>JAZHRO010000031.1:50137500-50540000 GCA_037157565.1 Thalassia testudinum | reverse complement strand
AAAGAGTCGCACCTAAACACAAGACTAAAACTTGGGATAAAAAGTCTATCTGTGCGCACAGGCAACGGCTCCACCTTCCCTAATGAACACTAGGTTTGGATCTTATGTTCACCTGATCTTTCTTGATATGTGTAGTGCAAACCAAGATTACTTAGGCTCTCGAGTAGAAGCAAACCAACGGATCCTGTACTAGTGTCTCAGGTACAAGAATACGTCCTTAGTTAGGAGAGATTCTGATCTATCTTGTCAATGCTCAAGTGAATTAAGCCAAGCCTGAGTGAATCAAGCTTCTGTGGCCTGGAAAGTCTTCAAAACAGCGATTGACAGTCCATAAACACTTATTGTATTTTTGTTTCAGCCTTCAGATCAATACTAAACACCATATATTTTTTTTTCTTTTCTTTTTCTTTTTCTTTCATATTTATAAATAAGTGGAAACTGCATGATACCATAAAATACCCAGATCCTATGGATGTCTATCCACCCCCCATGCCAAACGATGCTATGTCCTCATATGCATGCAGGGAAAGGTAGAGAAAGGACCAAAGATCGGGTAACGAGAGCTCAGGTGCAGGGTTTACAGCAAGGTGGTAGGGTGGGTGGATGGTGCGTGGTGAAGTGAAAAGTGAAGTGATCGTGACAGTGACGTGAAAAGTGATGGTGGATGGTGAAAGGTCTGGCATTTCCTGGGACAAGAGTGTCCCAGGCAGATCAGAAAACAGGTCAGGAGGAAGAAGTTGGCCCTCAGATTGGCCAAGAAGAGGGGCTCTTTGGATAGATGGATCCAAAAAGGAATAGCCCCAATGAGAAGTATATGGGATCAAGGTCCCAGTGTGGGTTTGCAAGTCCGCCTGATTTGGCAGGAAAGAAAGGGTAATCCGATCTTCAAGAGTGTGGACCGGCGGTGAGTAGTCCGGATATGACTCAGACCATGAGGTATGGGAAGCGGAGAAAACCTCGTCAGAAGTTTGGTCAGGAGAAGGTACGGGAATAGGGAGGGATCGGGGAACATCACAACATGTGTCGGTCAGTCAATCGTCAATGTTTTCAAGTAATCCGCAGCAGTTAGAATAGGTCCCAATTGGTACGATACACGCGCTGACGGCCATGTCCTCGTCAGACGTGTCATCCTCGATGCAATCGCAATCAAAGTTCTTGGCTGCCTTGAAGATGTTAAGCCTGAGCTTCTCAGATCCAACGGCAATCTCAATGCAGCTCGACTCGCAGTGGATATGGGCGCGGGATGTGGCCAAGGATGATCGAACAATTAGAAAGTGAGCTAGGAACTTCCATATCTAAAACAAGAAAGTCAACAGGAAAACAGAGACTGTTGACCCTAACCACCACGTCTTCAACCACACCCTTTAGGATTTTGACAGAACGATCTGCCAACTGTAACGTAACAGGGGCGGGTTTCAGATTTCCTAAGGAAAATTTTTCGAGCATGATGGTCGGTATGAGATTTATGGAAGATCCTAGATAAAGCAGGGCATGGTTAAAATTGCATCTTTGGATGCTACAAGAAATAAGCGGTGTGCCTGGATCTTTCTGCTTCGGTGGTAGATTTAACAATATAGCACAACTCGCATGAGGTGAGAGAACCACCGGATTCTTGGTTTTCTTTGACTGTTGCCTGGGTGTTGTGTAGTCTTTGAAAAATCGGGCGACAGTAGGTATGTGGTCGATAGCCTCGAGTAGGGGTACCTTGATTTCTACATCCCTGAACAAATTATGCAGGTTATCAAAGGCCTGCGTATCTTTCTTTTTGCCTTTTGGCTCCCTCAGTAAAGCCTCAGGGAATGGAACTGATTCTGGCACTAATTTGGGTGTATTGCCCTCTCACGAATGCGGTGCGCATCCCAAATGAGAGGGCGATGAAGAAGACGGGCCAGGATCAGGTCGAGGCGAATCGATGGTCTGCTTACTGCTCCTCGTAGTAAACGCATTGGATGATGCGGGTCCAGTGGGATCATACGGCTGAGGAGGGTTCGCAATGGGGACATAAGAGTGAGGTGTTGCAGCGGGATTGGCCTGAAATCCCGGTGGAATGCTCAGAGCCTGCAGAATTTGACGAAACTATCCCTAAGAAGGTTGTACCTGTGGTTGAGGACCACGGGGTACGAAATTTCGAGGGTTTGGGACAGGTTGGGCGGGAAGAGTGCCCTGAGATCGAGTCGCCACGCGTAGTTGACTGATCTCAGTATTCTGCTGCGGCAACTGGTGCTGAAGAGAGGTCATGTTCTCTTCATGGCGATTTGACATATCCATCATCATTCGCATCAATTTGTCAAGAGGACTTGATGCGTGTTCAGTTTGTGATACGCAAGGGCCGGATGGCGGGTTTGCCATAGGATTAGACTGGGCCCTTGGGATGACGGGTGCGAACGGTCGCATTAGTCCACCCGCGGGGTTTTGGCACTGCGGGTTGTTGGACCATGTGAAGTTCAGATGATTTCGCCACCCTGGGTTATAAGTGGCAGAGAACGGGTTGTTCCCCAGGGCGCAAGCGTCTTCTATGCCAGAAGACGCATCCGCATGTAAGTATGCATCCGAGCACACAGAGGCTTGCTACTCCGTGTCAAAATACTAGCTCGCAGAAGCCAGATCCACACGGCTTACCAAGTCGCTCGGCGCGACACTCGGTAAGGAAGGTCTTACGGGGTTTCTCGGGATAAGCCTGGTGTTGGAAGAATTGGAATTGTGACGAAGTGGTGAGGTAGGGGTGTTTGCCATAGAACAGGCGGGGTTGGCCAGAAGCTCGTCAAGCTTCTTGTGCACAACGAAGACTTCATCCAATTTCTGTGCGATAAGGCTAAAATCAGTAGATGAATGGGAGGGTCCCGTGTAAACTTCGTGGACATTTCAGGGCTGGCTGGTACGATTAAAGGCGACAATGGAGGCATTATTCATTGAGTTTTCGCTCATATTTTCAAACAATTCAAATGCTCCATTCTCGTCTTTATTCATAAAGTTTCCTCCATAGGAAGCGTCTGCAATCTGCTTCAAAGTCTCATTTAGACCATAGTAGAAAATCTGGTCTATATGCCACTTAGGCAGACCGTGGTGCGGACACTTCCTGAGGAGGTCGTTATACCTCTCTCATGCCTCATGCAATTGTTCGCCGTTTTGTTGCGTAAATGAAGCGATGGCACGGCGAAGCGCATTGGTTCGCCCGATTGAGAAGAACTTCTTGAGAAACGCTGTTCGCATCTCTTCCTAAGAGTGGATGGTTCTCCCAAGGGTGCGTAACCACTGCGACGCTTTATCTCGCAATGAAAACGGGAACATTTTCATGAGGACTACAGGTAACCCGATATTTCTTGGTTTAACTGTTTCAACTAATCGGGTTAGGTCTTCCAAGTGGAGAAAAGGATCTTCACTTGCAAGACCATGGAAGTGAAAATTAATTAGGCCAATTATGTTAAGCTTCAGTTCAAAGTCGTCCCCGCCCATGGGGACTCGAATTTGTCCTATGGTCTCTGTAGTAGCGGGATTCTGATAGGAGTTGAGAGACCTAGGCTCCTCCCGTTCGGGAGGGTTCTGCATTTCCTCCAATGTTTCCCGAATGGCTTCCATTTGCTCATTATACATTTCCATTTGGGCTTGGAGGCAGGTTATGTGATCTAAGGTTCCACCACATGGTGGGTTTTTAGGGCGATTTCCTCCCTCGGGATTTGGGGGTGGGCGTGCAGCCATCTTTGTGGAGGAGGAGGACGATTCGGCTCCTTTTCTAAAGTTATCAGGCAATTCACACAGTTCAGGGTTTTGTGACCTCCTCCCAAACATGCACTACCGCAGGAAGAATTGGGGAGATAAGAAGCAAAAAGAAGATGAGAGAAATGACGCCGCAAAGGTACACTTGATGAAAAATCAATTCAATCAAATTCCTAACCTCTACAGTATGCCCTTAGACCTAAAGATCTAAGTTACCTACTATCACGAACTGCGGAATCGAATGCGAGCACTGCGGAACCACTGACCCAGATTGAAAGGCCATTTGCCCCAGTCTTAGACACCCGATAGCACGCGGAAACCCTCACTAGCACGTAGACGCTACACGCAGGTAGTTAGACCTCCAATCCCTAATAAGGGTCAAGTTACTACCAATTTTAGTTAGAGGCTTAGGATCAAGTGCTTTTGGAATGTGAAGGTATCGTTTACGGGTAATGCCTAAGTGATTAATTTTCCAAGTGTGTAAAACAAGCATGCAACGGGGAAATCTCTCCGAATTGAAGTTTTTAATTGGTGAATGGTTTTTAAAGTTTAGCCTTAAGTAGTATGAATTTTAGGATTTCGCTGAAATACCAATTCAACCAATCTCCAGGTTTTGAGAGAATACAAGTTTTCTTCTAAGCCCAACAAACCATTCTTCAATGTCAGTTAGTTAATGCATGCTAAATTGCAATGGGCTTCCCTAATTGGAGATTTCTATGTGTGGATGCACGAATCAGTTTTATATTAGTGTGAAAGGGAGCCAAAGCACTTCATTTCACGTGCTCCCAATCACTAGAAAGATTTCCACACAAGGCTCAACCAAAAGATAAAGAAAATCAATTTGTTGGGGTTGAAGTATTTGGGATCGAATCTTAGACAAGTTGAAAAGTCGTGGTGGGGTTGGAATTAACTCAATTCTAAGTCTCCCCACCAAAAATGTGATCCCGAATTTGCAGATAAGTGAGGCAAAGAGGGGTGCAATCAATTTTTTTGTGTTTGCCTCAAAGGATACTTCACACAGCGAAAATTTCAAGAATCAAGATTCTTGGATTTTCGCTATGCAAAGTAAGGCGGGAAATCCCGGGGCGGTGGGAGTAAGGGCAAACAAACAAACAAGTGAATTTTAATCCACTTGCCCCAAGAGATCCCAAGAAGTTTTTCTAGTTTTTAGTTTTTTTTTTATTATTAGGGTGACAAGTTAATCTAAGTTGCTAAGAAAAGAACCTACTTGTGCAGCAACGTGTGCGGAGCTCCAGTGCGGTGTCGACGTCTTCACGCTCTCGTTCCCGCCTTGGACCTACCCACGTTTCTGACTTCGTTTGCCTGTCTTCTCCTTGCAACAGGTTTACCTACACACCAAAAACAAAGACACCCGTGAGGAGAAGGGTGTAAGAAGAGAAAAAATTGCAGGAACGGAGTAAAAACTTACTTGAAGGCGCACTTCCCCGGCAACGGCGCCAGAAAAGGTATGGTGTCGAACCCGATTAGGTTGTTAATATGGTGATTTTATCGTTGAAGTGTGTATAGTGGTTAGCCTAAATCGGACCTAACCATCTCTTTACAAAATTTTTAACCTGGCCTACTTTATTTTATCTTGGTCACTTTTAGGCCCAGAGTCGAACTCAGGAAAGTGGGGTTACAAGTTAAGTTTCTACACCTTTCCTACAACGAGTCTCTTCCGTTTGTTTATTATGTTTTTGGTGTTTTTCTATTTAAGATTTTTTTCTGATAATCTTGGTCCTTGAGGCACACCCTCAAAATTAGGTTCTTGGTTTTGAGCCAAAACTGGGTTCCAAAACGGGTCTTGCTATTCGCAAGACGGAGTATCTGCAAGTCAAAGATTATCTTTTCTCTTTTATATATTTGTTTTATCTTTTTATGGGCATGTAAAAGAAATAGAAATAAAGTAAATATAGTATAGAAATATATGTATATATTATATATGTATAAAGAGGTGGGGGTGGAGGCGGAGATGGAGTGTAGCACGGTGTCGCGTCGGTCGTCATCTAGAAAGACGCAACCGGCAGGATGAGGTGCCACATGGAGTATAAGGTGAATGGTGGAAGATATGTGCGACCACGCTTTTTTCTACACGTGTATCGGGGAATATCAACAACTGGTGCAGATATTCCCATGATACCACGTATGGTAAGTAATGTGAAAAAAAATATATATGTATATATGTAAATATATCTATATGTAGATATATATATGGTTATAAATATATAGGTATATATATGTGTAGTTATATATGTATATATATGTGTGTATATATATATGTAGATATATATATATAAGTATACGTATAGATATATGTATAGATCTATATATATATGTGTGTGTGTGTGTGTGTGTGTGTGTATGTGTATATATATATATATATATATATATATATAAGTATATGGATATGTGTATATATATATATATGTATATATGTATAATAATACTTAGTTATATAGGTACTACTATATATATAGATATAAGTATATATATATATGTGTATATAAATATATGTATATATGTAAGTATATATGTGTGTGTGTATATATATATATATATATATGTACAGATGTATATAGACTAATACATAGTTATATAAGTACTAATATATGTATAGATATATGTATATAAATATATATACGTATAAGGTAGAGTATAGGTGTGTGTGTGTGTGTAGAGAGAGAGTGAGAGAGTTCTGTGTGAGAGAGAGAGAGCGAGAGAGAGGGAGAGACTGCGCTGCTGGAGTGAAGACATGCGGGTCAAGTCGTCTGAGGCCGCCAGGCGTCGTTTGAGGCCACCAGGTGTCGTTTGGAGGTCCCACACGCGCGTGAAGGCGAGTATGCGCGCGGAAAGAAGAGGCCGCAGCACGCAAATGGGAGTGGGCACGAGGGAGAGAAGAGGCCGCAACGCACCGCGCTGCGGAAGGGCTGGAGCGGGAGTACGCAGGCGCACGCGGGTGAAGGGAGCGGGCGCTAGCAGAGGACCGCACGCAGATGCGCAGGCGGGCACTGGAACGGGCTTGAGGCTGAACGTGCAAGCGGGCGACGGCCGGTTGCGGCGCGCCGGGTGACCGGTTAAGTGAGAAACTCACCGGCCACCCCACTGTAGCCACAGTGTTCCGCAGAAACGCGTGAACAGTGGCTACAGTGGTCGGGCGAGCCACATATCCGAGAGCGGACGGTGCTGTGAGTGCGGGTGGCCTGCGGCTGGCTCAGCGAGTGCGCGGAAGAGGTGCGCCGGTTGGTGGCTTGCGGTCAGGACGTTGTGACAGAGCGCGCAGAGAGTGCTGCTGGCGTGCGCGGTGGAGGGCGAGGGCGACCTGCTACTTGTGCAGTGGCTTGCAAGTGCTGCTGGCGTGCGGTGAAGCTTGGCCGGCCGCTGCAGTGGCGCGCGGTGGCCGGTTGCGAAAGAGAGAGTGCGACAGGACGCTTGCGCGAAGATGCTAGAGGCGAGGGCGCCTGCAGGCGCGCAGAAGGCGAGGGCGGCCTGCAGGCTTGCGTGGAAAGGGCTGGGCGGCTACTGCTGCTACTTAGTGCAGAGCTTTGAGCTTCAAAGCTTGAAGCTCCCGCTCCAATGGCTGGAATGGCTGGAAAGTGAAACATGGAAGAAGGCCACCACGCCCACCGGCTCTTGATGAACTGGGCGGTGGTGGTTTCACGGTGGTGGGTGTGCACCACAGTGAAGACTCCTACCCGCAGAGTGTCTCCTCGGAGGAGGAGGTCCTGCGTATGGAGGGAGAGGGGAGGGGACGGTGGCCTGGAAGGAGAAGTTATTTTTTTGAAGTGGAGAACCAGGCTACCTTTGCAAAGAAGGAGTCGCCCTGCTTTTATAGAAGAAGAAAGCATGCACAACCATGCCCTGGCTGTGCATGGCTTTGCATGGGACTCGGCAAGGAGTGGCTGTGCAGGTCATGGTGAGCAGGATATGGCGTGAGGAAGAGGCCTCCATGCATTGCAGCCGTGGGAAGAAGTCAAGTAAAAATAGAATTAAAAATAAAAAGATGGTGAATTTTGCAAAGATGCACTTGAGGAAAAATGTTAATTGCAAGGCCACTTATTTCACTCTCCTCCCTTCTCAATTAAATGCATGCATGCATGTATTTTTACAAATGCGACTATGGAACCCTAATATGCACTGCTAATGCTAGGAAATAGCACAAGACGGCACAATTGCAGGTGTATTTTCTCAGTGCAATCACTATGCCCTATACTGGTTCCGTGCTGTTCTTTGGGCGCACTCGCTAACGGAAACGATTGACCGCGTGCTAGTGCGGGGTAGCTACCCGTGCACTTATCGCACTTGCCGTAGTCACCGTTATGTCTGTCCGTAACCTTTAGGTGGTTGACTGAGTGTAGGACCACCACGAGGGACTCTCCCGACCAGGAGAGCACCACGTGTGACTTCTACTCTTCGGAAAAGACTGCAATCAAGATCGTTCCCACGAGGAGCATTCGAGATCAAGAAAGAGACCTGATAAATAAACCAAGTAGTGAAAGAAAGAATAATTAGTTAAAGAAAGAAAGAAATTGAAAAATATCAGCTACCTATCCACCTTTACTATTTTAGTTAGTTGGTTGCCACTCTACTCAGCGTTCGCTGATTTCGTGTTCTCTTAACCCTTTTCAGGTCTAGGTGTTGAGCAGCCAGAGCCTACGGCTACAGAGGGTGCTGGACCCAGTAGAGCCCAGTAGTTGTAGCTTTCTGTTGTACTTCGTTTCCAATTGTAATGAGTAGTTTATTACACTTTTGTACTCTTTCATTGTGAACTTTATATTCCTGTACTCGTTTACTTTCCTACTGTTGTGGTGGTGTGTACTGTAGTAGCTTACTTCTTTACTGATGTACTTTTGTTACTGTTAGTTGCTAGCATGGTGAATGTGGTTTATTTTGCTGCTTTTTGGTTACTTTCTCATTGGACGACTGGGTCTTGGGATCAGTCGAGTCGGTGCGGTCTCGTGCCCTATAGGGATTCGGAAACCGGGTTGTAACAAGTATTTAGAGTAATTTAATATATATATAATCATATTGTATTATTTTTTATTAATTTAAATAACCAACATGTATAATAACTAAGTAATTCTATAAATCTATTTAAATGCACATATATGTACCTAATACTATACATATGTGTTTATATATGTATTATGAATAATATTATACTTGTAATTTAATTTAATTATATATTTACAGTAAATAATTAAGTTATTTAGTTAACTAGGTAATTTATTAAGTTAAAATAAAATAAATTTGTAATTTAAGTTAATATTGAGATAAATTATATTTTATATTTGTATTATATTATATTAAGTATTTTCAACTTATTTAAACTATATTTATACTATATTTATAGTTTATTTATATGTTAAACCACCAAAAATATGTATTTAATTGTAAATAAATTAAAATAAAGCTTATAAAATATCATAAGAATATGGAATAAATAACTTATTTTATATATTAACACTATACAAAGTCAATTGCATAATTAATTAGATAATTTATACTTTAATTAACAAATTAAACTCTAATTTAATGTGTATAAACATCAAACTTTACCTAATTTTATTATATAATAAAATAACTTATTTTTGTAAAATAATCACATAATTATATAGCCCTATGTAAGGGCTTTGAAACCTTATAATTTATTTTTAATTTAAAATAAATTATGACCCTCAAATCAAGGGTCAAAATCCATGCACCAGGACGTACCAGCGTAGTGATAGCAGTGCACAATTGAGCGCTCCCAATTGTCCCACATCGTGGGCATAGGAGCATTTGCTGCGGTACTTATCGCTTTTGTGCTACAGGTTGTTTAGTCGACATGTGTCAGGTACAAAACATTACCTATACATCTTTGATACGAACTGGATATGGCATATAAGTATGTGTGTGGTGCATGGGTCGGGGGCCATGCATTGTGCGAGGACCTAACTGGATCCATTAACGAGAATTGAATCGGATTTAAATGCACCTAATTAAGAACTTGGGTGGCCTTAGTAGAGGTCTGGTCCCACCCTGTAAAGAATGCTGTGTATCCCTCGAAAAGGCTACCCGCCAACTAAACCAAATTTTTGGTTAAAGTGAACCGATCTAAACCAGCTAAGTGTTGAAAACCCCCCTATGCCTTAGTGTGCATATGTGTGTTATGTACATGTGTGTGTGTGTGTATAATGTAAATAAATAAGTATACTATAATAGTATAGTATATACATGTAATATAAATAAAATATAGTATGTTTGAGTTCTTATATGGATATAAATAACAATTAGAGCTTTAGTGACAAATTTATCCATCACTGTTTATGTAAATGTATGTTAGTATAGATAGCAGTTTTTGCCTTAGGTTATGTATATAGTTTACTAAGGTATTAGCGACACTTATATATGTTACTATAGATATTAGTATGTTATAATGATTTAGTATAGTAGATATTATTAACTATTTCTATACCTATACTTAGGTATTAACTATATTAGTTGTAAATAATTAACACAGAGTAGTTATATATAATTTTTTATGCTTGTTTATATATATTTGTTGTCAAGTATTGTAATGTATTTTAATTCATTCTTTTATACATAATTAATCAAATCATGCAATTATTTGATTCTTTCATTCATTTTTGCAAATAAAATCTAGATTTTTGGATTAAAAGGATATTTTTGGACTTAGAGAGTGATATATATCAATAACTGCCTCCCAGTGAACAACCTAGAATAAACCAGAAAAAATTAAGTAAATAAATAAAATTGACGCGACATCGGTTTGCATTTGTGACATATACTACAACAACGACATTTAAAACACCTTTTTTTAGTGCGAACCTGTCGTCGACGATCATATTTTTTGGCGCAGTTGCCAAGGACAAAAAAACCCGGCAACATCGTTTTATTGTGATTGTTTGACTTATGTCGCAGAAAGTCAGATTATATACACAATGATTTTTTATAACCGTCATGTATATTTGTGTTTTTTTTTTTAATATATATAATGTAGGTATTATAGAATCTCATAACATCTTTAATAACATAAATATACAACATACACAACATACAAGCAACATTCAACATACAACATGCAACATTTAACATAAACAAATATATATACAAACCTAATAAAAAGAGTATGTCATAATGTCAAAATATACATATAACGAAGTAAAACATAAAACCAAACTAAGGAAAAGAGAAATAATCTAAACCTATGCCTCAACTCCTACCCCCTGTCCTACTCCACCACCACCGAGGTTGTCGATGTTGTCCTTGTGATGTGGGTAGAGATAGGAACAGTGATCCCAAATGCTACCCCGTAGAAATGCCATCGTCTCTCTCATCTCCTCTCTCTACTGCTCCATCTCCTTCCTCTACTTCTCTATGAATTTCTTGGCATTTTGCCAAGCTTGAGTTTGCTATTGGAATTGTGAGGTGACATCATAGAGCTGTGTAGCGACATTATGGAGCTATGTCTGCATTTATTGGACGACGGTTGCTATTGCTGATCGATTTCGAAGATCAATTTGTATTCTGTGTGGAGGATAGACTTTCCTGGAATATCTAATATGGAAAGACAATCTTCATCGTTTTCATTATACCCTCCATCATAATTTGTAATCAATTAAATTGATTATCTGTCTTATCCATATATATGGCACAGAAGTTAATGTACTCTTATATAAGATATCCTTCAATAATAGATCCTTCAAGCTTAGCCTTATTTAACACATAATCTTTAAGTTTCTTTAGAAATCGTTCAACTGGATACATCTATCTGCATTCCACAAGCTCAGTAACTTTCGCTTCACTTGCAAGATGCAGAGTTAAATGAACCATGACATCAAAGAAGGCCGAAGGAAATATCTATTTCATTTTACATAATGTGACGACTATTTGCTTATCCCAGTACTCTAATAAATCAGAATCTACAGTTTCTAAACAAATAGCCTTGAAATATCGGCTCAGCTCTGTAAATGAATCCACAACTGGATCAGGTAACACTCCACGAATAGCTAGTGGGAATAAAACTTGCATGTAAACGTGACTTTGTGACTAATTAACCCACTAATTTTCTTTTGAGCCTCGTTTATACATCGAGAAAGTTGTTAAGAATAGCCATCCGACACTCGTATTTCTTTCAAAAAGGTGAAAATTTTCTCTCGTTGACCATTATTTAGGTTGTAAATGACTTTCGGAAAGTCATAACTGCCATCTTCTTTATCAATAACATGTAACTCTGGAAGAATGCCTAAAGTTATCATGTCTTTTCTCATTTTCACTATATCCTTTGGACTATCAGTTAAGTTGACCACATCCAAAATGTTATCCATAGCATCTTTCTCAATATACATCACATCAAGATTATGTCGGATAGTTAAACATTTTCAATACAGGAGTTCCATGAAGAAAATGCTTTTCTTTTTAAAATCTGTATGTTTCAAAGCTATTTGATCTTTCTTGAACAGACGACTTAATTGTATGTTGCCAAGTTGTAATTTCTCCATTACTTGAAAACCTGAAAACCTTATTGAATTTGTACTTAGCTTATTCCTTAGATTCTTGTAAGAATATCGACAAGTTTTACCGTCGAACTTGTCCTTAAACACTGCAGTTCGCCATCTATGCTTAACAGGCAGGAATCTACGATGTCTCAAATAATAGAACTTGTTGCTTTCAGGTAGTTAAAGATAATGAGTGTCATCCATACATACTAGACAAGCAGACTTTCCCTTTGTACACCATCCTAACAAATTTACATATGCGAGGAAGTCATCAGTGGTCCACAATAATACAGCATGCATATTAAATAATTCTTTTCTGTGTGCATCATATGCATGAATGTCGTTATACCACAACAGTTTCAGTTCATCTATCAATGGTTGAAGATAAGTGTCAATCGCATTTCGTGACTCCTTTGGACTTAGGATAAAGAGGGTCAACATCATAAACGATGATCGCATGCAAAGCCACGCAAGTAAGTTGTAAGCCACCATCACGACTGACCAAATTAAATAGGATGGGTACTGATCACGAGGTTTTTCACTTTTATAAATAATGTCAGAAAAATATGTCGTCACAATATGTAATGTGGTAGAAAAAACCTCGATCAAAGTTATTAAAATACTAAAATAATACCACACTTCAGGTCGTATCCACAGGGAGGACAGACCAATAGATTCACGACTATGGAGCCATCATGTTCACAGAAACATTCGTGAAATCAATTCAATGAATATGCAGCTCAGAATGTAACTTTCAATTTCATGAGAAGTTGAGAGCTATTTACGTAAATTCCACATCATAAATCAAGCTCTCAAAAATGTGTTAATGATGCATGTGTAGTGGCAGAGTATGTAATTTCTAGTCGCTTGCAAATCTGAATCCAATTTCAGTGAGAATTGATGTGCATAACAGGAGCAAATTAAATATGAAAAGGAATAAGTATAATGTCGCAATTTCACCCTAATAATTTAATCCAACAAAATATTTGAATAGTGTTCCACAATGGCAGTTTTGGTAAATACTACTAGAACCCAAAAATAGAGGAAATCTTCCTCTTGACCTCATGCGAGGAGGAAGCGACGGCGGAAGCTGAGGTGCTCAAGGAAGGTCGACCGCGATGAGGGCTTTCCAATGGGGGTGGTGGCTCTCCAAACAGCGGCCGGAGTTGACGCCAGTGACGAGGGGGAGTGATGGCAGTGTCGATGGCTCGCCGACTGTCGTGGCTGCTGTTGGTGTGTCTGGGGGCGTGGCCGAGCTCGTGGGGTCGAGGAGAGCTCAACTTGGGTGACGGCGTGGAGAATGGTAGCGCAGAGAGGTGGCTGCATGTGGGGCATAACCGACGGTGTTGGGTTCCTCCGTGGTTGTCTGGAGGTTGAAGATGAAGAAGGAGAGGAAGGGGAATGCCTGATGGAGGTGTAGCGCGACGAGGCTTGAGGTTGTGTGAGGTCGCGATCTAGTGTGGTGCCGCTGCCGTGGCTGAGCAGGAAGGACGCGCAAGGTCTGTTGTGCGTGCGCGTGAAGGGTTGCACGCGAGGGCGTGCTATGCGCGAGCGTGGCCGCGCGGTGAGGCTCGTGTGCGGGTCTACTGCTGCTGCAGTTGCGCCAAGGAGGGTGTACTGGAACATGGAGAAGGTGACCGGTGTTGGAGGTTGTTGGGTTTCTCTTCTCTGTTGGCGAAGAGGAAGAAGAAGATGAAGAGGCCGTTGGCGCATGGAAAACCTGCTGCTGGTGATGGTGCTCGCAGTCGTGGGCGGACGCTAGGGACAAGGGAGAGGAGAGAATGACGGTGGACACGGTTGGAAGCAGAGCTACTCCTTGTTGGCACGGTCGAGATGTCGAGGAGCGCGCTGTCACCACGCTCGTCAAGAGGAAGCACGGTGGTGATTGGATGGCTCGCGGTGGCGGAGTCGTAGGCACGCGGTAGAGGTTGCTGGAGTGCGGTCATGGGGAACTCGTGATCGTGGCAAGGGAGAAGTCGTGGTGTCGACGGTGGAGGCTCGCGGTGGCAGAGTCAGCACACGGTGAAGGTGGCTGCTTGCAGGGAGGAGAGGTGGAGAAGGAGAGCTTCTTCCCCGTGGAAGGGAGATGGGATTCCTACCCTTTTTTTGCCTGTTATATAAAAAAAATGAGAGAGAGAATTAGAGAGGGAGTCAGAGAAGGAAAAAGTCAAAGAAAGAAGGAAAGTATTTTATGTTACCAAATAGAGAGGAGAGAATTGAGGGAGAGAGATAGATTCGTGAGAGAAATATTTAAGTAAAAACAAATAAGGGAATGTGCTTGAATAATTGAGAGAATATAAGGATGTCTTTAAAATTTATTCTCTTAGTATATTTTGCTAAGACAAAATCCCACATATCTCAAATCAAGCTTTGATGTGATACTTTTGCCTTTTAAAGTGAATAATTAATCCTCCCATATAAAGATTAATGCAATTAACACATGAAATGAAAAATCTAAAACTCACATCATTTTATCAATACTAAACATGCTTTAGATTAAATTCTCATCCCAATAATACTGTACTTAAGCACTAAATTAGTCCACTAAAATGGACCTATCAGGTACATGTTCTTGAAAGGATTAAACACATCACTTGCAAGACCCAATCTAACATTTCTTACATCCTCTACAAATGCTAAATGAGTGTTATCAAACATTTTCCACTTTACTGAATCTATAAGACGATGAATGTGACCATCTCACGACATGTTATCCTGATGTCACGTCATCAAATTTGCAGTTCTACTTGAAATAAAAAGGAGTTGAAGCTTAAGAATCAATAGAAACTAATGTAGAACCTTTTCTAGCTGTTTTCTAGCCCTTGCATTTAGTGAATTTTCCACGTTAAATCTCTCAACACCACACTGTGGACAACTAGTCAACTTTGCATATGCATTTCTGTATAACACACAATCATTTGGACAAGCGTCAATTCTCTCGCAATTTAAATTAAGTACACGAATTTGTTTCTATACTTCATACCATGTCTTTGGATAACCTTTCGGATAATTTAAAAGCTCTCCAATGAATTCAAGCACCTCAGATATCAATTTAGAGGTCGCTCTATTCATAATCTGATAGGAACACCACCATCCATAACTAGCTCATTTTGATCCAATTAAGTCAGTAAATGCTCCTACATAACTACCAAAGAACCATAAATCACTACATAACCATTCTAAAGGAAAGACAAGAAACCAGGGTTAAAATTGTAATTTTACCATCATAACCTGAATACAGTACAACCACGGGTTTTCTCAAGGGTTGAATGAGGGTCAAATGGTCTTAAAAGGATAACAAGTGGGTTAGAACAGACAGAAAAGGGTTTGCATGTGTTTTGAGAATTAAATGACTTTTGAAAACCTAAAAACAGACTCGCTTAATTAACTAAGGTTTTGATTAGAATAAAATTCACCTAAACCCTATAAAATTCATAGAATAATATTCTCTAGGGTTTGGAACCTTCAATTTAACCATCAGAACCTGTTTTGGCCCAAAATAGAGCCTCAAACAGATATTTACCCTAATTTAGGTTTTTGCGTAAATTACTTAGTCAAAAGTGGTCAAAACCAAAATACAACTTCACCATTGGATTTGTTAGGTCCAAATTAGGTTTGTGCCAAAATTTGGACCCAGGCTGAAATTGTCTTGACCTAGTTTGCAAATTGGTCATGTCTGATTACATTTATGACATTAACTTTCAAAATATTTACAAATAGAGCCCTAACTTTGTCATCAACTTCACAAATAGGTCCCTACCACCATTAATCCCATTCCTACAAGCACTGGCGACCTTGAAATGGTAAGAACTCCTTGATTCCTTGACGAATTCCTTTCAAATTTGAAAAAAAAGTTCGTCAAGGAATTCCCTTCCTTTTGAGCCAAATCCCATACCCCATAACCTTCCCAATCTCTCATGTGAACGCATGAGAGATTTAGATTTCCTACTCTGGGGACAATTCCAAGCTTAGAAGCTTGGCTTCAAGCTTAGAATCTCCTCCTGAGCCCTATAAAAGTAAGCCCATGTCAGGCCAAACTTCATAAGCTCAATTTCGACCGAGATATCCGTTGAATTCCTCTGGTGAGTTAGCACGGCCACTACGCTCCACCAACCTGGCCGCCGTTCATCCCTACACCTCCGCCGTGTCCCAGAGAGCAAAAGCCCTCTGGTAATTAAGCCTATTGGCCTCTCCTCAGTGCCCCCGAACAACCCACTTTTCCGTTGTTGTCCCCGACCTCATCCGACCGCTACACCTACTCCCATGCTACCAAATCACCACCTCCGTGCTCCTCATTCACCAACGATCCTCCATAACATTATAACTGGGGCTTAGCACCCATATTCGTGGATTTCAGGTTCCAGCCATTACCGCCATTACAGCCGACCTTCGAGCTTGCTTGAAGCACGCTCCAGGCTTGACAGTCCCAGGTGAAAGCCCCAAGTTGTGCGAAACCATCTCGCGAACACGCCCAGGTGGTCAATTGGATGCATTGACCTTGCTAGCTGAGGTAATTGAAGAAAGACATGCTGT
Organism: Thalassia testudinum; assembly: GCA_037157565.1. Classification (NCBI taxonomy): domain Eukaryota; kingdom Viridiplantae; phylum Streptophyta; class Magnoliopsida; order Alismatales; family Hydrocharitaceae; genus Thalassia; species Thalassia testudinum. The sequence goes on along the minus strand of JAZHRO010000031.1, from coordinate 50,523,255 downwards.
TGTAGACGCACAAAGAAGACGGACGTAGATAGTCCCACCTCGGAAATCACTGAGTGCCCTATGACGCATAAATTGAAAAAGTGTCTAAGGTTGTTTGCCTCAGACACTGGGGGTGAGGTACCTGCTCACCAGCTCATGTGCCTCGTCCGCGACATATACCCCGCGAACTTGGTACACCTAACCCACCTAAGCCTTCAATCCTCAACTGCGATCACGCTTGCACCCTGGACCTGGGTGCGCTCTAGGTCCGAAACCTGATTACCTGGTACTGTGTAAGGCTTTGGGAGAGCATGACCCAAAGAGAGGAAGAGAGATATCGCGCAGGGGCAGGGGGGTTTTGCTACAGGGAGAAACAACTGGCACTTAGCCATTTGAAGGATCCTGCCCCTCTGCGTGAAGGAGAACAGAGAAAGAAAGAAAGGCCTGAGCAGAAGAAGAAGAGAAGGAGTCGCACAAGAAGAGAAGGTAAAGAAGAAGAATTGAGAAGAGAAGAAGAAGAGAAGAGAAGCTCAAGAGAAGCCCAGAGAAAGAAAGAAGCAGAGAGACCCTTGAGTCTCTAGCACTGTAGCACAGGGCTATTTAAGACGTCTGATACATTCGATTACATCTATTTGAGGCTTTGGTGTAAGTGTTATTTGTGAAGAGTGATTGGTGATTTAAATCACCATTTTACTCCACTCTTTGTGCATATTGATCATGACATTATTCTTATTGAAAACTCTATTCTTGATTTAAACTGTGATCTTGAGTTTTGAATTCTATATTGCTCCTTGTGTTCAACCTCGGACTTAAAATTCGAGTAATAAATTTATTTGTTCTCAAAGCGATTTCGGCTATATTACAATGCAGTTTTTAACCTCGATTTCGCCTCGACAACATTTTAGCGTCGTTGTTGGGGAGCAACACACAATTCAAATCTCTTGATTGCAATATCCGAGTCAGTACTAACTTGCTCTATCTCTTTTGACTATGATATATTACAGGGATTCATCAAAGAAGATCAACCGCACATCAACCACTCCAAAGATACGTAAAACTCTATTCAAATCCTTCTGAACCCCTGACTCTGAGAAAACAAAAAAAGGAAGAAATCAATTAGGGCTACTTGCATTATATTCTTAGATTAATCATCAAGTTGCCTGATTTGATACATTCTACAAACATTCAAACCCTGATTTGTGCACCCATTTGAAGCTAAGGTATCTAGGGCTATCACATTCTTGTTTGAGCCCTAGGTACCACATTTTGGCAAACTAAATTGGATTAAATTAGAGCCAATTAACGATTCCAGTCTAGGGTTTTAGAGACACACTTACTTAATCAAGAAATTATCTCTCCAAAACAATGTGTGCCTAGACCTTGATTGAACTGATTTATTCAACCAAAATCCTAGAAATCAGGTTCTTAAATTCATTTGAATACTAAAAGAGGGACCTAAAATTCTCGAGAGGACAATACAGGTGAAGTTGACCTACCTTGTTGGGTTAACCAATCTTCAAATTAAGTCACTTTTTCACAAAAACATCTTAAAAGTTCAAGTGAAATCTTAAGCACCCTTGGTCATAATTAAAACTGGTAGACTTAAGAGGTCAAGTCCCCATTCTAGTCTACCTGGAACATTAGTGACAAGAGAGGTCGGGTAGGGGAAACCCTGTAACTCGTGGGGGTGCTTTACCGTGTAGGGGTCTTTGCGGAGCTCTCCCTCTCTAGCTACCCAGAAATTCTAAGGTGGATGGCTTTCTGACTAGGGGGAATCATCTGCCCCGAACCTCTATAGTCATCCAAAATTTTTAGGTGTCTTGATTGGGTCCATCACATTCTACCTCTCATCTACTCCATCGGTGCATGTTTGAGAGGAGGTCTCTAACACCATCATTGAGGCCTCCTTTAGCTACTCATTCACGTCGAGGCCAAGCCTCGACCTCCTTATTTGTGCAACAACCTAATCCAATCAACATTTATTATGAGTCATCTAAACCTGATTCTCCTTCATCCATCATCATGGCACAACCAGCAGAAGAAAATAATCTTGAAAATCAACTTCAGCACCTCAATGATATATTCTAAGCCTTTGTAAACCCACCGTGGCGTCCAATGATGCGAGATCACTACAATCCCGCTGCGGTGGCAATCGATCCTCGAGTACAAATCGCCGCTGGAGGTCTTGACACTGAACTCAAGCCCAACATGATTCATGCCATTCCCAAATTCCATGGATGTAATTCCGAAGATCCTTTCCAACATATCAAGCAACTCAAGCATCTGGCCCAGACCTTCAGGTTAGAAGCTCAAAATCAAGATGTTCTACTCATGAAAATGTTCTCCTTCTCTCTCATGGATAAAGCTGCTCACTGGTACCAAACCCAAATGCGTCCAATCAACACCTGGGGGGAACTTCAATCCGAGTTTTTGAGAAAGTTCTTCCCTGTTGGTCGGACAAATGCTTTACGGCACCAGATCACACATTTCACATAACAAGCAGGAGAACCACTTCATGAGGCATAGGATAATTTTCTATATCTCATGCGAAAGTGCCCCCACCATGGAGTTTTTAAATGGGAGCAAGTCCTGTCTTTTTACCAGGGACTCCTTGAATATATTCGATTATTCATCAATGCGACATGCAGAGGAAACATCATGGGTCAACACGAAGACACTGTGTGGGAGATTCTTGAGAATATGTGCAAGAACTCCATCAATAATGAATCCATGAGCATGTTCGACTGGACGAATGCTCGTACATTGATGAGTCCAAAGGGAGCACATGAGACATAGGGCCTGTCCTCTTCCATCGACTTGGAACTGATGGTCAGTCGTCTGGACAAGGTCTCTATTATTGAGAAGATGGATAAGCTAACTCAGTGAGCCACCTCTGCGTAAGACTCGTTCACGCAACCACCCTCTGGCAGGGAGGTTGTGCACAACATCAATCACCGATCTTCTCAAGGGATGGACCCGTATCCACCCCCATTTGATTGTGGTTTTGGAGGAAACTCTGGACCCACCTACTCTAGTTGGGGGAACTCTAAACACTCGTATTCGGACTTTCCCGAGGTTCCTCAGACTTGCAAGGACCTCAACGCCATTCAGAATGATCTATTCTCAAACACTTACAATCTTGGATGGTGTAATCATCCCAATTTCACGTGGTCAGGCAATAATCAAAATCAGAGACCTCAATATCAACCCCGGCCACAAGCTCCTCATCCATATTAGCCGCCTCAGCCTCGACCTAACCCAACTTATCAATCTGGGCCGACTCATACAAATAAAATGACTCTTATCCTTCAGACTCTGGCTAACATTCAGAAAACAAATGCGACTATGCAAAAACAGCACAGAGACGAGATCACAGAGGTTCGCAATCAACTTGCCCAGATGGCAAATCCTCGCTAACCTGGTGCACTTCCTTCCCAACCTCTGCCTAATCTGAATAACGTGTCAAACCAGAGGCCCGTTATGAACCCAAATTCGGGCCGAGCTTACTTTGTTTATCAGGCCCCTTCTACTCCATCACCTGACAAGATGGAGGCTTCGACATCATATATGAGTTACCAACGGCAAGTACCTCTTCTACCCACACCAAATCAGAACCAGGCAGGATTAAATTCTATTACTACCCGCAATGGCAAAACAACACAGTACCCACCTTATCCAAGCCACTCTCAGCCTGTTAATACAAACCCTAACCCTAAGGTAGTCTTCCAGGACACCACTATCCCAGATCAAGAACCTGGACCTATTCTAGAGGAACCATCTAAGGTTTCATTTCCCGAGGCCTTGATCAAGGGAAAAAGGATAACCAAAACCTTGGCACCTGAGGAGGACCTGGTCAAGCTCTTTGAGCAGGTCCATATAAACATTCCCTTGATAGATGCGATACGCCACATATCAGCTTACGCACGAATTCTAAAAGATATATGTACACCTAAGCGCAAGTCGCGAACCAAAGACGGGAATCCAATCATACTGTCGGAGCAAGCCAGCTCCGTCATTTTGAGCAAACTCTCACCTAAGGCAAAAGACCCAAGCACCCCTCTGATCTCCTGTGAAATCGGTGATATACGATTCGACCGAGCTTTATTAGACTTAGAAACGTCCATAAATTTGATACCTACATCCCTACTAGACTACTTCGAGGAATCTGAGCTTAAACTGACTGAAATGACTTTACAGCTAGCCGACCGATCAATTAAGTCACCAAAAGGAATTTTTGAGGATGTCATAGTTAGGGTACATGATTTCTATTTTCCAGTAGATTTCATTGTCTTAGACATGGATGCTCTTGAGAATGTGAAGAATACACCAATCATACTAGGAAGATCCTTTCTAGCCACTGCTAGGGCCAATATCAATTGTGAGGAGGGCCAAATTGAATTAAGATTTGGGAGCAAGACACTAAAGATCGACATCTTTAAGGCACAATAAGGAATTAATTGTGGAGTCATAGAACAAATTTGCGATATCGAAGCTGTGGTTGACTACTTTATCGAGGAAAAACCAATTATTTCTGATCAACCATAGGAGGATCAAAACCCACAGTTAGAGGAGCCCGAACTCAACCTAAACACACCCATAGCTCCTTCCTTTGCTCCCGACACCCATCCTGAACCACCCGCTGCTGCTGACAACCCAGTTTTAGAATTAAAGCTTCTTCTCGATCATCTCAAGTACGTCTTTTTGGGTTCCAATCAGACGTTTCCTGTGATTATCAACTCCCGACTCACACTTGATCAGGAAACACGCCTGATTTCTGTTCTCCAGCAACATCGAAGAGTCATTGGATGGACTCTCGATGATCTGACTGGTATCAGCCCTTCATACTACACACATCACATCTACACTGAAGAGGGATCAAAACCATCCCGTGAAATACAGAGACGCCTGAATCCAAATCTGCAGGATGTCGTGAAAAAGGAGATCATCAAGTGGTTACATGTAAGGATCATCTACCCGATCTCCGACAGTCAGTGGGTGAGCCCAATCCAAGTTGTGCCTAAGAAGGCAAGGCTCACCGTCATCACGACTGAAACTGGAGAAATCATACCGACCCGTATAGCAAACTCGTGGAGAGTCTGCATTGATTACAGAAGACTCAATTCCTCCACGAAGAAGGATCATTTCCCACTACCGTTCATTGATTAGATTCTCGAGAAACTAGCGGGAAATCAATTCTTCTACTTTTTGGATGGGTACTCCGGTTACAATCAGGTCACAATCCATCCCAAGGACCAAGAGAAGACCACCTTCACCAGCCCCTTCGGAACATACGCATTCCGAAGGATGCCGTTCAATCTCTGCAATGCACCTGCTACTTTTCAACGGTGCATGCTTACCATATTCTCAAATATGGTAGGTGAATACCTTGAAGTCTTCATGGATGACTTCTCAGTATTTGGTGAATCATTTGATGATTGTCTCCTACACTTAGTCCAGATCCTCAGGTGATGCATCAATGTGAACTTGGTTCTTTCCTGGGAAAAGAGTCACTTCATGGTACCTGAGGGAATTGTCCTGGGACATCTCATCTCTGAGAAAGGCATCCAGGTTGATCGAGCCAAGGTGAATTTGATTTCCAAACTCCCTATGCCTAGCTTGGTCAAAGACATCCGATCCTTCCTGGGACACGTCAACTTTTACCGTCGATTCATTCTCGATTTCTCGAAAATCACGTGCCCCCTCACTAATCTTCTATCTAAGGAAGTCCCTTTTGAAATCTCCAAGGAGTGCACTCAGGCATTTGAAGTCCTACGTGATCGAGTTACCCAAGCACCTATCCTGCAGTCCCCTAATTGGTCTCAACCCTTTGAGATCATGTGCGATGCATCTAAGTATGCTATTGGAGCAATGCTTGGGCAGAAAATAGACGAGAAACCCATCGTCATCTACTAAGCTAGTAAGACACTTGACGAGGCTCAGTATAACTATACAGTTATTGAGAAAGAGTTGCTAGCCATAGTATTTGCCCTGGAAAAATTCAGGTCATATCTTTTGGGTGCCCGTGTTATCATATACTCAGATCAAACTGCAGTGAGGCACCTCCTTGAGAAGAAGGATGCAAAACCTCGACTAATCCGCTGGATCTTGCTGTTGCAAGAGTTTGATCTCGAGATTTGCGATAAAGCAGGAAAGCAGAACGTGGTAGCTAACCACTTATCTCACCTTCCTTCTGACAGTATCGACCCTTTCGGATTCATCACAGAATATTTTCCTGATGAGCACCTCCTGACTATTAGTACAGAACTTCCTTGGTTTGCGGATTTAGTAAACTACTTGGCATCACATCAAATCCCATCCGATTGGCCGAAGGCCAAGAAAGACAAATTGATTTTCAATGCCAAGTACTACATGTGGGAAGATCCGTACCTCTTCTACATTGGTGCCGATCAGATCATTAGACGGTGCATCCCGGAAGCGAAAATCCGGGACATTTTGTCCTTCCATGACCAGGCTGGCGACGGATACTTTTCCGGACATAAAACCGCAGCAAAAGTCCTCCAGTGTGGCTTTTATTGACCCACGATTTTCAAAGATGCGTACAATCACTGTAAGACATGCACCTGTTGCCAAACCTTGGGCAACATAAGTCATAGCAATATGATGCCTTTACAACCGATTCTCATATGCGAAATCTTCGATATTTGGGGGATTGATTTCATGGGACCATTCCCTATTTCGGACAGCTTCGAATACATTCTTCTCGCGGTTGACTACGTGTCCAAATGGATCGAAGCCATTCCGACCCAAACCAATGATCATAAGGTGGTAATTAAATTCATTCATCAGAGCATCTTTTCTCGGTTCAGAATTCCACTTGCTATTATCTCCGATGGAGGGACCCATTTCACAAATACTCAGTTCAAATCACTGATGACCAAATACGGGGTGTCGTATCGAATCTCTACTCCTTATCACCCCAAAACCAACGGCCTAGCTGAGCTATCGAATCGAGAGATCAAGAAAACCCATCAAGTCACTATTCGACCAAACAGAAAGGATTGGTTGTCCCCACTTTCGGAAGACTTGTGGGCCTATAGGACCGCCCACAAAATCCAATTGGGCATGTCTCCTTTCATATTAGTGTACGGGAAGGCATGTCACCTCCCCGTCGAGTTGGAGTATAAAGCCTATTGGGCCATACGGAAGTGTAATCTAGATCTTTTTAAGGAAGAAACCCACATAAAGCTTCAAATGAGTGAGATCGATGAATTACACAATGATGCATATGAGAACTCGTGAATTTACAAAAATCAGGTTAAGGCCTTTCACGACAAGCACATATCCAGAAATACCTTTCACCCTGGTCAGAAAGTCCTACTCTTTGATGCTAAACTCAAATTATTCCCAGGAAAACTCAGATCAGAATGGATTGAAGCATATCTTATCAGATGAATCTTTGGAAATGGAGTCATAGAAATCAGTCAATCTGGCCTTGATTAAGAACCCTTTGGAAATGGAACCGATGCGAATAGGGCTAAGGTATCTTCTAATCTCCATTCTCCCTGAGCTTATTGCTCCTGGCTGATGGTGTTAAACTCAGCGCTTAACGGGAGGCAACCCGTCATCTTTTTGAAAAACCCAAAACTGTTCTTGACACATCTTCTGCTGAACTCATATTGCACTTTAGGGCTCATCCACTAGAACAGCCGACTCCACCTCTAGTACCTGTACCCGAGCTTGAAATCGTCTACAAAAGTCACCCCGACCGATCCACCGACCCAACTCCTGTTCTAATGAATGATATAAGCTAAACTCGAACCCACCTAATTTACAATGAGGACATTGCAAATCGTAGGCATGGGGGGCATTAAAGTGCAAAACATGTAAAAATCACTTCACAAGAAAGGGTTTCATCAAAAAAATCACATATTACAAAAAAAATAAAAAAAATAAAAATTGAAAAAAGAACAAAAATAGAAGGGAGGAAATTTTGAATTGATTGCGTATCATTTTTGAGGAGAAAAGGGGAGGAGATAAAAATGTCAAAAAGGAGCACAATTTGAAAAGAAAAACGAAAAAGAGATAGTCATCAGTAAAAGATTAAAGAATTGACTTAGTTCTAGACCAAATCAAAAGAAAGAAAATGAAAGGCAAAAAGTGCTAAGAGACAAAAAGTGATTACTAGGAACACTAATCTTAGGCCTCTTGGGCTGTAATCCTAGGCTTAAAAATTTAAGTATCCGCTAAAATATGGATAGTCCTCAAGAGGTTGGGAAAAATGTGAAGCTTAAGTATTAAGTCTAAGGCCTAGGGATTATTCAGCCTCGTTAACTGACCTCTGGTTTGCGGGACTCGGTAACCTAAGCTCCCCAATCAACACACAATCTAGTTCAGTGCGCTTAAATATTAAAATCACACAAAATGCGTTAAATATGTTCTGAAAAAAGTTACCTAGATTAAGAGCGGGTGATCAACACAAGTTGATTTGGATGAGTTCCCAATGCGGAGAGGCGGGAAATTCCCCTCGAAGATGCGCAATAACATATCGTCTCCTCGGTGCTTGTCTCTAGGATATCTAAATATCTTACTGGGGGCATGTAAGCACGTTATGCTGGTTCAGATGCCATGGGTGGCATTATCACGAAATGTCAATTGCCAGGATCTGGATTTAGTTACAGAACGCCATGGGCGAGATTATCTCGAAATCTAGAAAGTCAGTGTTCTGGGGGTTTCCAAGGGCAGTGTTATCTCAAAGCATCGATTGCCAAGGACCCTGCGAGGATTGATGGTGGAAACTAGGAATCCGATATAGATCGTGTTATAAAGCTAATCTGAGGCTAGAAATAAAAAGAACAGAGAGAGAAAACTCTCCAAAAATAAAGAAAAATTCTTCTATCACTCTCTTACAAAAACGCACCGCAAACTAAACTTGGGCTAAAATATGTTACAAGCACGGGTGCTTTAACCACGGAGTTCAACGAACCTTAGGTTAGTTCCTATGGGCCTTAGAAACCTTCGTGGTGGATTGAGGCTAAAGCTGGTCAGGTTCGAATCTTGGTTGGTACTTGAGTACCGCTACGCCTACTATCAGCATTCTAACCTAATCTACAAAATAAAGCACACATCAAAGTTTTAAGCATCAAAAGTCGTATCGTCTAGAAGCAAAGTTAATACGTTGAAATTTTGCTAAGGGACTAGCAAAAGCTAGGCATGGGGGTATGATGAAAACACCATCATGAGCCATAACTATCTCATTTTGATCCAATTAAGTCAGTAAATACTCCTACACAACTTCCAGAGAACCATAAATCACTGCATAACCATTCTGAAGGAAAAATAAGAAACCAGCGTTAAAACTGTAATTTTACCATCATAACTTAAATACAGTACAACCACGGGTTTTCTCAGGGGTTGAATGAGGGCCAAATTGTCTTAAAAGGATAACAAGTGCGTTAGAACAGAAAGAAAAGGGTTTACACGTGTTTTGAGAATTAAATGACTTTTGAAACCTTAAAAACAGACCAGCTTAATTAACTAAGGTGCTAGTTAGGATAAAATTCACCTAAACCTTCTAAAATTCATATAAAAATATTTTCTAAGGTTTGGAACCTTCAATTTGATCATCAGAACCCGTTTTGGCCCAAAATAGAGTTTCAAATAGACATTTACCCTAATTTTGATTTTTCCATAAATTACCTAGGCAAATGCGGTCAAAAGAAAAATCGAACTTCACCATTGGATTCATTAGGTCAAAATTAGGTTTGTAGCAAAATTTGGATCTAAGCTGAAATTGTCTTGACCTAGTTTGCAAATTGGTCTTGTTTGATTATATTTATGCCCTTAACTTTCAAAATCTTTACAAATAGACCCCTAACTTTGTCATCATCTTTACAAATGGGTCCCTACTACCATTAATCCTATTCTTACAAGCACCAGCGACCCTGAAATGGCAAGAACTCCTTGATTCCTTGACAAATCCCTTTCAAATTTGAAAGGGAATTCATCAAGGAATTCCCTTCCGTTTGAATCAAATCCCATGCCCCATAACCTTCCCAATCTGTCATGCGAACGCATGAGAGATTTGGGTTTCCTACTCCAGCTACAATTCCAAGCTTGGAAGCTTGCTTCCAAGCATAATATCTCCTCCTGAGCCCTATAAAACAGAGCCCAGGTCAGGCCGAACTCTTTAAGCTCAATTTCGACCGGGATCTCCCTTGAATTCCTCTCTCTTGACCCAGCCAAAAAGCTCCTTGAGCTCCGGCGATCCTCCTTGCCTCTCCTCGTCGTTTGACCGTAATACCAATGGTAGATCCTACTTCCTCACCTTCTTCCGCGTCGTGCCATACCAGCAAGTGATTTCTATCTCCTTCGTCATCGACCTTCCCTCACTGGAACACCTTCATCCCCAGCACCAACCACACCATAACTGGCGCCAGCTCTGCCCTACGTCATCCTCTAGCTAGCCCTATCGACGCCTCATCTTCCACTTATCATTCCAAAACATTCGCAACTCTATTTCGACCGCCGACTCGCCCTAACGCCCTTCGTCTTCCACCTCGCAGGAGGTACGCACGGCCACTACACTCCACCAACCTGGCTGTTGTTCATCCCTACACCTCTGTCGTATCCCAAAGAGCAAAATCCCTCTGGTAATTGAGGCTATTGGCCTCTCCCCAGTGCCATCGAACAACCCACATTTCCGTCGTCGTCCCTGACCTCGTTCGGCCACTACACCTACTCCCACGCTACCAAATCACCACCACCGTGCTCCTCATTCACCAACGATCCTCCAAAACATTTTAACTGGGGCTTAGCACCCATATTCGTGGATTTCAGGTTCCAGCCATTATCGCCATTACAGCTGACCTTCGAGCTTGCTTGAAGCACGCTCCAGGCTTGACAGTCCCAGGTGAATGCCCAGGTTGTGCGGAACCATCTCGTGCACACGCCCAGGTGGTCAATTGGACGCATTGACCTTACTAGTTGAGGTAATTGAAGAAAGACATGCTGCTCCAGACGCATAAAGAAGACGGATGCAGATAGTCCCAACTCGAAAATCACTGAGTGCCCTGTGACGCATAAATTGAAAAAGTGTCCAAGGCTGCTTGCCTCAGACACTGGGGGTAAGGTACCCGCTCACCGACTCACGTGCCTCGTCAGCAACATATACCTCGCCAACTTGGTAAGCCCTACTGGCCTAAGCCTTCACTCCTCGGCTGCGATCATGCCCGCAGCCTTGGACCCGGGTCGCTCTAAGTCCGAAACCTGATTACCCGGTACTGTGTAAGGCTTTGGGAGAGCGTGACCCAAAGAGAGGAAGAGACATACTGCACAGGGGCAGGGGGGTTTTGCTACAAGGAGAAACAACTGACACTTAGCCATTTGAAGGATCCTCCCCCTCTGCGTGAAGAAGGAGAACAGAGAAAGAAAGAAAGGCCTGAGCAGAAGAAGAATAAGAGAAGGAGTCGCACAGGAAGAGAAGTCAAAGAAGAAGAATTGAGAAGAGAAGAAGAAGAAGAGAAGAGAAGCGCAGGACAAGCCCAGAGAAAGAAAGAAGCAAAGAGACCCTTGAGTCTCTAGCACTGTAGCACAAGGTTATTTAAGACGTCTGATACATTTTATTACATCTATTTGAGGCTTTGGTGTAAGTGTTATTTGTGAGGCGTAATTGGTGTTTTAAATCACCATTTTACTCCACTTTTTTTGCATATTGATCCTGACATTATTCTTATTGCAATCTTTATTCTTGATTTAAATTGTGATCTTGAGTTTTGAATTCTATATTGCTCCCTGATGAAAACCTCATCATGAACCCTAACTAGCACAATCTAACCCAGATATGTAAGAAAAAGCTCCTACATAATCCAAAGAAAAGCTTAACTCAGAGAATTCTGAGTTTGAGAAGAAAATAATCATAAGGGGTAAAACTACAATTTCACCAATGCAGTTTGCAAACAGGGTAATTAAGGGTCCAAAAATAGGTCAAACAAGCCTAATAAGAAGGAAAGTGGGATGGTCGGATCTAAAAAGGGTTATAGCTACTTTAGGAAATTAAATGACATTCTGTAACCCTAAAACAAATCCACTTCAATTCACGAGGTTTGAGGCAGGATAAAAATCAACTAAATCCTCTAAAATTCATATAAAAATAATATGTAGGGTTTAGAACCTTCAATTTGGCCTTAGAAACCCATTTTGACCTACAAAGAGAACCTTGCCCAAATAATGACCTAATCTGGGTTTTTCCGTAAATTGGCTGATCAAATATGGTCCAACCTAGAAATAAAAACTTGAGCCTAAGAGGAGACCTCCTTGACCGACATTGCAATTTGGTCCTCTTCATTTACTTTTTTGACCCTTATCTTTCAAAACCCTTGCATTTTGGCCCCCAATTTTTTCATCGTTCTTTGCAGAATGGTCCCTCCTACAAAACTCTGCGCAGCACCATGCTCCGGCGACTTTGCGCGGAGCATGGCGCCGCGCAGAGAAGGGTGACCGCCCTGCAAAGCAGACGTGGGGTTCCCTGCGACGTCCTCTGTCGCAGGGACCCGGCCATGCTCTTTGCCAGCCCCCATACCTTCCGTGCGAATGCGCGGAAGGTATGGGTTCCCTCTCCGGCCACGCTCCGGCGAGGCTGGCACGTCACCAGCCGCATCTCCCTCTGCGCCAGCCCCTTTATAAGGACCGGCACCCCCTGCCGGTTCCCCCAAGCTCTCTGTGACGGAGAATAACCCCCCACTTCATCCCCTCCTCCTCCATCAGACGACCCGCAGCTTCCGGCGACTCCCTCCTCTTCCTCCTCGTCGCTCTGCCGCCTTACCTGCAGCAGGGTTCTCCTAGCCCTCTCGTCTATGCCGTGCTGCATCGGCCGGCACCCTCCGCCTGCTTCCTCGTCACCGCACTTCTCCTCCAGGGCCCTTTCTTCCCCAGCTCCGGCAGGTATGAGCCGGTGGCTCCGCCCTCCCCCTTCGTTCAAAACCTAGGTAAATAGCTTCCTCTCCTCCTCCTTTACATTTTCCCTCTCTCAATTTGTCTTTTTGCCTCACAGCATACGACTCCCACCTCCGCCTGCTCCGTCTCTGACCACCCCCTCCGACGAGCTCATCCCACCTCCACAGACCTTCTCACCCCTCGCCAGCTACACTAAAAGCTTCACCTCACTCCACTCAACAAATCCCTCCTTTCCATCCACTGCTAGACGCCACCCGACGATCCCCCGAACAGACCCATCTCTCCGGCCACAGTCCGACCTAGGGCTACCACCACACGTCGCCTCACACCTCACCACCACCCGCACTGCCTTCGCCGCGCTCCGGCGAAGCTCCCTGCATCCTCTGATTGGGCCGAGAGGCCGTATTCTTATTTTCAGGTCGATGACCCTTCACCGCCATTACCGAGCTTTTGGAGCTCCAGCACCTGCAGCTGCAGGTGCTCTCTCACTCAGGCTCATGCCCCAGGACGAGCAGCTTGTCTCCGCGAAGCGTCCCAGGCCTGCAGCTGGGGCTAAGGCCTCGCACGCTGCAGCAATTGCCTGCAGCTTACTCAGCTGCGGGTGCCAATTGGGGTGAGACATTTAGTCCCACCTCGAAAGTTCTGGAAGTGCCGCAGCCAAATAAAGGGAAAAAGTGCTGTAGGCTTATCGCCTTCGAACACAGGGGTCAGGTCCCTCATGCACGCCGCGCACCACGCGCTCGCCCTCACCCACGCTCACGCCCCGCGGGTCTGGGCCGGATCTGACTATCCTAACCCGGGCACTCCTCGCCCACCACCGTACGCCGGTGGGCCTGGTCCCGAGCGCAATACCCATACCCGAATGCCCGACTCTAGGAGAGCGATCCTATGAGAGAAATCTGACAAAGAGAGAGACGCGGGGAAGCGTAGGGGTAGGTTTTGCTTTCTGATCCTTGTGCGAGCGTCCAGGAGCAGAAGGAGAAGGAAGGAAGGCGGCCGAAGCCTTAGCTGCTCAGGGCAGAGAGGAAGAAGAAGAAGCGAAGAAGAAGAAGCAAAGAAGAAGAAGAAGAAGAAAGAGAGAAGAAACAGAAGAAGAGAAGCACTGTAGCAAACTTACAGTTAAGTCGTCTGACCACTGCATCAGACGACGGTTGAGCAGCGACCAGAGGAGATAAAGCAAGAGAAGAAAGAAGAAGAAGGCGGAAGAAAAAGAAGAAGTCAGAAGAAGAAGAAGATTGTCACAGCTGCAAAAGAAGAGAAGAAAAAGAAAGAAAGAGACGAACAAACAAAGAACAGAAGAAGAAGAAGAACTCTACAGAAGAAAAGAAGATAGAAGACGTAGTCGTGAGCAGAGAAGAGAAAGAAGAAGAAAAGAAGAGCAGCTGAAAGAAGAAGGAAAAGGAGAAGAGAAGAAGCCAAGACAAGCTCCCTCTCTCTCTTTCTCTCTCTCTCTCTCCCTTATTTTTGTAATCTAATAGAGAAACTTTGTATTTCTAGAACTCCAGTAGCTCCCTGAGTTTGACCTCGGGAAAACTATTTCCGAGTAAAAAATTTTGTAATGATAAACTGGTAGCTGTCTTATTACTATAACGACTATAACTTGACATAAAACAAACACAACAACCAAGTCATCATCCCTATGTTCGACCTTGAACTTAAAATTTAAGTAATAAATTTATTTATTTTCGAAGCGATTTCGGCTATATTACAACGTAATTTTTAACCTCAATTTCGCCTCAACAGCTTAACCTTCATCCGAAATAACTTCAAAATAAATGACAACTTAGAAATGAACGTGAAACCGGGAGCAATAGGTTCATCCGCTACCCTAATAGCGTCATAAAACTGATTAGAAGTTTCTTCACTGGCCGGATCTTCAACTCCTGCTATCATTTCATCAAGCATTTCATCGATGACATCGGCTTCAATATCTGTAGTTGTTGGTGGCGACCTTCCTCTATAGTTTTATTATTTCGTCGTAGTATAGTATAGAGAGGTGATTACCAATTTAATACAATTTGTTACTCGGAAATAAAGAGTTCCCGAGGTCGAACTCAGGGAGCAAGTTGTATTCTAGGGGTACAAGTTTCTTTTACAAAAATAAAGAAAGAGAGAGAGAGAATTTGTTGGCTTTTCTTCTTTTCTCTTTGCTTCTCCTCTTCTTCCTTCTCAGATCTTCTGCTCTCTTCCTTTGTTCTTCTTCTTCTTCTTTCTTTCTTCTTTCCCTTTCTTCAGATCTTCTTCTCGTGCTCTTCTTCTTCTGCAGAGTCTTCACTTGGCCTCTCTGTGTTCCTCCTCTGCCTCGCCTTCCTTCTCCTTCTTTGCCTTCAGGACGTCGTCTGATTTTCCAATCAGACGACTTAAACCGCCGCTGCTACAGTGCCGCTCGGTGCTCCTCCTTCCTTCAGCCTTCGTCTTCTTCCACGGTTCTTCTTCACCTGTGCCTGCACACTTACACAGCTTGATCAGAGGGGCAAAACCTAACTCTACCCTCCCCCGCGTCTCTCTCTCACAGAAGCCACTCTTAGGAAAGCTCTCCCAGAGCTACCGGGTTGCCGGGTACGGGTCGCGCCCGGGTCCAGGCCCACCGGCGTGCATGGTGGGCGAGGAGTGCAGGTCAGTCTAAGTCGGGTTGGGCCAGGTCCGCGGGGCGTGAGCGCGGACGAGACCGGGTAACCGGGCGGGTGAAGGGGACCTCACCCCGTGTGCTGAGGCAATAAGCCTCCAGCACTTTTTCGCTTTCTACCGCTGCGCTCCTTCAGAGCCTTCCGAGGTGGGACTAAATGTCCCACCTCAATTTCGCGCCTGCGCGGAGGAAGCAGCTGGTAATCGCAGCTTTACGCGAGGCCTTCGCGCGAGGGATTCGCCTCAACTGCAGCCTAACGCTTTGCCGAAATGCCCCCGCACAGCCTGGGATCGTGACCTGGGCGCGGCGCACCTGGGACAGCAGGTCGAAGCTGCTTCGCTTCAACAATGGCAGCGACGAGCGCAGGTACCTGCCCACAGAGAAACTGCCTCTCGGCCCAATCAGAAACGCGGAGGACCTTCGCCGTGGCACGGCGAAGGTGGTCGGGGGGTGTGCAGGCGGCGGGGCGGAGCCTAAGAGCTGCCCTAGGTCAGACTGTGGGTCGGGAGATGGGTTTGTTCGGTGGAGTTGCAGAGGGTGATTTGGGGGAAGTGGAAGGGCGGAGGTTGATCAGGGTGAGGAGGCGGAGGTTCTGCGGTGGTCGGCGAGTCGTGTGGGTTGCTGGAGTGATGGGAGCGGCTCGCCGGAGGATGGCCGGAGGTGGAGAAGGTGAGGGTGATTAGGCGCGGTCGAGGGGTAATTAGATAAAAATAGCAGGGGGAAAAGAGAGAGAGAATAGAGGGAAGTAGTTCTAACCTAACTACAGTGACGAAGGGGGCGAGGAGGCGGACGGCTGTACCTGCTGTCGCCGGAGAAGAAGGTGCCCAGTGGGGGAGGACGGCGGTGACGACGGGGCAGAGGCAGCGCGCGTCGGTATTGCGCGACGCGGGAAGAGCAGGGGAAGAAGTCTCTGCTGCTGGTATTGCGGTAGAGCGAAGAGGAGGAGGAGGAAGAACCGCCGGAGCTGGTGGGCGTCTGCCGGAGTGAGAAGAGAGGAAAGTTGGGGGTTTTCTCCGTCAGATCCGAGCTACTCAGAACGGCGGAGCGACGAGGGTATTTATAGAGGCCGAATCAGAGAGGAAGGCGGAGGGAGACGACGTGTCTCCCTCGCCGGAGGACGCCGGAGATGGAAACCCATACCGTCCGTGCGTTCGCACGGCCGGTATGGTGGGTTGCAGCGACCAGGGGGGTGTTCCTGCGACGGCTGACGACGCAGGGCACCCCCGGTTGTCTTGCCAGACCCCCCCTTACCCTGCGCGGAGCCATGCTCCGCGCAAGGTCGCCGGAGCATGGTGCTGGTCAGGTTTTGGCAGGAGGGACCTGAATGCAAAGAACGAAGGAGAGTTAGGGGTAGAAATGCGAGGGTTCAAAAGTTGAGGGCCAAAAAGTAAATATATGAGGACCAAAGTGTAAAGTTGGTCAAGAAGGTTTCTTCTTAGGCTCAAGTTTTTATACATGACTAATTAGGACCTAAGGAATCTGATGGTGAATTTTATTTCTAGATTAAACCTTGTTTGACTGGTAAATTTACGCAAAAACCCAAATTAAGTTATTAATTGGGTATGGTTCTCAATGTAGGTCAAAATGGGTTCTGAAGGCCAAATTGAAGGTTCTAAACCCTAGAGATTATTTTTATATGAATTTTAGAGGGTTTATTCTATTTTTATTTTGCCTCGAGCCTCGTGAATTGAAGTGGGTTTGCTTTAGGGTTACAAATTATCATTTAGTTCCTTGGAATTGCTGTAGCCCTTATCAGATCATCCCACTTTCCTTCTTATTCGGTTTGTTTGACCTGTGTTTGGACCTTGAATTACCCTGTATGCAGATTATACTGGTAAAATTGCATTTTTACCCCTTATGACTTGTTTTCTCCTTAAACTCAGAATTCTCTGAGTTAAGCCTTTCCTTGAGTTATGTAGGAGCTTTTATCCTTTGTATTGGGTCAAAATGAGCTAGTTATGGCTCATGATGAGGTTCTCATCAGTTGTCTTATCGAAATCTTTCGGAGATTGTCTAACTTCCCCTGTAAGATCCTCTCAATAAGCAATCTACTTAGTATATTGCTGCTACTAACCGTTGCAAATCGTGTGCTCGTATATAGTGGTCCTATCATGTGAATATCCAATCAAGCACCACCTACATGGGCAAAAAATCCTATCGAACTTGTCTCAACATCTGAATAACTTCCGATCATCATGAAATGCCCAATTAAGAAACTCTCTCATTCCATTCTTGTACCAGGAGTAATCTGAGTTCCTCAAACTAATCCAAGACTTATCCATGATAATCTACAAAAATGAAATAATTAAAATCACCCAATAATTATAATCTGATGTTACCACAGTGTTTGTATTTCGATTAAGCTTTTCACTTAATAGCCTATCATTAAAGATTTGATCATAACGTTACTTATTACATGTAATTGGTGCATGAAGAAATTCCGATAGCATCTCCTCGCACTTCTCCAGTATACACCCCAAGACTAACCTTAACTACATTCCCAATAACTCCCATTTAAGGGTGCTTTAGAATCGTACATAAGATCAGTTGGTATACCAAAGAAGAGCGAAAAGATACTACTGAAATTCCTCTAAACATCGATTCCATGTATCAAGTAACCTAAGTTGTGATCAAATCTTCAAGGACCCCCCTTAGTTTAAAACTTCTCTGAATTGAGGACAATGACTCTTATGATATACTATAAAGACAAAGCTTCATGCATGTAAGTGAGATATATACACACTCTGCATTGTCCATATAACTTGATCATAAGTGTCAACGGGCAAATTTTTTGATACGATTATCCTCTCCCAAAACCTATAACCAAGGGATTAGAATAACTATTATTTGGCCTCAAGTGCATCTAATTAAATTTGTGCAAGTGTGTATCTATAAAGTCATTACAATTTTCGACAGAGTATAAGAATTCACAAATTAAGTGGGAACACCCCACCTCTTAAACATGCACACAAATTGAAATTAAAGTGGGTACACCCCACATTCTAATCATGCATACAAATTGAAATTAAAGTGGGAACACCCCCACATTCTAAACATTAATATAAACTAAAATTAAAAGTAGGTACACCCCACATTCTAGTCAAGTATAAACATTGAAATTAAAGTAGATACACCTCAAATGCATGCATACATATATAACAATATAATTAATACAAAAATGCGCATATTTATACCTTGTGAAACATGTGAATTGATGTGCACGTGTCCAATGACGACTGTAACCTAAATTAAATATCACAAATCAAATACAATAATTATTAATTTGTAATAAAAATTAATTTAAAAAATTAAATGATGGGGATGAGAGTGGGAGGGTTATTGCTTTTGAGGGTTTGGGCAAAATGGGGGAGGAGGGGGGACGGATGGGGGGAGGAGGTAGTGGGAAGAAGAGGGTGGATTGTGGGGAGGGGGGAGGGAGCAGTGGGAAGAGGAGGGCGGATGGGGGAGGAGGTGGGTGGATGGTGGTCAAGGAGGAGGGGGTGGCGGGTGCATGTGGAGGAGGAGGTGGGCGACGTCGTGGGGATCAACGAGGAGGAGCGGTGGCCACAGAAGGAGGAGCACGAGGAAGAGGTGGGCAGCATCGTGGGGATCAACGAGGAGGAGGGGGATGGCCATGGGAGGAGGAGGAGGAGGAGTACAGTGGGGGCTTACCGAGGACGTGGGGGCGGAACAGCCGACCAATGGCACCAAAGGAGAAAAGGCCGGGGATCAAAGGCAAAGATGAATGAAAGGGGGGATTCTAGGGATTGGGTGTAGCTGCAGCAAATATGTCACATTTAACGACGGTTTTACAGAAAATCATCATTTAATGTCACCTTAGGGCACAAATTTTCACGCCCATGGAAATTTGGGTGAATGATATACATAATAGTTCTTTAGAAAACTGTCGTGTACATTAATGTGGGACCCTCCACACAAAACAACGAGTTTTAAGGGTTAGTATTGATGATGACATAATCATGAGCCATAACTTGCCTTAATTAATCAAAATCAAGTGAAATGCTCCTACATAATCACCTGAGAGTCGTAATTCCCTACACATCCATTCTAAAAGGAATACATCAAAACAGGGTTAATTATGCAGTTTTAACAACATATCATGAAAGCAGAGTAGCCACATGGTTTGACAAGGATTAATCTAATGTCTAATAAGCATTAAAGTCTAATAAGTTGGTCCATGCAGACAGAAACTGGGTTTCGCGCATTTCGAGATCCAATACAGCACCCAAAACCTTAATTTCAGACTCGCTTGAATTACTGAGGTTTTGGTTGGGATAAAATTCTTATAAACCTTCTAAAATCCATATAAAAGCATTCCTTGAGGTTTTGTATCCTTGATTTAACTTCTGGAACCTATTTTAACCTTAAATAGAGTCACACACAGAGGTATGCCCTAATTTAGGTTTCTACGTAAATTTCCCAGTCAAACTTGGTCAAAACTGAAATTCAACTCCACCATTATATTCCTTGGATCTAAATTACGTTTATACCAAAATTTGGGCCCAATCAGAGTTCATCTTGACCTAATTTACATTTTAGTCCTTAAAAACTCTATTCCTGTCAATCGAGCCCCCAATTTTTGAATTAATTACAAATAGCCCCCTATCTTTGGTCAACTTATTTACAAAACAGTCCCTACCACCATTGGAGGTCAACCGACCTCCAGGCCAATTTTGACCAATCCTAATCCTACTCAAATTATCATCAAATCCCACTAAAATTGATGGGATTGATGTTCACACTATGAAGAAGAGAATGGACAGATCTTGGCTCCTGACTTGCCCCAGAAAGGTCGTGCGAACGCATAGATTCCTTGGGTTCTTTTTTATTCCTAATGAAGCTCAATCAAGCTTCCTTCCTATTTAGAGCTTGCCATAAGCTCTACAAAAGCTTCCCCATTGCAAAGCCTTGATCATTAGCTCGGTTTTGGCAACATTTCTTCAACAATTCCTTCTCTTTGGCCACCTCCACCGCAGCTCTGGCAGCTCCCCACTCTCCAACCTTTTTGCTTGCTTCCACATACCATAGGCAACAAGTTCCTCTTCCTCACCTTCCTTCGCTCCTCGCCAGCCACAACAGGAGCTTCCAGAGCCTCTTCTTCCTTGCAGCACCACCACTGATGGTTTCACTTTCCCCGACGCCGGTCAATCATAACCAATGTCCCTCCTCAACCCCCTTCGACCTTTAGATAGCTTAACCTCTCCCTCTTCTTCTTTTAAACCTTCCTAACCTATTCCTTTCCTTTTTCAACCACCGACACAGCCGCACGCCCACCATTTTCCTTCGCTCTGGCCGAACTCCGGTGAGGTCTTCCGCCCTCCACAAGCCACCAAACGGCATGCCACTAGTCCCATAAGCTCAGTCGAACCTCCACGACAAAAACCCCTCAAGAAATTGAGGGGATTGATCACGCAAACCACCCACCGAACAAACCTACTTACGCACACCTTCCCCGAGGTCACCAGGCCTCCACATGCACTCCCATGACACACGGACAACGCCACCACCTTCGTCATGCTTCAACGAAGCTTTTGAGCTTTTTAACCGGGGCTTTTAGCCCGTATTCACGCTTACAAGTATCCTCACCAGAGCTGCTGCATTCGCTTTCCGTCTCTACCCCTGCTTGCAGTGCTCCGATCGCTATCACTGCTACTTCCAACTCCAGGTGCTACGGACTTGCCTCAGGACCCTATATGGAACATCAACTGAACGAGGTGCGACGACAGAAACTCCAAGTGCTTGGACATCCCAGCCTCTACATACGTGAAAGGAGGTGGGGAACAATAGTCCCACATCGTAAGCTGAGGAGCTCATGACTGGGTATAAGTGGAAAAAGTGATATTAGTTGTTCGCTCAAGCACACCGGGGGTCGGGTCCCCACTCACGTGCCTCACGCCTTGCCTGCGACACAGGCACGCGGGTCTGGCCAATCACTAGGATCCGTTAACCCGATATTGAACCTGATTAACCTTGGGTCTAAGAGAAGAGAGATCTATGAGAGGAGGGGGTGGGTGTTGCTCTGAAGTCCTTGCCCCATGCTGAAGGAAGAGGCCTTGACACTTAGCCTCTGAAGAAGAAAAGGCCATGTTCTTGTGTTGCAAACGAAAGGCTTTAAAAAAGAAGAAGGGCTCTTGAGAGAGCCTTGTGCTTGTGTGTGCCTTCTGTGAGGCACTGTCCTGTTGATCTGTTAAGTCGTCTGATACATATGGGCAGCGTCTGACCATTGATGCTGGCACTGTTGGCTTATTTAAGTATATAAGTTAGAGTGGATTATTGATTGAAGGTACTGTTGAATTATTTTAATAACTTGAGTATGAGATATATGCTTAATTAAGATGAATAATTTGTGATTCAAATCACCATTATTTTGCCTTTTTTTCCTTTTGTCTCATGATCCTTTGAATATCAATCTAACAAGTTGTATTCATTGAATATCTATCTGTTATTGTGATCAATTGATTGTGCTAATTAATTCCGAATGAAGATTAATGTGTAAATTTCACATTTTCTTCCTGCGAACGACCTCAGACTCTCTTTAGATTCTGAGTTTATAAATTTAAATGTTTTCTCATGCGATTTAGGAGTGTACTATAACGAACGCATATTTAAAACTCCTCGACTGCCCATAACATTTTGGCACCATTGCCGGGGAGCAACGCATGATTGCACATCAATCATGCAACCTAAAACACCTGAATTGAGCTAGATTCTAGCATAACTTCGAGTCAATACATGCATAAGCATCGTAATTCGCATACTAGTTAGTTTATTAGTCATATAGATTATATCATCTTTTTATAGCCTAAAAGAGAGATGATTTTAATCACAGATGATTCGAAGATGCAGATGTCAGATCAGACCATACAGATCTGATCAGAATGACGACAGAAGTCCAACGCTTCCGAAATTGTCCCGATCAGACAACCAGAGAATTGTATGCAGTCCATAGAAGAACGGAGATCATGGAGCCAAAGGACAAAGATCTGAGCCTCAGATGAAGAATCCAACCGTATGGATGGATCCGGATCAACGATCACAGTCCAAAGGCACCAAAATCAACTGGATCGAAGGTCTACATCACCAGATACAAGGAAAAGAAGATGGACGGCCATGATAATGCCACGTGGCACCATCATAGCCGCCCCCTCACCACCGCCCCATCTAGGAAGGTCACACCGCACGCTGTGGGCCGTTGGATGAAGCCAACGGCCACGAGCGCGCCACACTGCCCGCCCAGGTCGGATCAGAATAAAGAAAAACAAACGCATATATATAACAAGAGGTTTGCACAGCGCGTTGGCTCACGCGTGCGCGTTTAGGCGCAGGACTCGGGATCAAGCTCGTGCGCTGTATGAAATTGAAGTAGCTGCGTGCGGGCTCAATAGTGCAATTGTGAGGCCACGTGGTGCGATCAGAGTGCGCCGCGGCCGAACGCACGTATAACGCGCGATCGCACGTGTTTTTCAAATAGACGCAACTAACGTTGAGGCGGGGTTAAGGCTTGAGTGGCGAGAAGGAAAAGATGAAGGCACGGGCGAGGGGGATCCAGAGACGTGTGATCATCATCCGGCGACGCATGGCATGCCACATGTCGCCACTGGAACAAATCCAAGCATAGAAGGCCTTTTGAAGACTATTTTTAGGCCAAATCAGAGTCGTTGATCTCCCGATCAATAGATCTGATTATCCAAGGGGTTGTTGCACAAGATTAAGGGTTGAAATACCCTTTTTGCCCTCCACAAAAGCTACAAAAGAAGGCCTAGGGCCCCCCAGTTGAAGGCATCCACTTAGAACCTCTCTCTTCCATCAACTCAAGACTTATTCCGTCTTCTCTGCAACTCCCCGTCCCTCTGCAACTCTGCTCCAACTCCATCCCGGCGCTCTGGATCTGAGGTGATGCCGTATCTCGCACAAGCATCCTGCAAATGGCATCGTTTCTCTGCCACTTTCTTCTATCTCTCTCTCTCTCCCTCTCTCTCTTTCTCCCTATCTATCTTTACTTCTTGCATAGCAATTTCTATTATGAAAAACTCTTTATCAATGCAATGAAATCTGATTGTATGAATATTTGATGCATCTCTATACATATATACATATATAAATATCTTGTTAGAACAAGTTTCATTGAAAAGTTTCCGTTAAAAATCGAGATTGCCTCCCTGCAAACTTTTAATCGCGATCACACGAGCCGAGCAACGTGCAACTCATCATTAGTCTTATCTTTCTTGATTTTTATTTAAGCACTAACTTGCCCTATTTGATTTGCTTGTGATTTTGTGAGGTATATCACTAAGAGATCTTCCGTGTAATCAACCACTCCAGGGGTAGGTAAACTTTCTCTTCTTCCATAATCAATCTCCTAATCTTTTGAAAGTGAGAAAAGGAAACAATTAATTAGGATCTACCTACCTTATTTTTTTATTAATTATCATTTAATGGCAAGTTTCCTGATTTGCGAATTCAAATCAATATCTGATTGAAATTGAGATGATTATGTTTAGAGATCCCAACCCTGATTTCTTGTACCTACTAGGGATTTACACTTAATTTCTAATCATCTTGGACTACGCACTTCTTGTTTGAAGTTAAGGTGTACATTTTGAGATCAAATTGGACTTGGAATAGAGCCAATTAGGGTTTCTACTTTAGGGTTCTGAAGTGTTAGCTCACAATTGTCTAAATTAAAGGAAATTGAACATCCCTCATTTGTGTGTTTCCCAAACCCTTACTTGAAAAGATCTAATCAGAAGAACCCTAAAATCAGGCTCTAAATTCACTTGAACCCTAAAATTGTGGACCTAATAACCTAAGAATTAATTCAGGGTGATCTTTGGGCCTTGACCTATATTTTATTCTTCATTTTTTAGGGTAGGTTAGGTGAAGTTGGTCTACGTTGTAGGCCAACCAACCACCAAATTAGGTTACAAATTGAATTAACTTCTAATCAAGTGAAATCCAAGGTGTAAACTAGGCTAAAATTGGTAGACCTAAGGTTTCAATTCATACATTCCTGTCTACTTGGAACCGTAGTGAAAAGGAAGGTCAGGTGAGGGAAACCTTGTAACTTGTAGGGATGCTTTACCATGTAGGGGTCTTTGTGGGGCTCTCTCTTCTTGGCTGCCAAGTATTTCTCGGGTGTGTGAATTTTTGATTCAGAGGTATCATCCACCTCGAAACAGCCTTAGTCATCCAAAAATCTTTGGGTGCCTTCATTGGGTCTAGTTCACATCCAATCTCTCATCTGTTTTTTAGAGCACATACACAGGAAAGGTCCCTAGATTAACCTATAGGCCTCATTAGAGTTAATCTTTTGTGGGATTTTTGATCTGGTCGGATTGCTTCAATTTGAACCTGAATTTGATTCTACATCTTGATTCTACCACCTGATTTGAAAATGCAACCTAACAATTTAGGAAGAATTTGTAGGAAACCTGAATCCCAAATGGCCATAAAAGAGAAGATGATTGAGGCTGCTCTTAGACATCATAATGAATATTACAAAACCTCTGATCCATCTAGGCACATTCAAGATAATGTGGCAAAAACAACAACCCTCATTATGAACATTACTAGAATGATATTTACACAAATGATACATGGTTTAACTCGGAATGAGCTCTTATCAAAATAAAGTGAATTGTCGAGACTACACAATATTGGGTATGTACAATGTTTGTCAAATCCACAACTTTAGGAAATACATTAAGGTCACATGGAGAAACATGGGTATATGATAAATACATTACAATAAGCCATTGATCAAAAATACTCATATCAACATTCAGAGATTGATGATACATCTTGGAACAATATTGAGTATCAATATGATTTCTAAATCCCGAATTTGAAAATAGAGGTTGTCATGGACCCCCAACCTAAATGGAGTCAGATTCAAACTTTTCGTAGATTGACATACCTGATCTTGATATGGGTTGGGAGGATCCAATTGCAGGTGTTCACGATTCTGAACCAGCCTTAGAAAGCCATGAAGCTGGTCAATCATGCCTTCATTTTCCAAACACCTATGATGAATTAGACTTAGAACCTCTCAAGAATGTAATTCCTGATCCTTATCCTGTTAAGGTAATTCTCAAGAATGATTCTGACTTCCCAATAGAGCCTAGCCCAGATTCTAATGACCCAATTTCTACCTTTGACCTAGAATCTAGAATCGAGCCTATTCGGGATGATCAAGAGGCCTAATGTGATGAAAACCAAATTCTGGATCTAAACCATGATTCTGGACCTATATTTGATGAAGACACCTCTCTAACCACCTCAAAAATGTAAATTGATTTTTCAGAAGTCACACCAATTTACGATACTGAAACAGAGGAGTTGGAAGAGTTGGATTTTGCTTGGGTCTATCGTAGGAGCCAAGAATTTAAGCCTATGCCTAATAAGGACACCTCTTTGAGAATAGATTTTGAGATTCGGTTAGACCCAAGTCAGGTTGTTGATTCTACGCATCATGATTCATTCTATGGTGGAAATCCCAATCTGGAATCTAGTTCAAAAACTAATATTCTCAAATTCTCCTATGATTTCAAATCCTACTCTGATTTCGAAGACCTGTTGTTTCCTGACGATTATAAGTAGATTTACAACCTCAGCATCCATGATCCGTTCTTTGATTTTGATGCCAAGGCCAATGATTTGGAAATCAAAGAAGCCATACCCTTTGATACATATACAAAACTTTCCAAAATCCGATCCCAACCCCAATCCGCCACTGGAATCAACTTCCACTTTGATTTACCTTTCTCTGATTCGGTTGCATATAATTCTCCTCCATCTTTTGATCGAGTTTCGGACATTAATCAAATTGTTAATCACTCATTATCCTTCTCTGATCTCACTTGTAGGGTTCCTATATCCTCCACAGATCCATTTTCTTTTGAGGATCCCTACTCTAATCAGGTTAAACTGACTCAGCCAAACCCTAGATTTTCATTTTCATATCTCTTTGATCCTCAAAGTATCTTGTGGGCTCCGCATCTACTGATTCACATCCATCAACCCACCAGACTGATTGCGTTTGGTCTGCATCATCAGCATGTTAATTTGAACAAGCACCTGGTTGGACCAACCTGGCTATTGATCAACGTATTTGTCCTACAAAACTCATCTAATTTGACCACCCCTTCTCCTTGACCACCTTCTGCTCAGTTGTAGGCATTGAATTTAGCGCTTAACAGGAGGTAACCCGTCATTCCAAAAACCTGAGACCCTTCTGATCATTCTTTTGAGCTACACTCCTACTGCACTTTTGAGTTCAAATTTAGAACAGCTGACTCAAGCTTTGATACGTGTATCAAAGCTTGAAATCATTTGCAACAATCATCTCGACCCATTCACCCACCTTTTGATCTTGTTGTAAACCTTGAACTAAACTGAATTTGTACTCTCCCAGTTTACAATGAGAATATTGCAAAACTTAGGCATGGGGGGGTTAAAGTGCAGACAGATAGAAATTCACTTCTCTGAGGGGTTCTCACAAAAAAAAATACATATTCAAAAATGATAAAAAAAATGAGAAAAAAGAAAAAATTTGAGGAAGGGGAGGAAATTTTGTGAACTAGATTGTAAATCTTTCTTGAGGAGGAAAAGATGAGGAAATTCAAATGTCAAAAAGGAGCAAAAATCAAAAACAAAAATGATAGTCATAGCAATTGATTATGGAATCTACTTAAGTTCTAAGCCTAATTAAAAGAAAAAAAATCAAGTCCTGAAATGATAGAGACAAGGTGATTAGTATGAGTGTTCATCTTAGGCCTCTTGAATCTATTTTAGGGTTTAAACACTCATGTATTTATTAAGATCCGGATTAATCCTCAAGAGGTTGAGGAAAGTGCGAGGCTGATGTAGTAGGTCTAAGGCTTAGGGATTATTCGACCCCATTGCCTACCCTTTAGTTTGCGGGACTTGGTAACCTAAGCACCCAAAAATCACATACTTAGTCTGGTTCAGTGCGCTTAATAAACAAAAACATGTCAAAAGTGTTCTGTTCTGAAAAGTCATCTCAAAAATCTAGCATAGAAGCAGCTTAACAACTCAAGTTGATTGGACGAGGTCCTGGTACGGAGAGGTGAGAAATTTCCCTCGAAGATGCATAATAACATATTGTCTCCTTGATACTTGTCTCCTAGAATATCTAAATATCCTACAGGGGGCATGTAAGTACCTTGTGCTAGTTTAGGTGCCATGGGCGGGATTATCCTAAAATATCAATTGCTAGGGCCTGAATTTAGCTACAGAATGCCATGGGCAGCACTGTTCTGAAGTGTCGAAGTTAGGATTCTGGGGGTTGCCATGGGCGGTGCTATCCCGAAGCATCAAAAGCTAGAGACCCTTCGAGGATTGATGGTGGGGACAAGGAATCCGATACAGACCGTGTTTAGGGCCAATTCGAGGTTGGATTTAAGGAAAATTAAGAAGAATACGAGAGAAAACTCTCCAAAAGAAATCCTTCTCTATCTCTCTCTTATCAAAAATACACAGGTAAACTGAACCTAGACATGCTACATTCTACGCACGGGTGCTTTAACTGCTGGGTTCAATGAACCTCTGAGTAGTTTTTGTAGGCCTTAGAAACCTTCGTGGCAGACTGAGGCTGAAGCTGGTCAGGTCTGGATCTTGATTGGTACTTGAATACCTCTAAGCCTATTGTTGGCATTCTGACTTAATTTCTAAACAGTAACATAAATTAGGCATCTGAACATAAATGCTGCTCACGCCCCTCCTCGCGCCTCACGCCTCACCCGCGACACATGCACGTGAGTCTGGCCAATCTCTAGGATCCATTAATTCGATATTGAACCCAATTAACCCCAAATCTAAGAGAGAAGAGATCTGTGAGAAGAGGGGGCTGGGTTTTGCTCTGAAGTCCTTGCCCCATGCTAAAGGAAGAGGTCTTGACACTTAGCCTCTGAAGAAAAAAAGGCCATGTTCTTGTGTTGCAAAGGGAAGGCTTTGAAGAAGAAGAAGAAGGGCTCTTGAGAGAGCCTTGTGCTTGTGTGTGCTTTCTGTGAGACACTGTCCTGTTGATCAGTTAAGTCGCCTGATACATATGGGCGATGTCTGACCTTTGATGTTGGCACTGTTGGCTTATTTAAGTACCTAAGTTAGAGTGGATTATTGATTGAAGGTACTGTTGAATTATTTGAATAAATTGAGTATGAGATATATGCTTAATTAAGATGAATAATTAGTGTGACGAACGTGACATCAGACGGGTTTTTAAGACGTCTGGGAAGTGGCCTAGACGTCTGGTAATAAATTTTTTCGGTGTACGGGGTTGCGTCTGCGCACGCACCCCGCCGCTTTCGTTCTTCTTTCCCTCTCTCTTCCTGCAGACGCGCCGCTCTTTTCTCTCTCTCCCCCCGCGGCCTTATAAAACACCCTCGACCTCTCCCTCACCCTCATCTCCTCCGCCTTTTCCTTCTCCTTCTCCCTGCCAGTGCGAGAGCGCGAGCGAGCGAGTGAGCAGCAGCAGCAGCGGCCGCGGTGAGCGTGCGGGAAGGAGGGCTGCGAGCGAAAGGAAGAAGCTCGACCGCGAGGGTTCGAGCTTGCTGGGGGCAGCAAGAGCCCGCTGGTGGGGGAGCGGCGGGTGTAGGGTGTCGGGGAGGGAGCTGCTGCAGCTCGGGCAGCAAGCGGACGGGGCGTGGCGCGGCCGTGCGTCGCGGGCGGAGATCAAATTGGGTTCTGGTTCTGGAAAATTTTCCAGAATCAGACGTCTGGACTTACGTCAAGACGACGTTCAAGATGTCTGGAGGACCGTACAGACGTCTGACAGATAAGATATTTCATCTTCTCCCTTTTGCGCGTGTACGGCCATGCAGCCGTCCGCCGCGACTTCGTCTGCGCTTCGTCGTGCTGAGAACAGGTGTGTGTGTGCGCAGGTTCTGCTCGGGAGGGCACGAGGGCTCGCCATCCCACGCGGATCAGACATCTGGCTGCAGTGCCAGACGACGTGGACGACTTCCAAACGTCCGGGGTGACAATCGGACGTCTGGGAACCAAGGTCAGACATTCCAGCAGGCTTCTGGACGTCTGAAGGACTGCGCAGAACTGTGGTACGACCGATCAACCTTCTAAGACGTCTAGAACCTCTTCCAGACGTCTGATTTTGGACAGTTTCATCATTTTTGACCCGTTTAGGGCCTGTTCGGAGTCCGTTTTCCGCATTTCGAGTTGTGTTCTTTCCAGAAAAAATTCCTCTACCCGTTACAGTAATTGTATACTGTTCTGAGAAACTCCTTGTGATTGATCCTTGTGTTAGGACCCCATTCCGTTGCAGTCTTAGGGGTTGCGGAGGCGTGCGGGATTGCTGACCACGCCCCCAGTACTCCCAGTTTCGCTAGTAGAGTGACTTTTAATTTATTTAACAAAATTTGTTACAACTGTGGAACAATTAACAAAGTCTAGGGCATAAACCCTAGGACTGAGAAACTAGATTGAATGATAGATCCTAGGGTATGGCTTGAATCCTAGGACTGAAAAACTAGTGAAACATATAAATATTGCAGTCTTGGAAAAGTGGAAAGGAAATAATAGCTACCTGTAAATTGATTTAACAGCTGCCTGTGATGAATGAATAAATATGATTGAGAATATAGGAACGGTGAAACCTAAAATGGCCAAACAAAAAGAACACGAACCCTACGGTGAATTAGGAGTAGAACTCCTGGAAAAGAGAATAGAAGGGAACTGAGAATGTGAAACGTGGAAGTGTGTTGTCTCTCGGGTACGTGGTACCAAAGAGAGCACATTACCTCTTAGTGTAGAGGGGAGCTTGCCGCCCTCAGGTTAAGACTGGGGTGGGTTTGGCCACTGTACACCGACTTGCTAGCCCTCGCGTACGTAGTATCGAGGAGAGCTACTAGTGTAGGGAGAGCACTAGCTACCCCAAGGGCCCCGGGGTTCTGCTAGCCTCCTACACCGACTTGTTAGGCCCACTGGGCAAACCAGGGTAGTCAGGCGAGGGTGCGCGGACTGTGGAAGGGTTGGACCCCTGTTACTAAGAGGGCTCTGCCCTATACTGGTTCCGTGCTGTGTTTTAAGCGCACCCGTTAACAGAAACGACTGACCGCGTGCCAGTGTGGGGTAGCTACCCGTGCGCTTATCGCGCGTGCCGTAGTCACCGTTACGTCTGTCAGCGACCTTGGGGTGGTTGACTGAGGGTAGGACCACCACGGGGGACTCTTTCGGCCAGGAGGAGAGCACCACGTGTTACTTCTACTTTTCGGAAAAGACTGCAATCAAGATCGTTCCCACGAGGAACATTCGAGATCAAGTGAAGGATCTGAGAAATAAATCAATCGTGAAATAATAGAAAGACGTAAATAAAGAAAGTAAAAATATAACAACTACTGTACACTCTACTGCTTCTTTAGCTTTTAGTTGCCACTCTACTCAGCATTTCGCTGACATGTTACCCTCGTTACTTTTCAGGACCAGGTGTTGAGCAGCCAGGGTCAGCGGCTGCAGAGGACGCTGGGCCTAGTAGGGTCCAGTAGGGTTACTTGTTGTGCTTTCTGTACTTTTCTTCCACTATAGTGAGTAGTTTCTTTGTTACTTCCTGTACTTTATCGAAACTTTATGTTATGTACATGTTTATTCCCTTTCTGTTATGCTGGTGTATACTGTAGTATTTCCTTTTCTTACTGCTATATTTTGTTACTACTAGTTATATTCATGCTGAATGTGGTTTATTTTACTGCTCTTTTGGTTACTTTCTCGTTGGACGACTAGGTCTTGGGATTAGTCGAGTCGGTCCGATTCTCGTGTCTCGTAGGGATTCGGGAATCGGGTCGTTACAATTAGTGATTTAAATCACCATTATTTTGTCTTTCTATTCTTTTTGTCTCATGATCTTTTGAATATTAATATGACAAGTTGTATTCATTGAATATCTATCTGTTATTGTGTCAATTGATTGTGCTAATTGATTCTAAATGAAGATTAATGCGTAAATTCCACATTTGTTCCCTACGAACGATCTCGGACTCTCTTTAGATTTTGAGCTTATAAATTTAAATGTTTTGTCATGCGATTTAAGAGTGTACTACAACGAATGCATATTTAAAACTTCTCAACCGCCCATAACAAGTATACACGACAATTGTAAGTAAAACCGTCGTGTTAATCGAGTAAATCAACAATACGACGATTTTATAACCATCGTGTATATACTTTCCTTGTCCGCTGGATGCTATTCGATGTAGAAGATGGTTTTAACAAAAATCATCACGTGAAAAGTGTCACAAAAGGTCATTTTTCTAGTAGTGATTACACCGATGTAATGTAACCTTAGAATAATTTATCATCAGAAAAATTTATCATTTATGCGTTGTAGTTCAAAGTGATGTGATGTTTTTTTCTGTAAGGACCCATTACTTTGTTAGCCTTTTAAGATGTTTGGAGTTTCAACCAGATGCCTGTCCAGACGTCTGGACACGTTCCCGGACATTTGAAAGTAAAATTTTTTGTACTGCACATCGCGCTCTACGTGCGGGCGGCACGTAGAGACCTGCTCTCACCTTCACCCTCACCCTGTAAAACCCTAAACCCTCTTATATATGCCCCCCCTCCTTTCTCCTCTCCACTCCACACTCCACAGCCACCACCACCTTCAGTTTCTTATGCGGAAGCGGCGAGAGGGGGTGAGCGAGGGAGAATGAAAGAGAGGAAGGAGGAGAGCGTGGAAGGTCGAAGGACCTTCAGGAGCTCGACGGAGCTCTCACGGTCGACGGTGGGCGCATGCGTGAGGAGGAGAGGGCTCGGGGAGGCGACCTCCCAGCCCTCTATAGCGGCTAGAGCTGCTGCGGCGTGTGGCGAGCGAGCAGAGCGAGCTGCGAGGAGTTTTTGATACTGGGATTTTTCCAGTATCAAACGTCTAGAGAGTCGACCAGACGACCATGGCAGCAGCTAGACATCTGGGTCTGAGACCAGACGTCTGAAAGCACTTATATCTCAAGGTACGTTCTTTTCCACGATTACGGCCATGCAGGCCTCACCGCATAAGCTGGTTTGGCCTGCTTTGGACTTGCAATTTCGTACGCAGGTAAAGGCCCTTGGGAAGGCATGCGGAACTGTTTTCCACACGTTTTTGGACGTCTGATCACATCACTAGACATCCGAAGGTGCGTCCAGACGACCAAAGGCATTGTCCGACGTCTGGAACTGCCTTCAGACAATCGCAGAGAAGGTCTGGATATCTGAGGATACCTCAGGAACATAAGGTAAGATCTGACGCCTTTTAAGACGTCTGGGATTATTCTCAGACGTCTGATTTTGAACAATAGACACATTTTTTACTTGTTTAGGGTCCGATCGGGGTCCGTTTTACGCAAACGAAATACCTGTACTTTTCTCTCGAGTTCCTCTACGTACTAGAGTCTGTTTTACACTGTTCTGAACTCTACTTTTGTGATGTATTCCCTGGTATAGGGTTTCAACCTGCTGCACGTTTGGGACTCGCAAAGATGTCTAGGTCTGCAGTTCAAGCCCCCATTACTCCCGTGTTTCCTGATAGAGTGGTTTAATTCCGTTAATAATATTTAAATAAGAATGTGCTTGTGGAAATAGTTGAATGGAACCCTAGGACGTGTCTTGAACCCTAGGGTAGAGAAATGAATGAGCCTGTTTGTACTGTATGGCTCACTTGCATGTGTGATTAAGATAAATTGCTAGTAAATGCCTGTATTATAATTACGAGCTGCTTGTTAGAACACGAGCTGCCTGTGTTTAATGAAACTACCTGTGAGAACACCAGTTGCATGATATTAAGAATTAAACTATGAAAACACGAGCTGCCTGTATACGGATGAGAAATGAATTATGAAAGATGAGATCTGGATCAGGATAAATGAGGTGAACATGAGCATGAACCCTACGGAGAATTAGGAGTAGAACTCCTGTGGATAGACGAAAACCTGGAATGTAGACGGGAAGTGTGTTGGCCCTTGAGTACGTGGTATCAAGGAGAGCAACTATCCCCTTTTGTGTACAGTGGAGTTGGCCTCCCTTGGGTTGAGACCCACGGTTAGGATTGGCCACTCTACACCGACTCCTGTTGGCCCTTGTGTACGTGGTACCGAGGCGAGCTACTAGTGTAGGGAGGGAGCTAGCCACCCCACAGGGCCCGGGGTTCAGCTAGCCACCCTACACCGACTTGTTAAGCCCTCTGGGCAAACCGGGGTAGTCAGACGAGGGTGCGCGGACTGTGGAGGTGTGAGACCCCTGTTCTGAGAGGGCAAGGCCCTATACTATTTCGTGATGTACTTTGGGTATACCCGCTAGCGGAAACGACTGACCGCGTGTCAATGCGGGTAACTACCCGTGCGCTTATCACGCGTGCCGTAATCACCGCTACATCTTGACAGTGACCTCGGGGTGGTTGACTGGGTATAGGACTACCACGGGGGACTCTCCCGGCCAGGAGAGCACCACGTGTACCTTCTACTCTACGGAAAAGGCTGCAATCAAGATTGTTCTCACGAGGAACATGCAAGATCAAGAAATATCTGGATGTTTGAGAGAAATGGGTGAAACGGAAATATATAAAACAAATAAATATAAATGAGAATTTAACCTGTCGCTTTTACTATTTTGTACTTAGATAATATAGATACCACTCTACTCAGCGTTCGCTAACTCTGTCTTTTCATAACACTATTCAGGATCAGGATTTGAGCAGCCTGAGTTTCCGACTGCGGAAGGTGCTGAGCCCAGTTGAGTCCAGCCATAGTTTTATTCAGCACTTCCTTTTCTTTTTCCTCTACTGTTGTAGTAAGTAATGGACTTTTAGTTACTGTTCTGCTATTATTGTTTACTTTCCGCTTTCCGTTGTTGTGGTGGTGGTATGTACTGAGACAACTATTCTATTTCCTTTACTGCTTTGTATGTTTCTTCTGCTTAGTTATATTGCATGTGTGGATATGATTTACTTTCCTGCTTTTGGTTATTTCTTGTTAAATGACTAGGTCTTGGAATTAGTCGAGGTGAGTTGGTCTCGGATCCTGTAAGGATCCAAGAACCGGGTTGTAACATTTTCAATGTGGTTGAGCTTAACACATAACAAATCTTACATTCTTTTATTTCTTTACATTGAATATCAATTATCAAGTGGAGCCCACATTCACACTACCTTACGTCATTTTTACGTCATCTTTTACGTTTCTCTACATTTTGGCTTCTCTTATATAGGGATTAAAGGAGGTCATCGTTGATTGCTCGAGCAGCAGAATAAGTTATCTTGAGTTTTGTTTTGCTGCATCGTTAGTAGCAACGTGTAGCTACATTGCTGGGCAGGAACCTCCAAGTCTCTCTTCTGGTGACCGTCACTTTATAGGCACAAGCTGGTGCAAGTGACGTTTGCTCTTTCTAGGTAAGGTTTTCTGCCGCCCGACGTAACCATTTCCTTAATTATTTCTTCCCTCGTAACCTAGTTCTCCCCTACACCAGCTTATCTCAGTTAATAATCGCTTTTGAAACCAACCTAAGAATTTATTAGGAAATTTTTTAATGTCACGCCATTATATTCATATTATTTATTTGTCGCAGCGGTACTCTGACGTATAAGGCCTCAAGTTTAGCCACTTCAGTACCTAAATATTCGATCCTTCCATGTGCGGCTCTAAGTTAGATGGGCCATTTTTTTAAGACCAACTTTTGGTAGACTTTGTTTTTTTTACCAACTTTTAGTGGGAGAAATAAAAGGACATTAAGAACGACTAAAAAGAAGGCTCCACATCGTCTAACTGAACCATCAGTCGTTGGCTCCAACACCTTCCATTATTGACCAAGAGGGAGTAATCGTCTACTCCCCTCACTCCACCCGAAAACGTGGGAGTCGCCCAAAATACCTTCACATGGTCGTGTACGTAACGCCGAGGAAAAGCATACCGCGTGAACGAGGATGAAAAGGGTGTATAAGAGGCGCCGAATTTGATTACGTGGCCGTTTGTCGGCCATTCTTTTTTTTGAGTGTGGGTACAGAAAAGAGTAGAAACTAGCGTATTTCTTTTACGTAAAAATAATTATTGATATGGGTTGAGATTTATCATTGTTTAAATAAATAATGAAATTATTTTATATCAGCATAAATTATTAAAATTATTTTATATCGGTGTAAAATTATTGGATCACTCTCAAATCACTTTATATAGATGTAAAAATATCATATTATTTTCAGAATCAATTTTCATCGGTACAAAATGAAATTACATTGATACAAAATCATCTAAGAAATATTTTGCACATGTGCAAAATGAGATTACACCTGTACAAAATTATTTTGCATCCATGCATTTCAATTTGAAGTAGTGATTTTTTTTTAAGTGGATGAGCCCACCACGTAACAGAACTTACGTTCTTTTATTTCTTTAGATTAAGTACTAATTATCAAGTGGGAACCACATTCACACCAACTTACATTACATTTTGCATTACATTTTTCATTTCTTTACATTTTGACCTTGTTTCTTTGTGTGGGCAAATTTTTCAGGAGCTTTAGTTATTTCAAGGATAATTTATTTGAAGGGTTAAGAAATTGCTGTTAAAAAATGTA
This sequence comes from Thalassia testudinum, assembly GCA_037157565.1. Lineage (NCBI taxonomy): Eukaryota > Viridiplantae > Streptophyta > Magnoliopsida > Alismatales > Hydrocharitaceae > Thalassia > Thalassia testudinum. The sequence continues at coordinate 50,487,145 of JAZHRO010000031.1, read as the reverse complement.
AAATTAATGTTAATCTTTATGTTTATTTACTTACGTAGTAGTGTTAATGTAAAGACACGTTCTGTTTTGAGCTTTTTAAGACGTCTGGACTTTCGGTCAGACATCTAGACCCCTTCCTACGTAACAGAACTTACGTTCTTTTATTTCTTTAGATTAAGCATTAATTATCAAGTGGGAACCACATTCACAGCTACTTGCATTACATTTTGCATTACATTTTTCATTTCTTTACATTTTGACCTTGTTTCTTTGTGTGGGCAAATTTTTCGGGAGCTTTAGTTATTTCAAGGTTAATTTATTTGAAGGGTTAAGAAATTACTGTTAAAAAATGTAAAATTAATGTTAATCTTCATGTTTATTTACTTACATGGTAGTGTTAATCTAAAGACACGTTCTGTTTTGAGCCTTTTAAGACGTCTGGACTTTCGGTCAGACGTCTGGACCCCTTCCCAGATGTTTGGAAATTGAAAAATCTGTATACAGGGTCGGTTCTGTGTGCAGACGCTTTCCTTCTCTCTCTTTTCCTTCTCTCCTCCCTCACAGAACCCTAGCCACTCCCTCTATATAACCCCTCTGCCCCCTTCCTCTCTTCTCCACTCCACCACCACCTTCCTTCTTCCTCTCCACTGCAGCGAGAGGGACGAGCGTGAGAGAGAGTGCGAGAGCAAGGAGCGAGGAGGAGAGAGCGTGAAGAGAGGAGGAGCTTGAGCTCACGAGTTCGTGGGAACTCACCGGAGGACGCACGGCCGGAGCGGTACGTGCGGAAGGAGGAGCATGTCAGGGGAGACATCCCCGACACTCTGCTGCAGCCGAAGCTGCAGACGAGGAGTAGAGGCCACGGCTGCGCATGGTGAGAGGAGCAAGAGGTCGGTCTGGTTCTGGGATTTTCCCATAATCAGACGTCTGGCGTGCCATCCAGACGATGGGTTGGACGTCTGGTGATGACACCAGACGTCTGAAAGTAGAGTTTCGCGAAGGTACATTCCTCTTACAGTTACGGCCATGCAAGCCGCACCGCAAAGCCAATCTGTGTGGCTAAAAGTGGACGATTCGGTCTATCACGTGCAAGGGTAGCTTCGGGAAGGCGCGGGGCATGCCCTCCCACGCGTTTCGGACATCTGGATAGCTTACCAGATGACCGAAAGCACTCCCAGACAACTGGAAGAGAGGTCGAACGTCTAGAGTTGGGTCCAGACGGTCATGTGGGGGTTCTGGACATCTGAAGTCGACGCAGGAACCTGAGGTGAGACACAGGTGACTTTTAAGACGTCTGAACCTTGTGCCAGACGTCTGATTTAGGTCTACAGTTCTGTTTTTAACCCGTTTAGGGTCTGTTTGAGGTTCGTTTTATGCAAACAAGATATCTGTGTTTTCCTTGTGAGTTCCTCTACATGTTAGAAAGTCTTATACACTGTTCTGAACATTCCGTTGTGTTATGTTCCTTGGTATAGGATTTCGACATGTTGCGTGTTCGGGGCTTGCAGAGGTACATGAGCCTACCATTCGAGCTCCCAGTACTATCGGATTGTCTGGTAGAGTGCTTTCCCCTGTTTAATTATAAATCATGAATGCATATGTGAAATTGGATAACTAGAAACCTAGGATGTGGCATGAATCCTAGGACGATAAGTACTTGCACTGTTTGTATGTGTGTTTGAGATTGCAGTCATAAATGAATAAATAGAAATGTAAATAACTGTCTGTTAATAAATACGAGCTACCTGTAAAATATGAAATGTATGTGCTAGTTAAATAGTTACCTGTGACATTACTTATTGTATATGTTAAATGGTGGAAATACGAGTTGCATGTGTATAATATGAGAATGGAAATTTGAATGATGAAACCTGGTATGGAACAATATGGTGAATACGAGCATGAACCCTACGGGGAGTTAGGAGTAGAACTCCTGTGGATAAATGTAATGGATCTGGAAATGTGAGTGGGAAGTGTGCTGGCCCTTGAGTACGTGGTACCAAGGAGAGCGACTATCCCCTGTTTAGTGTAGAACGGAGCTAGCCACCCTTGGGTTGGGATCCGGGGTTAGGATTTACCACTCTACACCGACTTCTGTTGGCCCCCACGTACATTGTACCGGGGAGAGCTACTAGTGTAGGGAGAGAGCTAGCCACCCCATGGGACCCGGGATTCAGCTAGCCACCCTACACCGACTTGTTAGGCCCACTGGGTAAACCGGGGTAGTCAGACGAGGGTGCGTGGACTGTGGAGGTGCGAGACTGCTGTTTGGTTTTGAGGGGCTGGACCCCTGTTACTGAGACGGCTAGACCCTATACTGTTCTGTGTTGTACTTTGGGCGTACCCGCTAGCAAAATGACTGACCGCGTGCCAGTGCGGGGTAGCTACTCGTGCGCTTATCACGCGTGCCGTAGTCACTGCTACGTCTGTCCGTGACCTCTGGGTGGTTAACTGGGTATAGTATCACCACGGGGGACTCTCCTAGCTAGGAGAGCACCACGTGTGCCTTCTACTTTTCGAAAAAGACTACAATCAAGATCGTTCCCACGAGGAACATGCGAGATCAAGAAAAAGATCTGAAAGTAAACTAATGGGTGAAAAGAAATGACTTATAAAATAAAATAATTGGAAAAAATAAAACTATATGTTAGCCTTTACTGCTTTAATTAGTTAGTTACCACTCTACTCAGCGTTCGCTGACTCCATTTTACTCATAACCCTTTACAGGTCTAGGAGTTCAGCAGCCCGAGTCACCGGCTGCAGAGGGTGCTGGGCCCAGTCCAGTCTAGCAATAGTTCCTTTTTTTGTTGTACTTATTTTTGCTAGTGAGTTAGACTGTTGTTACCGTTTCTGTTATGTACTTTGTTCTACTTTACTGTTGTGGTGGTGATATATACTATTAGCAACTTCTATTTCCTTTACTGCTTGCACTCTTTTACTGTCAGTTACTTAGCATAGTGAATGTGGTTTGCTTTCCTGCTTTTTGATTATTTCTTGTTAGACGACTGGATCTTGAGATTAGTCGAGTTGAACCGATCTCGGATCCTGTAGGGATTCGAAAACTGAGCCGTAACAGTTAATATCAATTTTTATTTACTTAAACTTATATTGAACTATGATGTTAACCATTGTAATGTTTACTTGAACTGATATCAATACCAATTTCTAAAGATTGAGGATTTAGGTGTTGAGGGATATCCGTTAACATCAATTTTGATAACATCATTGTCAAAGATCTAAAGATTCAAATTATAACTATACAAGTTAATTAACACCTCAAATAAATAAAAATTAACCCTTCATTGAAGAGTTAAATTCTCAAATAAATTAACCCTTGAAGCCATATCCCAGCGGAATCCCGCGAGAGGGATAACTTGTGTGATAATTACTTCCCTGATGAGTGAGACAAAAAATTTAGTGGATGAGTTGCAAGTGAGAGCGGTGAATTGTACTCTAGATACTTAGATGTGGTATTGAACTATTGTCACTTTTTTTCTTGGTGGGATAAATGGTAGATCGGATGTGAGACGAGTTGATGAATTGTATACAGGAAGATATGAGTAGCATTTAATGTTTTATACTTGATTTCGGGTAGCTTTTCTTGCAAAGCATTGGAAACCACACCTACTCGATAACCCCTCATTTAAATCTAATGCATTCTAGCAATAAATCCATTTAACCAGTGACATACAACCATTCGAAGCCGCCACCAAAACAACCACATGCAACTTGGAGCGCAGAACTCTTAAGGACATACATCGAGAAAAAGAGAAAAAGAAAAATGCATCATTCTTATCGGTGAATGTTGGGTTTTATACCCCACTAAGTGATTTATCAACCCATTTTGACAATTTTTAGTTATAATTAGTTGGTAATCTCCACTTTATTACGGGGTCTTTCAACTTATATTGTGGTAGTTTTTTATATCTACCATCTTTTTCGACGTAATCAAATAAAATAAAAAAAAAGATAAATCATTTTTGATAATTACCTCTATTGAACTCTTTTTAATTTTTCGAGAGAACCCTACCTAAATGAAAAAAAAAAAGAATAAAGAGAAAGAAAATAAAAAGATGTAATACCAAGTTATGCTGCTAACTCATAATCTCTATTTTATTTACAAAAGGATAAATGTCATTCTTATCAAGTATGTTACTCTAGAAAAATCATTCAAAATCAAAGCAAATCTAATATAAATATCATGCTCATCACGCATGTTACTCTAGCAATTAGATTTTTTGTAACATAAAAGTTACCTATAGTATCTTTCGTATTGTAAAAATATTTCAAGTTTGTTGTATTTCAAAATTTTAATGAGCATGTTAATAGCTTGCAACTTTTTTGTAATGTAAAATTTAATGCTATCACAAAAATACCATTTTTACTTGTGTATGCAACATTTTTTCGTATACAAAATATGAACTATTGTATTACAAAATTATTTAGAGTATCATTGTATTACAAAGTCAGCTCTTATCATATCCAAGCATTTGTATATGCAACATTTGTTTTGTATTATAAAATGTAGAATCTTGTAGTACAAAGTCATCTCTTGTACTTTCGTATTGTCAAAACTTTTAAAAAATATCTGTATTACAAAATTATACTGTACATATTAATAGCACATGTTTGATAGTATAATTTGTAATGCAACATAACTAACAAATTTAATTGTCAAAATTCATGAAGAATGTTTGTATTACAAAATCGTACAAGAGATATCCAATAAATTTAATCGTACAAAAACCCATCAAGATTTTTTAGTAAGGTATCTTTATTGTCCAGAGTATACATCATCAAGGTACCTCCTAATATAAATATCAACCTTTGAAAGTGTTACGATCCGAACCTGGCTCCTCATGAAACCTGGAAACGGTTCACCTTAACTAATCATAAAGCCCAGTCGTCCATTGAGAAATATACCATATATATATATATATATATATATATATATATATATATATATATATATATATATATATATATATATATATATATATATAACATTCCACACGTATACCGTACCTAAGCATTCAGTGAAAAACAGAAAGTAGAACAATAATCTAAAATAGACATCATGTCACAGGAGAAAAATAGAGTTCACAACATAGCCATCAAAATTGAAATTGAGAGGCAGCAAATAAGGCTACAAGTTCCAACATGAAGAAAGAAAAGTACCACAAAGATAGTAAGCTAAAAACCAACTGAGGCTAAGCTCAACTAGACCCAACACCCTCCGCAGCCGGTGGTACTGGCTGTTTACCTTTCTGACCTGAACATAAGTAGCGGATGTCAACTAAACGCTGAGTAGAGTGGCAACTTAGGAACCTTTAATGCATTTAACTGTTAAAAGCAGTAAACTATTTATGCAATTTCAGTTAATCATACAGTTAACATATGGTTCTATTCATAATCACTAGTTGTTTAGCATTTAGACATTCTAGTAAAGATCCATGTTATCACTTTATTCACATGTTTCCTATGAGAACGATCTTGTTGAAGTTTTCCCACGATGTAGGACGCACACGTGGCACTCTCATGGCTAGGAGAGTACCCCATGGTAGTCCTACACCTGGTCCACCCCCCCCAGGGTTACGGTTGTGACATAGCAGTGACTACGATATACACGATAAACGCACGGGTAGCTACCCCACACTAGCACACAGTCAGTCCTTTCTACTAGCGGATACGCTCTAACATACAGCACAAAATAGACCAAGGGTCACGCCCCTCACCAGTTTGCGTACCCTCGCCCGACTATCCCTGTTTACCCAATGGGTGCAACAAGAGTCGTTGTAGGGAGGCCATTCTTATCCCGAGTCTCAACCGAAGAGGAGGCTAGCTCTCTCCCTACACAAAAGTAGCAGTAGCTCTCCTCGGTACCACATACATGAGGGCCAGCTTACTTTCTGTACTCAAGTTCAACCAACTGTCATACCTGTATAGGTGAGTTATTCCATCATACATTAGAGTTTCCATGTCACAGTAACTTAGCTACTTTCTAGTTCCCCATAAGGTTCATTCATAGCACTCATCTCACACCAACAAGTTGCATATATCTCTATTCACATTTAGGTTTTAGTTATGGAAATAGGCAATTCGTAATATAATAGTAAAAGCCTTTAACTACATCATTCGAGTTACCATTTTCTCATACTGAGGAAATGATCATCATGCATATTTAAGTTATGTAAATCAAGGTTCATGTACTGAACGTAAATATATAGCATTCTCAATCATATGGTTCATTTCATGACTTAGGTTTCAGGTAGAGATCTCTAGTTTAACATTTACTTAACAAAATCAATCAAAAAGTAGAGAAAGACTACTCTACCAAGGGGTACAAGTGATATGTGGGCACAAACGGCGGATCCCAACGTCTTCGCAGGTCTTGTGCGCACTACGGATTGAAGGCCTACACCAATTTAACGGTCATATAGGGCATCAACCTAGTTGTCAGACATTTCAGTACGTAAAATAAACTCAAAATAGTGTCGAAACAACTCTAAAATGTAGTAAATCCTACGAGTTTTCCAACGATACCTTGTTTGCATGCTTCCAACCTCGTTTGGGCCCTGAACCGACCCAAACACTCCTCTTGATTCACCTAGACCAGACTAGGTGGGCTGGTCTTACTGGACCGGCCGCCTGCTTACAGCAGACACGTACACTGATTGATATTAGACGTTTGGGATGAGTCCCAGATGTCTTAACCACACGTAGGAACCCGCCTAGCGCTCCTGCTTCTCCTCCCGTTGTCTGCTACTTCTCATGGCCATCTAAGGGTGTAGCCGAACGTCTGACACCTCTCCCGGTCGTCTGAGGTTGCAACCGAACGTCTGATACCACCTCTAGAGGTCCGAAAGCACCTCGGTTGCCGAGTAGGTGCACCTTCCCAACACCTCCGCCCCTGCGCAGCTCATTTCCTTACACAAGCTCGCGCCTCAAGCATGCACACAATGTAGACACCCCAGGCATACCTCCCTTGGGTCCTGCATGTGTTTGGATGTGCAAAGCGTACCCTAGCCATTTGCAGAGCCTCCCAGCCGTCCGTGCAACCTCTTGGACGTTTGATGGCTGTAGGAAATGCGCCCACCCTTGTGCGCAGCTCCTACTCGCAGCGAGCGTTCTCCTCGAAGCGCTCTTCGCGTTGCGTGCTGCTGCAACCTCGTGTCGCGTGCAACACTAGCTCCTCTCTCCCTACCTCCTCTCTCCCGACCTCCTTCTCCCTCTCGCTATCTTCTCCCACACACTCTCTGAAAGTGGAGGAGAGGCGATGCAGGAGACAAATGAGGGGGTGTGGAAAACGAGGAGGGGGGGATTTTTAAAGAGGTGTGGGTAGGGTTTTAGGGCACGTCGGGTGGGGAAAAAGTGAGGGAAAATTGCAAAATCAATCCTAGGTTCTTAGGTTTGTTTGTATGAGATCAAATAGGTGAAAAGTAAACGTGTAAAATTTACGATAGGATTCGTATAGATTACGAAAATGTCTAAATGATCCTTGAAGATAGTCATTTCAGAAAGAAATATCCAATATATTTCCAATTATGGAAACATGCAACCCACAATTGACAAAATGAAATTAGAATGATTCCACTTTTGAATCCACCTACCATCTAAGGTTCTTCGACTAAAGATTTTCACTTTCTCCCATACCACAATGGTGGTAGATTCATCACAATTACAATCTCAAGAAGAGAATTCTGTTCAAAGGAAAGACTACAAGATCTTTCTCTACCCGGTGTCGAGCATAAAGGTTTCAATCATCAATTAACATACCTAGTATCGAAACCACGATTCATATTTCCAACTACGTTAATTACTTTGAGTTACAAGTTATTTAGAAAGAAAAATTATTTTGCGCGGCTTTGAAAACGTCTATTAACCTCCCCTCATTCACACATCTTTTCTGTAGCTAAATATAACCGATGCCTTTTTAATATATCAACAAAGCATTTCAAATATATATTAAAATGTACTAATGCATTTCAGTTGGATACTTAAAAATACAAGCGCGTTATACAAAAGCACCGGTAAATTCACATACTACAAAAAAAAAAAAAAAAAAAAGGACTGCTTGTGGGAGGGGTTAAATGATGGGGTTAATTTAAGGTTTTGCAAATATTTTTATACTCGACTGATAAAATCAAAAAAAAAGAAAAGAAAAACCTAAATAAGCACATTTGCATCCCAATATAATCTTCACGCGTATCAACAAATAAAAACGTAGAACGACCAGCCATCAAAATATTGGTCACCTCGTTTGACCATAAACGCGTGTGTTTATCTCACAGAAGTTGATTATTTGCTGCTTCACTTGTCAAACAGAAAGCAAGGGCTTATCTTGGAACTTTAGCAAATTGTACAACCAAACGTACGAACGAGAATAAGAATTAACCATATGATAAGTACCTAAACACAAATTTATACGGAACCTCCCTTCAAGTTGACAGGTAAAAATCGCAAGCACGGAGAAAAACGTCAGCGTTTTCCAACAGCTATCCTTGAAATAAGCACTTACACGGGTGTACACGGGTCTATTACGTCATGTTGGGATTCCATTCGAATTTAACTTATGATTTGCAAGGTGAGATTTTTATAATTTAATCCAATCAGGTCTGGGTTGAATGAATTATTTTTTTCTAAAACACAAAAAGAGGAGAACAGGTGAGACGCCAGTGCGAAGTTCTTCTCACTTTATTAACTAATAAATCATAATTACATTTAGATGAACTAAGAAAAGCCCATAGGTAGGCTCGACTCACAGTATTACACAACATAACTGACTAGTGGCTGAAAATTAGGCTATTACGGGCAAACCACATCATCGTGCCAATCCTTATCTCTAGTCAAGTCCGTTAGTTGTCTCCACAGGTCCTCTTAGGATGGTGGAGAGGTACTCACAACCTCATGCCACACCTATTGGGTGAAGGGGCACTCTGAGAAGAGGTGCTTTGTGCTGTCCTCAGCTCTACGGTAGAGTTCACAAGTATGCTTTGATGTCCCCATAGTCGTCCTCCTGAGAAGTTACATCACCAAGTCCCCTTGCGAATTGTTGACTAATCAAAATTTATGTTTATCTACCACATACTTCTTATATCTTTCATATTCAACAACAAAAAAATTTTAAATCCATAAACAAGTCGTATTTTATAGAAAAAGTGAATAAAATAGGTAAAAATAAAAAAAAAATATCAAACAAAAAAATAAAGATATAATCTAAAAGTAACAAAAAGAAGATAAAAGTAAACATGATAATTATAAACACTCGTAAGGGTACAACTCAACTGATGGTAAATATTGACTACAGCAAAGAAATTACCTGAAGAGTGCAAAGTGTCACTGTCACTAAAAAAAAAGGAGAGGCATTGCTTAGAATAGAACTTGGAGATAATGTGACGGTAGAAAGTGCCGACCAGAGTCGATAAAGGTAACCATAGGAGAGATGAGAGACCAATTAGGACTAAAAATTACAAATTTGAGATGCAATACGAGATTTAAAATTTCAATCGACAACTTAGTACCTTTTATATATATATATATATATATATATATATATATATATATATATATATATATATAAAAGTTTGTATCAAATTGAAATTTGATTAGATTAGTTAAATCTTAAACCCAACTTAATCTATTTATTAAATTAGGAAAATGTCAGCACAACCTTAGGATCTAATTTGAGTTAAATTTGGCCCATGTGTATCCCTAGGCACGGAGGTTAATTGAACCTATCCATACTCCAAGATCTATTTAATTTCATTTATCTAATCCAGCGTTGAGAATATTCAGGCCTTCGATAGTTTCTTTTTTTTTGTAAAATTTAAACTCTCATTTATGGGAAGAACAAAGTACAATAGGATGCCATCCGATAAGGGATTGAGAAACAAAAGGCAAGTCGTACGCTCTCGTGAAGATTGCTCCCCGTAGAAGTAGAGTAATGCACAAAATTATAAAGAGAAAAAGAAAAATACAAACAAAAGAAATTATAAGAAATAACAACAAAGAAGGCATCCAAAAGTAATAAGATTCTAGTTGTGCCCAACCAACATATGAAGGAAGAGTGGCAATACCATGCGCATAGAAAAATGACTGTGTAATCAAGATAGAAATTTTAGTGATTGGATCGATCCATGCAAACGAGAAATTCGAATTAGTTCAGAACCCAAAACAAGTCGGAAAATTTCCTGGTTGTAGAAGTCTAGGGTCACATGTGGTCCCAAATAATAAATAAAAAGTAAGCTACAGCAGTGGAAAGTGGATCTCGAGCATCATACAACACAGAACAAGACACAATGCGAGGATGATGAGGGGGATGGTAAAATGATCCGTTGTCTTTTTAGTCGGATAAGACGTCTGTACTGTCAGTCAGACGTCTGTCCAGATGTCTTGACATATGTTCAGACGTCCGAAAGTAAGAGAATATCGTATATTCTTTTCGCTCTGCGTGCAGGCAGCACGTAGTGTCTCGCTCTCTCTACTCCACCCCCTCACCCGAACCCTAAAACCCCCCTTCTCTTCTTCTCACCCTCTCACACCACTCAAGCCATCGCCACCTCCACCTTCTCCTGCGACAGCCACGCCCCCTCCCGTCTCTGCTGCAGCTGCGGTGAGGAAGGAGAGGAACCAGCGAGGGGAAAATGGGGTGGAGCGAGAGCGAGAGAGTGCAAGTGAGTGAGAGGGAGGGAGGAGGATGACGGCCGCAGGAGCTCGATGGAGCTCGAGGAAGAGTCGTGGGAGAGAGGAGTGTAGGAAAACCCGACGGCCCGACCAGGAGGGGGTGACGTAATAAATTGTGGAATTGAAAATAAACAATCTCACAAAAAATTCAATCACACAATGTGCATAAATAATTTTAGGTGGAAACCCAAACCGGGTGAAAACCACCACCTAACCCTCTCGAGTTAGGATTTTCCGATCAACGAAATTGATCAAAATCCACTAAACGAATCACTTAAACGAGGGTGATTCAACCTCAATTACAACCATGCTACTTTATACGAGGGTAGCGTACCTCAAACCCCTTCTCTTCACAAGAAGGATTTTGTCTCACGAAGGAGACGGGAATTCGCAAAGCGAATACCCAACCAAATAACAAAGATAAAATAAACAACAATCTTATAGAGCCAACAAAATAATTTAAACCTAGCTTCTATAGGAATTAAGATGCTTCCCTTTGCAAGGAGTGCGTCGACGACGCAGATGTGTAAACGACGGCGCAACGTCACTCTCGTGAACTAGGGCGGGAGAGCGGATGCGCAAATGCTTGATGCTCTCTAGATGAAGAATTAGAGCTTGGAGAGCAAAAGCTTTTCTTCTTAGAATCAAGAGACACAAAATGGTTTGAAGGTGTATTACAAAGTGTGTGTGTGCGTGTGCAAGAGGTTCCCCTCTATTTATAGAGGCCTTAGGAAGGCTTTGGAAGGCTTAGAAAACCTTCCATAGCCATTGGGTGCGAAGTCCAAGAGAATCAGGCCGAAATCAGGAACAATGATTGCACTGACAGGCTTATCAGACGTCTAATCCTGGCATCAGACGTCTGGAAGTTCACTTTAAGACGTCTGGGAACAACATTAGACGTCTGATTTTAGGCGGGTTTCTTCCTGACTTGGATCAGATCTAAACAAGGTTCTAGTGCAAGTCCATCAGACGACATACAGGACGTCCGGCACTATGTCTGGACGTCTGGAAACCTACTTTTTCGTGGGAATGGATTTCCAAGAGAGAGCAATGGCTAGAAAATCTCTGAGAAGAGATTTTCGGTCAGCCGAGGCAAAACGGTCATTTATCAAACGTCTTGAAAGGCCTAAGGACGTCTGATAAGGCTCTAACGGTCATATCCTTGAGTGTTTGCTAAGCCAGCCAACGGTCCACTAATTGGAAGACTAGCAAAGTCATCAGACATCTTCTAAGACATCTGGTCTAAGGTCTGGACGTCTGATTTCATCAGACAGAACTAACAAGTCCAACCTAAATATTATCAGACATCTGAATCAACAGTTAGACGTCTTAAAACATATTATCAGACGTCTGATTTTGGAATTAGACGTCTGGAACAGTTGTTTGAACCCTATATTGGTTTTCTAAGTTTTCTACAGAAAACTTAAATGTCGTAGGATTGTGCTGGTGTTCTTAGGACTACTGTTAGGGTACTTTGAGGCTCTTTAACATGAATCTAAGTAACAAAAGTAAAGAGCAACAAAAGAAATGAAAAATACAAAGAGTACCCGAGAAGGAAATTTATCTTATTCTTCACCTCCTTCCTTCTACAATATATCGCTCCTCGCGAATCTCTTCTGTTCTCCATCAAGCTCCTCCAATCCATCATTGATGCAAGCTCGAACTCTGTCTAATCATGTCTCCATTTGCAATTGACCTGAAATCTAATACTCCAAGTGTAAATGTTAAATGACACATGTTTTGTTATCATTAAAACAAATGATCGTGGTACTCTAAGATCAACAATCTCCCCCTTTTTGATGATGACAAAATTATAAATAATAATGCAAAAAATCCTCCCCCTTTTTGACATAATCAAAAAGGTTTAATTGATTTTAAATTTCCTATAACTCCCCTTTAAAACATGCTCTTCTATGAATTTCTTTTAACAAAAGTAATGTCCTCCCCTTTTTTTGTAATAACAAGATAGCTGTTTTTCTTCTCCCCCTTACTAAAGGAAATTTAGCTAACTTGCATCTCCCCCTTAAAAATTGACAATTAACTCATAATTTTTTTAACTCCCCCTATCTAAACGCTTATGATAAAAAGATATGGTAAAGAATTTTTACCTCACCTATCATGGCCAATAAAATGGCCCAAATGGTGGTGGATGCCACATTGGATGGGGCTCCCATCCGTAGCTTGGCGGCCCGGGCATCGGCGTCGGTCTCCAATCTGGCGGTCGACGTGCAGCGGGATCATTGTCTGTTCGCCGTCTCGTCAGTCTTATTGTTCTCCTCCTTGGTCTACTCCTTGGTTTTCCCAACTCGAGTTGACCAGCCTTGAACTTGTAGGTCCAGTCCTTTGTGTTGTAGTTATACCTGAAACCTACAAAACAAGATTCTAATTCTTTCTTCGGTATCCAAGTGAGCTTGGATCCGGATCTGTTAGTGGGTCTCCTTGACGGAGATCTTCTCTCAACCTTAGGGCTATAAAAATTATCTATTTTGTTGATTAATTTGTTAGAGTTTTCCCTAAGACATGCAATTTCTTTTTCTATAGTATGCATCTTAGTCTTTAAATCACAGATTTCTAACTTTAAACTATCATTTTCCTCAATCAATTTATTATTTTCATTGATGAGGTTATGATTTTATAATAATAGGTTATCAATTTTAGGACTAGCTTCTATATCCTTAAGTTGTTTTTCTAACCTATCATTTTCATTTTTAAGAAAACTAAGGTTCTTTTTAATGCTTTTATTTTCTATCTTAAGTGCTTTACTAACTTCAAAAAGTTCATTAAATGCATCTTGTAAATCAGTACTTACCTCGTTGTCTGAGTCGCTTTCGCTGTCGCTGTTGCTATTGCTTCCTCTGGCCATGAAACCAAAGCAAGCGGTTTCTTCTTCTTTTTCTTCTTCTTCTTCCTCCGAGCTCAAATCATCCCAAGTGGCTTGGAACGCCTTCTTCTTAGAGTTCTTCTCATTTTCCTTCTTCTCCTTTTTGAGAAGAGGGCACTCTGGTTCTAGATGCCCTTTCTCGTTGCAGTGGTAGCAACGTCTAGGGCTCTCCTTCTTCTTCTTCAATTCCCTACACAACTTGGAAAACTTTTTAAGTAAAATTTTAAAGTATTCATCATCGGAACTTACCTTGCTATCCGACTCAACTTTGAAGTCGAGAGTCTTCTTCGATTTTGGCTCCAGTGTATCCTTTTTCTTCTGCTTCAACTTTGTCTCATAGGCCATCAGATTGCCTAGGAGATCTTCCATGTTGAGCTCCTCCACTTCGTTTGCCTCCTCGATGGTGGTGACTTTTTGTTCCCACTCCGGTCCGAGGGAACGAAGAAGCTTCCCTTGAAGCTTCCCTTGAAGCTCCCCCTTGATGAAAGTCTTCCCTAAAGCTTTCAAACTGTTTACTATGAGAGTGAACCTAGTGTTCATCTCACTTAAAGTTTCATTAGATTTCATGGAAAAAGTCTCAAACTCTTGTGAAAGTAAATTGAGTTTAGAAGTTTTTACCTTAGAGGTACCTTCATGAGTTACCTCGAGTGTGTGCCAAATCTCGTATGCAGTGACGCATTGCGAGATTCTGTTGAATTCCTCCGGGCTGAGCACGCAGTAGAGGGCGTTCATGGTCTTCACATTCAAAGAGAGTTCACGAATTTGTTATTGTGAGTAGCCTCCCGCGGGTTTCTCTGGGATCTCAAATGGCGTCTCGCACCTGGCCCAAATTGTGAAGTCATTGGCTTGAAGCCAAGTCTTCATCCGCAGCTTCCAGTAGGGGTAGTTGCACCCGTCGAAGAATGGAGGATGGGACGTGGACTGCCCCTCGGAGATTCGGATTGCGGAACTGCTCCCCTCCATGATCTTTTTGCCGGGTGTTACTCCGATCTCGCAAGAACCTGCTCTGTTACCAATTGTAGGAAAATCCGACGGCCCTACCAGGAGGGAGTGACGTAATAAATTGCGGAATTGAAAATAAACAATCTCACAAAAAATTCAATCACACAATGTGCACAAATATTTTTAGGTGGAAACCCAAACAGGGTGAAAACCACCACCTAACCCTCTCGAGTTAGGATTTTCCGATCAACGAAGTTGATCAAAATCCACTAAACGAATCACTTAAACGAGGGTGATTCAACCTCAATTACAACCATGCTACTTTATACGAGGGTAGCGTACCTTAAACCCCTTCTCTTCACGAGAAGGATTTTGTCTCACGAAGGAGACGGGAATTCGCAAAGCGAATACCCAACCAAATAACAAAGATAAAATAAACAACAATCTTATAGAGCCAACAAAATAATTTAAACCTAGCTTCTATAGGAATTAAGATGCTTCCCTTTGCAAGGAGTGCGTCGACGACGCGGATGTGTAAACGACGGCGCAACGTCACTCTCGTGAACTAGGGCGGGAGAGCGGATGCGCAAATGCTTGATGCTCTCTAGATGAAGAATTAGAGCTTGGAGAGCAAAAGCTTTTCTTCTTAGAATCAAGAGACACAAAATGGTTTGAAGGTGTATTACAAAGTGTGTGTGTGCGTGTGCAAGAGGTTCCCCTCTATTTATAGAGGCCTTAGGAAGGCTTTGGAAGGCTTAGAAAACCTTCCATAGCCATTGGGTGCGAAGCCCAAGAGAATCAGGCCGAAATCAGGAACAATGATTGCACTGACAGGCTTATCAGACGTCTGGAAGTTCACTTTAAGACGTCTGGGAACAACATCAGACGTCTGATTTTAGGCGAGTTTCTTCCTGACTTGGATCAGATCTAAACAAGGTTCTAGTGCAAGTCCATCAGGCGACATACAGGACGTCCGGCACTATGTCTGGACGTTTGGAAACCTACTTTTTCGTGGGAATGGATTTCCAAGAGAGAGCAACGGCTAGAAAATCTCTGAGAAGAGATTTTGGGTCAGCCGAGGCAAAACGGTCATTTATCAGACGTCTTGAAAGGACTAAGGACGTCTGATAAGGCTCCAACGGTCATATTCTTGAGTGTTTGCTAAGCCAACCAACGGTCCACTAATTGGACGTCTAGTCTAAGGTCTGGACGTCTGATTTCATCAGACAGAACTAACAAGTCCAGCTTAAATGTTATCAGACGTCTGAATCAACAGTCAAACGTCTTAAAACATATCATCAGACGTCTGATTTTGGAATTAGACGTCTGGAACAGCTGTTTGAACCCTATATTGGTTTTCTAAGTTTTCTACAGAAAACCTAAGTGTCCTAGGGTTGTGCCGGTCTTCCTAGGACTACTGTTATGGTACTTTCAGGCTCTTTAACATGAATCTAAGTAACAAAAGTAAAGAGCAACAAAAGAAACGAAAAATACAAAGAGTACACGAGAAGGAAATCTATCCTATTCTTCATCTCCTTCCTTCAATATATCGCTTCTCGCGAATCTCTTCTGTTCTCCATCAAGCTCCTCCAATCCATCATGGATGCGAGCTCAAACTCTGTCTAATCATGTCTCCATTTGCAATTGACCTGAAATCTAATACTCCAAGTGCAAATGTTAAATGACACGTGTTTTGTTATCATCAAAACAAATGATCGTGGTGCTCTAGCACCAACAAGGAGGACACCGGCAAGGAGCTTCTCAAGCTCCTGCAGCTGTTGAAGCTGCCACTGTGGGAAGAGGGCGAGAGGGGTGAGCTGCGTGGAGGATTTCTGGTACTGGAAGTTTCCAGTATCAGACGTCTGGAGTGACGTCCAGATGGCTGGCGAGGTATTAGGACATCCGGAGCTGATGCCAGACGTCTGAAAGCACAATATCACGCGAGGTATGTGCTTCCTGCGCTACTTTCCACCATGCAAATCGTAGCGCAGGGGATGTCGGACTAATTTTTGTGCCTACGTTGTTCGTAGGTAGGTGAAGGCTTTGGGAAGGTGCACAGTGCGCTTTCCCAAGTACTTTTGGACGTCTGATCACGTCACCAGACATCCGGAAGTACTTCCAGACAACCGGAGGTCTTGTTTGATGTTTGGAGCGGCCCCCAGATAGTCGCAGAGAGAGTCTGGACGTCTGAAGCAACCACAGGAAGTGTAAGGTGAGTTCTGACGTCTGGGACTAGTCCCAGACGTCTGATTTTGGTCAGTAACCGCATTTTTGGCCCGTTTAGGGTCCAAATGGAATCGGATTTCTACAAACAAAGTACCGCTGTTTTCCACTCGAGTTTCTCTACGTGTTCGTATTGAGTATCTACTATTTGACCTTGTCTAATGTAAATTAGTCGCTGGTATAGGTTACTAGCCGGTGGTGTATTTGGGGCCGGTGGAAACGACAAGATCTGCGGCACAGGCCCCCATTCCTCCCGTGATACCCGGTAGAGTGGTTTAATGCATTTATTAAAACATGAATAAAGAATTTGTCTGCTTAGATTAGATTGATTGAAACTCTAGGATGTGGAACGAACTCTAGGGTAGAAATGTATAAGCATGATGTTGAACTACTCTAGTTTACTTGAGATGCATGTTAAAACACAAGCTGCCTGTATGTAAATGAAAAATTGAAGTGTGAAACCATAAGCTGCATGTATATGATTGATAATTTAATTGTGAAAACACGAGCTGCTTGTATATGAATAAGGAACGAGTTTTGAAAACATAAGATCCGAATATAGATAAATGAGTTGAATATGAGTATGAACCCTACGGGGAATTAAGAATAGAACTCTTGCATATGAAAGGAATCGAGAATATAGACGGGAAGTGTGCTGGCCCTTGTGCACGCGATACCAAGGAGAGCAATTGTCCCTTTTTAGTGTAATTGGAGCTAGCCTCTCTTGGGTTGAGACACGAGGTTAGGATTGACCACTCTACACCGACTCCTGTTGGCCCTCACGTACGTGGTACCAAGGCGTGCTGCTAGTGTAGGGAGGGAGCTAGCCACCCTACGGGACCCGGGGTTCAGCTAGCCACTCAATACCAACTTTGTTAGGCCCTTTGGGCAAATCGGGGTAGTCGGATAAGGGTACGCAGATTGTGGAAGGACAAGACCCCTATTCTGAGAGGGCAAGGCCCTATATTATTCCGTGCTGTACTTTGGGTGTACCCGCTAGCGGAAATGACTGACCGCATGTCAGTGCGGGGTAGCTACCTATGCACTTATCACGCGTGCCATAGTCTCCGCTGCGTCTCGACAGTGACCTCGGGGTGGTTGACTGGGTGTAGGACTACCGCGGAGGACTCTCCCGGCTAGGAGAGCATCACATGTACCTTCTACTCCACAAAAAAGATTGCAATCAATATTGTTCCCACGAGAAACACGCAAAATCAAGAAATACCTGGATACTTTGAGAAATAGATGAATCAGAAATACATAAATGAGATAAATGAAAATGAGAATAAAACCTGCTTGTTGTTTTTACTTTACTTGCACTTAAATAATGTAAATACCACTCTACTCAACGTTCGCTAACTCCGTCTTTTCGTAACACTGTCCAGGACCAGGAGTTAAGCAGCCTGAGTTTCCAGCTGCAAAGGATGCTGGGCCTAGTCGAACCCAACCGTAATGGTTTCTTTTCCAGTTCTTGTTTCTGCTGTAGTTGTGACTACTAGACTTTAAATTACTGTTCTTGTACTTCCTGTTTTCTGTTATTATTGTGGTGGCATGTACTATTTTGAGACAGTTGTTCTACTTTTGTTTACTGCTTCGTTCTTTCCTTTTGTTTAGTTATATTGCATGTGTGAATGTGGTTTATTTCCCTACTTTTGGTTATTTCTCGTTGGATGACTAGGTTTTGAGATTAGTCGATGCGAGTCGATCTCGAATCCTGTAGGGATCCAGGAACCGAATCGTAACAGATGGCATCTGCAACTTGTCAATAGAAAGATGACACGCTCCCACTTTAGCCAAGAGCTCGACCGAGATTCATCACATGAGCTACCGCTAGACCATCACACATCCCAGCAACATCGTCGTTGCGACTCGACTAGCAAGTATCGACAACAACGAAGGCTACGATGATCCCCTTGATTTATACCAACGAGACCCATTGCCGAACCCCATATCACCAATGCAGCGAGCACCTGTGAGCTTCACCATCAAAGCAGCGCAACCAACGCATCAAGCACCACCACCGCGAGCACCATCGTTATTCAACGAACGTGCCACCGGCCAGTAGCACCGGTGCCAGAGCACAATTGCAAGGCAATGGAGGGTGAGGCGGAACCAGCAGGAGCAACCTCCTACGAAAGAACCCGTCAACCAACGACCAGCAAGGGGAGGTGGAGTGAGGGGCTTGACAAAATCCATTTCCCGTATATCATTGGTTGATGCTGGTTCTACTCCTTTTATTTTTCTAGCTTTTGTAGTTATGTTACCTTGTTGTTTTGATGTAATAAGACACGAGTAGTGTTTCATCCTTTCATGTAAGGTGTAGGTTTCAATCTAATCCCCCAACCTAGCTCCCTTGGCCTCCAGAGAAAGTAAGGAATGAATAATATTGATTCCGGTATTTTGTTAAAAAAAATGTGTGTGTGTTGGGGGGGCGGGGGGGGGGGGAACGATGTGGGTGAAGGGGAGGTGAAGTGGGGACCGTAATGAGGGAAGGGGACGGGGTCCCCGGACTGCATAGAACAGCCGACAGGGGCCGACGGTGGATCTGTCAGAAGTAAAGGTTCGAAAGGGGCGGAGTCCAAAGGGCAGGAGTGACTACACCCGTACGGCCTTGGACAGTTGGATTAAGGCATGGTCAACGGTTCAAATATATACGCATGGGAAAGGCATTTGATCCAGAGAACGTTGATCCACATGTGCTTGTGATTGAATGCAGAGGAGAGGAGGAAAACTGCTGGGCCCATCTAAGTTTCGGACCGCAAGAGCCTTCGTCAGATAGTTGTGAGCGGCATCGAAGAAATTTGGCCATACTCTAAAGCTACGGCGGCCCAACCACGTAATTTTCCCGCATGAAAATTTAAACAGGTGCCCTTATATAAGTACCCACAGACCCCGCCAAGCCTCCATACCCCATACTGCTTCCACCACCTCCCTGAAGGGAACGTAATGGCTCCATCCCTCCCCCTTGCTGCCACCACCACCATCCTCCTCCTCCTCCTTCCCCCCATGGCCTCCGCCTTCAATGTGGTCGACCTCGGGGCTGACCCAACAGGTCATTGGGGGTCCACCAAGGCATTCCTCACCGCATGGCTTCTCGCATGCCGCTCAACGAAGCCCGCGGTCGTCGAAATCCCCAATGGGAAGTATGTCGTCGGCAACATCACATTCCAAGGCCCTTGCCGGAGCCCCGTGAGCGTCTACATAAACGGGACGGTCACGGCCCCAAACTACAGGACAATGAGCAAGATGCAAGCCAAGAAATGGCTCATGTTCATCGAGGTCACCGGATTGTCGATCTACGGCGGCACCCTCGACGGCCGTGGAGAGGGGTTGTGGGCTTGTAAGCTTGCCGAGCTTGACTGCCCACTTGGAGTCCACGTAATACTCTTGATCTACCATCTATCTCCTTTTTGGTGCGAAAAATTGCTATTTGGACACTTGAAGGACTTTTTGTTAAATAAAGATTATAGGTTGGGTTGATGCCACAAAAAGACAACATGAAGCCAAACGAGAATGGGTTTTCTACCTACCATTCGTGAGAACTATTTCTCACAAATAATTTGGATCTCTGAAGATCGACCACGTGGACGATCTATCCTCTCAATTTTTGAGTATTTTTCTAGTTAATTCTCAAAAAATCCGACCTCGCGATGAGGTCCAAAATTTACCTTGGTTGAACATGTATAGCTGACACAGTTAGGATTATGTCATATATTATATATAACTGAAATTACTGACAGGCGCCGTTCATCTTAATAGTGAATAAATATTGAGAAGATGGTGTAAATAGTAAATACTCATGCAGTCAACATAGTATTTGCGTGGTCAAATATCATGGAGTATTGAGGTATTAGTTGAAAATTTCAGAATCAAATAAAAAATAATCAAAATTTTCATACTTAGCAAGATATTGAAAACAAATAAATTAATTAATTAAGAACATATGCATGTATAGATTAGAGTTAATATATCTCCAAAGGCCATTTTTTATTGTATTTTCTATTTATATATAGTCCTCTCAGCTTCTTGGACATATACCAACCATGCATCGTGGATATATAAGTCCAATGTTAATATGAGAGGAAAATTACCGATAAATATGAGATATGCCCTTCAATTATAATGTCCTTTCTCTCATTGAACCATTGGATTCTCTCTCATTTCATTTACGTAAGCTTCTCACATAAACATCTTCTTCCCTTCATTAATTAGCGTGCATGTAAAGATTCTCTTTCCCTTAATTCACGTACTCCTTTCAACTTATTGACAATGACTTAGAACCGTAATGAGTTTATCTTGAATCAGAAGATGAAACAGAATACCCGTAAGATTGGGAAAGTGTTGTGATGATTTGTTACAACCATCAGATGATTCTGCAGCTCTTTATATGGAGTTATGAGTGAACAAATAACATTGTAGTCCTCTCATTATTACAATTATATCGTGGACTGATAACAGTTTACGTAACACGGTACACATCTCATACGTAGTTGCGTTTGGAGTACTATTAATTATAACTCTTCCTCGAAAGAAATTGACTCTTTTCTCTCTCTCTGTTTTTTTTTTTTTTTGGCTGAATTTATGATGAAGTCGTTGACCATCAGCAACTCCGAGAGGGTCCTAATCCAGGATCTAACATCCATGAATCCAGAGCTTTTCCATCTCCAAATACAGTCCTCCAAGCACGTCACCGTGAATCGAATCACCATCGACTCCCCGGATGAGAGCCCCAACACAGATGGCATCCACGTCCAGCAATCCGACCGCATCACGATCACCAAAGCCAACATAAAGGCCGGCGATGATTGTATTTCCATCGGCCAGGGCTCGACGAACATTTACGTGGATGGCGTCACATGTGGCCCTGGCCATGGCATCAGGTGATTCAAAAGTCCATGACCTCCTCAAGCATTCTTGTCATATATATATATATATATATATATATATATATATATATATATATATATATATATATATATATATATATATATACACATGGTACTCATCTACGCAAGCACTAATTGCTTACCCAATATATATAGATTTCATGCCTCATTAATTTCCATCGTCACCGCAATGCATGCAAGGCATGTTCATGTCATGATGCATATGCATAATTGTCAAACTGATGCTGGCAAATGGATTTTGATTGTGGTAGTATTGGGAGTTTGGCGAATACGCCGGAGGAGCCTGGGGTGGAGAACGTGACGGTCAAGACCGTGACGATGACCGGGACACAGAACGGGGTGAGGATAAAGAGCTGGGCGAGGCCCAGCAACAGCAAGGTCACCAACGTCCTCTTCCAGAACATCGTCATGAACAAAGTTCGATACCCAATCGTCATTAACCAGTATTACTGCCCCTTGCACGATTGCCCGGACAACCAGGTGATTAATTAATTAACCTGATAGACCCTACCATCACCTCGCTTGCGTTCTCTATCTATCAGACTGCATGACTAATTAATTAATAATCGTGTGATTAATTCGCAGGAGTCTGGGATCAAGATAAGCGGAGTGACGTACAATTATATACGTGGAACGTCCACGACACAGATAGCGGTGAAGCTAGATTGTAGCGCTACGAACCCGTGTCGAGACATACGTCTAGCAGGTGTGGGTCTCACGTATGGTGACCAACCAGCAGTGGCCTTTTGCAAGAATGCGTATGGGGCGTCCGTCGGCATCAACAACCCACCCAGCTGCCTCGAGTGAAACTTTGGTCGAGCTATCGATCATCTGATGTGTTGTGATGTACTTGAGCATCCTAAATTATGTTAGACGTTTTGATGTTTTATGATTTCGCTGCTGTAAACATTGTTGGTAATAATTATGGCATATATGCGCGCTGTGCGTGCGTATTCAATGTTTATGGGGGGTGTTATCAGGGTTTCCCATCCATCCAATGGGATCGAGATCCGAGGCTTTTGTTATCGTAAACTACAGCGTGATCGTTCCATGATTGACCGTGGTGGAGTGTGATGTTGAGTACAAATTACGCGTACGTGCATGTGGAAGCGGCGGGAATTGCAAGTAGGGTTTGCCCTTCTCGAGAGAAATGCTTACGTGCATGACGGTGTTTTGAGTAGTTGGCGTGCTTCTTCACCAATATATTTTGATTTAGAATCGTGTGATTACCAACACCAGCCAACCATAACGATACGATGATACAGTGAAATCATTTTATCAAAGTTCATCGATATCTCCTTTTTTTTTTTTCTTTGTAAAACAAACTAACTTCAATTATTAAATCATCCACATTCACTTTTGATTTCATTTTGAGGTAGAAAAAGATCCACATCCAACCGGAAGATCCGATGTACGGACAATCTCTCAATACCTCGTTCATCCACAATAAAATCTTTTTTGTGTGTCAATAAAAAAAAATATTTAGAGAGAGAAACTATTTCACCAATTGAATTAAAGGTATCTAAAATATTCTTATTCAAGGATTTTTCAAACATTTTTTAATTTGAGTTCCCATTTTTACGCTATCTAGAAAATGCATGTGGGAGAGTGGTTAATTTCTCTCCAAATTTCTAAGATGAGGTTCTAAGTAGAGAGAGAGAGAGAGAGAGAGATTAGCAACACCGACTTTGCTCTACAAGAGACGTTACTCACTTGCATCCGTGTCTTCCATAACTTTCAAATTCTCAACAAGGGTCTGAAGAGGCTGAGGATAATCATAGTAGAAAACATGCATGCCGATAAATTCTTTTCAAGGGTTAAAAAGATTATTCCAACCGAGATGCAATGTAACTCGATCTATAGTTTTTTGTTATTGGCTATTTACATTAGATTGATCTCATGAATGAATGATAAGAACCCAATAACTCAAGTAGAGATGGGAGTACATCTAAACAAAAAATAAAAAAGATAGAGTCCAATAGAGTGTTCTAAGCCGAACTTGATATCTAAGTTTCGATCTCAAATCTTAACTTTTCTGTCTTTCATAACAAAGTGATCAAAGGTGATACGTTTCATGAATACATGTACTTATGTATATACACGCATATTCACACAAACAAACATGTAAACAACTTACGTCTGTGTACGTAGGCATGAGATATACGCTGGGTGTTTTAATTATTCACAGTAAGGTTAAAACCAAACGGGTATAATTAAATTGAGGCTGATTTCGATTAAAATAACTCCACCGTCCCAAGCTAGAAAATAGAATAAACTGCACTTGTTCCTTATTCCACAGATTACTCGATCCACATTCCTCAACCCGAAGCCTATTATAAAAGTGCACAAGGATGAATCGAGCCCTACAGTCCTGCAACCCAATCTCCGTACCAACTTATTTCTTAATTAAAGTTGCATCCTGCCCTCGAAGTGATGCGATCTCCAGTCCGAATATTCAGGGTCCTTTCCCCCAGTATTAATGTAGAAAATATCGTTCAAGATTTGCCTCGGATCACGTACAATTATCTAAAGCAAGCACGGAAATCTAACAAAGGAGACTTCACCGTTAAGAACGCCATTCTCACTTGTACATGCATTCCACGAGGAGAGCCACGCGCAGGGTTTACCTATTGCAGACTCTGCAGAACTGGAGCTATCATACGAGATGGATTTGTTGTAAGAAAGAGATTACAAAGAGAGAACTTTTGCATAAGTTACTTTCCAAGTCCCTCCTATCATCGAAAGAAGACACACATCTCATACAACATATGTGATGTCCGAAATAACACGTGTACTGTTAATCTAAGGGTCAAGATTGAAGGCGTGACGAATAATTTGGAAAAAGTCTTAACTTAACCATCGCTCAAGAAAAAAAATAGCATTATCAAAGACTGGCATGACTTCAATAAAGGATGTAACGATGGAGTTTCATGTGAGATGATTAATTTGTACATCTAACAAAAGGAACATGCCTGTTGTGATACGTTGGTTTAAAGGTACGAGGAATTACATATGTTGAGTTTGGAAAGAGAGACGAGAGAAGATCCAGATGGTGTTGAAAAGGTATTATTGCGCATGATGGAAGGAAACTTTGGAACTTGTTTGAGGCAAAATAATTAAACTATGTACCTCAAGTCATGACAGCAACAATTGAGAGCGAGAGGTTATTTACTCCTCGTTTCCATTTAATGAAATTATTTCTTGGTATTCATGATCGGTGATCAACAAGCACGATATGGCATGTTTGTGAGTGTATTCCATGTATGTGGTTCTAATGATTTAACCTCCATCTACGTACAATAGTAAGTATCGAAGACAGGTTTGTTTATTTGATGAAGGATCGACGTTGCAATAATGTTGATGTGCACAATTAAGCATGAAAGGGCAATTAGCAATGACCCAAATTATGGGGGACTAGCACGGACAAAAACGTCGGCAATTTTGCTGGATATAGATGGAGATTGGAACGAATGATGAGGGCATCTTTGAGGGCAAAATTCATGGCCTTGGCAACTATCATGGTAATAGGCCATGCTTTGATAAGAATGAAGATTCGTAGCTTGTGAAGTCCAGCAACTTGTCAAAAGATATTTGGAGACCACCGGAAGAGCCAGGTAAGAAGAAAGAGTGGCAACATGACGTGTTAAAGGCTGTGCAAAGTCGACTTTTCTATGTATTTTCTCAAAAGCATGCTAATTCCTATGGGCATCTTATATTCATTGATAGGAAGCTTTTCCTTTGTAGGATCAGAAAGATTTAAGAGTGGCCCACGGAATACATTGTTTGGATGATAAATGGACTGATACGTTACAAAGTTAAATATTAATGTGATTTAAATATAGAGAGAGAATTATAGTTTAATTATTTTATATTTATTTATTTTTATTATTATTACGTTAGAAAGTAAATAGAGTTAGATATGATAATTAAATTAATATGTTATAAATAAAAAGGTTAAATTGATATTTCTCATGAAAGTATTCACGCACCACCCTCCTCTGCCAAGCGATATGTGTACATAGGGCTTCCTTACTGAGGTAGTCATCAAGAAGGTCGTATCAAGAAAGGAATGACATTATTATTTGACTTTTTACGCCAACTTTTAATTTCGAAAGAATATTCTTTTTATTTTAATACCAAGAATTTACACGGAATTTAACCAAGTAGCTGACTTTTCCAATTTGATTTTTACCTTGTTCATACCTAGATTTTTTGTTTCGGTTATAATTGATACTAAAATATTAATTTTGAGATTTTCCAAATCCAAGAACAATGTGAACACTGGAATTTTAAGGTTTAAGACCTTCCATCATCTACATTATTCATAAATTTTCACAATTATACCTACGTATATACTTACAAGCATATGGATAAAAGAGAATCATTTAATCCATTTTATTTATGATTTTTAATTAAGAAGCTAATTATCAATCCAAAGCTTGATTCACTTAAAAAGAGATAATCTAAAGACATATTTTGCAACAAGTTTCGTAATCCACATTGCAAAAAATACATGTAGTCACTCGAAGTCCAATCCACTCGATGATACAAGGTGGGGGGAAAGACAGGTGGAGTTAATCACATCCTTGAGAGGAAAGCAAGGTGAAGCTAATCACAGCTTTGAAATTAGACAAAGGGCACGTGCATCAACAATTTCAAAGGATCCATCGAAGACCTTCCTCCATTCAAGTAGCCTCAAAACTATTCCCTTATTGTAATTACAATCATCAAGACTACATTCAACTCTAATTGAGAAATTTTGGCTCAGGTACAACTTGATCACTTTGGATTGAATAGATATAAAAAAATGACTGCATAACATACCTAAGCCCAAGTTCTTAAGAAATAAATCATAATTTTTATATTTCACAATTCAATTTCATAAAATTTTGATGTAGAACTAATTTTGGAGTTGATGTAACTTCCTCAATTCACATGACAACTGCATCAAGATTCGTGTGATACATAAAATACTATAAAGGTGGCTTACAACATCATTCATGCAATCTATCTAAACCGGCCTTTGCAAGTTGTCAGGTTTGAATTAATGGAAACCAAAGCAATCATATAAAATAAATTACACCCAACTTGCAAGTAATATTCCTCTAACTGATCTTATAATTCACAACTTAACTAATCAAAGATAACAAATAATATTCTCAAACAATCTTTTTACTCACAACTTATGTTTACCTTCATTGGTGTTTTCAATATGGTATTATTTTGAAGGATGGTAAAACTTTACCTACCTAAGTTTGCAGTGTTCACATTGAAATTTGAACCTATCACTTTATCTCTAACAAGAGTGGCATCCCCTACCTCTTGGATAATTCTTCCAAGAACTTTTATACCAATAAATGGTCGCTGTGCATGTTACCGTTGATCACCATTTATTTATCATTTTACATAATAAAATTTTGATTCCGACATGTTGATTTTCCAATTTTTATCCCCCTCAACGTCACTCTTCACATTTGATAAGCCCTCCCCCATCACCCCCACCCCCATATTTTTTACACCCGTATGATTTAATTTTACATTAATATAAAATAATCAAAATCAAATTACACCTACGTAATTCGACAGTCATTTTATATTAATATAAAATTATTTTACATCAATATAAAATCATGTAAAATCACAATTTTACGCATACAATTTAATTCTAAATGTGCGATTTGACCCCAACTACTTTCGTATATGTGCAATTTAATTTTATATCGATTTATCAAGTGGGAGCATAAAAGATTTTATTTAAATATAGATATATAGTGGTGATTAACTTCTAAAAACTTTTTAAGTGACATGTAATACTTTGAGATACTTACTCGTGAAAAGTACGAGTAGACTCACACTAGTAATTCTTTATAGTCATGATGTCTCCATTTCCAAAGCACCAACTTCCTTTCACAAGGAGCTCGACTTTAATGCTACTTGTAAGTTCTAATCAAATAGCTCATGCCAAAAAGTAGGAAAACACAGGTAACAATGTAAAATATGATGTAGGGAAATTTGTAGGTGTTATTTTTATACTTCACATAACGTTGAAAACATGAGTTCACTTGATAATTGATATTTAATGTAAAGAAACAAAAGAATGTAATGTTTCTTACGTGATAGTCCCCACCACATTCAAAAAAATCATAACACCATTTTAATCTAAAATGCACAGGTGATAAATAACTTTACACTAGTGATAAACTACTTTACACTGATGATAAATTATTCTTGTGATTTTACACTGGTGATAAATTATTCTAAAGTTCTTTACATAGATGCAATCTCATTTTACATCGGTGTAAAATTATTCCAAAGGTAATTTCACCTATCTAAAGTAATTTTGCACTCGTGCAAAATGATTTTGATTTATGAGTTTAAGATTTAGGATTTAAGGTTTAAATTTATGAAAAGTGATTTAACGTATGAGAAGTAATTTTTCACTTAAAAGATGATTTTTCATAAATCAAGAAGGATACAGGTTAGGATCATATTTATACTACTGCACATCAACTTGTACTTCAAATTTTATGTTTCCCAACCAGCATCCATAGCTCATAACTCTTATCTCTTTTTTTTGTGAATTTATAACATGGGAATCTACATTGTGAAGTAAATATTAAAGCCAAGCTACTTGTGGCTAGTTTGACGAGACCATTAGTCCAAGAAGCTACCAAAGCTACCAAGGTCCATTACTCAACAAGACTCGAGCCTAGAAACAAGTTGTTACAAAATTGTATCAAAGCCATAAACTAGCTAGAAATATGGGAAGTAAATATTGTGCTGACCTATTGCAACATAAAAGTGATGGTGGAACCACATCCAGTACCTATATGAGCCACTTCCAAAGTTACATAGTGCCTTCTAATTGATTAACTGACTCATCAAACAAATCCTCATGATGAATGCCAAAATTCATATCACATAGAAAACTCAGAAAATGATATAAATGGTTATAATAGTTAAGAAATACTATTTGATAATCTGGGTTTAAATATGTTGTGTGAGTGACTTTAATTCTTTCGCCTTAGATCAGAGATGCCATCAAGGTGATTTTTTTTTAATTAGGCTCAAGTATCAACTCAAGTAGTTATATAGAAACTTGCACTAACATGCACACTTCCTTAATCTCTACACATCCAATCACAGCATAAGCATCAGCTAATTACAAGTTACAACCGACGAAGATTCTCGGAAATATCATGGCATTTTACATCACTCGTAGAACTTCTGGACAAATCAAGGATTTGCCACATCAAGAGTAAATCAACGATTCACCAAATCGAGAGTAACATAGATGTATTTCAGCCCTCTCAGATAAGAACCCACACACTGTGAATTCAAGTTCTTTCCAGTTTAAATCAGTCTACAAAGAGTTTAAAGAAAAAAAAAATCTGCGAGAGAGTTATATAACACGAAATAAATGGTAATTTCATCATTCATGAATGGAGCCATCTAAAGAGATTTGGAGGATGAAAGATAAATAAGGTGTGCATGGTGATTCATTTGTAACCAATACAAAATATAAAGTTCAAAGAGAATGATGCTGTCGATCAAGGATGAAAATCTTCCACATTAATCACTAAAAAAAGGCCATATTTGCATTCCCAATTTCTTTTATCTCATTCATTGATGCATCCAAATCTTTCAAGATCTTTCTTTACCAAATAGGATTCTGATAACAAAAAACATGCAATTCACAAATTAAAAAAAAAAGTCTCTTTCGATCTTTAACTTAAGTGGATAAAAGGGCAGTCTTGCAATGTGAAATCCACCATCTCTCTAACAAGAGCATAAACAAGGGCACTCTGTGCAATAACTTTTATGGGAACTACCTTGTGCATAACACCCAGGGCATTAACCATGTCAAATCTTATCTCTTTCTATCTTAATGCAATTATCCACAACCTCAACCAAGAAAATCAAAACTATCCTAAATCATGGTGCCACTGAAGGACGTGAAGAGGACTCCACTGAGGCCGTCCTCTCTGCTTGGAGTTCTGCTTGCCACTCAGAGAAACCAACTGCAGTCCTAGTCCCACAAGGTAGATTTCGCCTTATCAGGGCCTTGCAGCAATAGAAACATCAGGTTTTTAATGGTGGGCACCATAATTGCTCCTTGGAAGGAGCCAACCTTCAAGAATTCGAAATATTGGATCAAGTTGCAACACCTTAAGGGGCTTAACCGTGCAAGGAGGCATTTTAGAGAGCAATGGAAAGGCACTGGAGTTGCAAGAGATCAGGGAAGAAGAGGTGTCCACCGGGTCCCACAGTGAGTAAAATTTGTTTAGGAATTGAATTTTAGTTTCTAATTCCAGTTTCCATATTTTAACTTTTCTAGAAGATAACAGAAATTAGTTTTCCATGGAAACTGTCGTATCATAATAAAAATGTGAATTGTGCGTGACTGCATGGGTATACATGCCCATGGATATGCAACTACAAGCCCATGGGCATGATCCACAAATACAAATCATTTAGGTTATTTTTCTTTGCTATTTGTTTTTAATAAAAGAAAGGAAAATCACCGGAGTTTCATCCAGAGATTTTTATCAAAAAATGAATGGATTTACAAATTTTTCCTTGCTGATAATGGATCAGCTATGGAAAATCTTCAGATAAAATGTTTGTAAATAATCAATGTGAATTTCGATCACAAGAAATGCAGTCTAAGATATATGATTTCTCCTGTTGAGTTATGTTGTATTCAAGTAACAGGATCTTGGATGTGGATTCACTTACAAAATGTGCCTATATAATGTAGTGGTGAAGAATTTGAGGCACCTTTGGTGATCACATGAGCAACAAGTCCACGTGGAGATGAAGAAGATCCACATAGAGAGAAAAGACAGAGTTGGCATGGAAGATGATATTCACGTGAGAGGAGTTGGCATGGAAGGAGAATAGAGTTGGAGTTCTAGATAAAATAATCTTTATTATGTTAAACTTGAGACAAATAAAGATGATTAGTCTCTTTTATTAACCCAATCAAATCACTAACTAATCTTAAATTGACTCCACTCCTAATTTGAATTCTAACAACTTTACTAAACCAACTCTATCACAATCACAAACAGCTAATCGTCACCAACTCACACCAACTCATCTCACGCGCACGTAATTTCACATGCACATACACACGTCAACTCACGCACATGCTACATGCCATGTGGCACTTGCCACATGGCACCTTCTTTATTCTCAAAACTTCACACTCCCCTCCAAGTCGAACTCCCGGAAAGGAGGAGAGACTTGTTGGAGACAAAACTTGTGAGGCAATGGTCAAGGAAATAGTTGTAGTTAATCGTCGAACGCATGTTGATGGGCACCTTGTTTCCTAAGGAAAAAATCCTTCTCATGAAGAACAAAAATCGGGTAGTTTACCCGGCTTGCTGGGGTTCCTTGTTATAAAAAAAAAAATCAGGTGACAAGGCTCCATTGATGGAGAATAGTTCCTCCATCATTGTTCACCATGAGATAATTCTCTCTCCTTCTTAGCCTTAGCTCCTTCATGTGCTTCCAATGCTTTCTTTGTGAGCACGTGGAGTTTGTCTTGACCTTCTACGAAGATCTTGTAATTCGAGGCACCTATCACCTTGATGGTGGTGCCTTGAACTTTTGCCTCCACAGTGATCAATCTCAACATCCAACATGGCTCAAGTTGCACTCCTTGTGCATACAACTTTGCCTGGAATCGAGGGAACACCACGATCGTTCCCAGGTGAACTAGAGAGCTTAGACAGGTTCCACATGAACTCTCTTTAATGTCCTGGAGTCAAGGGGATACCTTGATCCTTCCCTGGTACGTGTGGAGGGACACCCCACTAACTAGAGATGGTTCATGTGGCCTCTTCTTCAACTTTGGGTCTGACGAAGCTTTGGCTACTTGCTCCTCGCACTTCCATGCCACCAATGCTCCCAACGTGAATCCTTGGGATCTCAGGCACGTCGAGTCGCCTGAGGCACCTTTGGTGATTTCAAGTGTAATAGGTGCACATGGAGATGAAGAAAATCCACAGAGAGAAGAAACAGAGGGTTGGCATGGAAGATGATATTCACGTGAGAGGAGTTGGAGTGGAAGGAGAATAGAGTTGGACCTCTAGAGAAGATAATCGTTATTATGTTGAACTCAATAGACAAATAGAGATGATTGGTCTCTTTCATAGAGAGAAGCCAATCAATTAACAACCCAATTAAATCACTAACTAATCCTCAATTGACTCTACTCCTAATTTGAATTCTAACAACTTTCCTAAACCAACTCTGTCACAATCACAAACAACCAATCGTCACCAACTCACGCCAACTCATCTCACGCACACATAATTTCACACACCCACACACACGTCAACTCACGCACACGCTACACGCCACGTGGCACCTTCTTTATTCTCAAAACTTCATAGTAGTCATACCCCACCATTCATTTATCTTAGTGAAGATAACCCTAGCCACTAGTTGGCTTTAAGGTGTGTGTTCTCCCATAGTTTTTTTCCATCCATCTCGTTGTGAAAGGTCTCACATGTACATTATTAACTCTTATGCTCGTACAATTCTCATTATCTCCTACAATTGTTTAGACATGTATCAAAGCCACAAACTCGATTGTGTGGGATCTTGGTCAAAGTTGTGAAGGTCCTTCTCAAAAGAAAGGTTGTGATGACTGACGGCGATTGGCGGATCATCCTAGTAAGACCTTATTTTTGGGTATCAATGCAAACTGTGGTTGTGTGGAGATTGTGGTTGTTATTATGAACATGATTGTTGAGGTGATCATAACATGATTTTAGCGAAGATCATGACCAAGGTGATTGCGGTCAAGATAGGCCAAGTTTGATTCATATAGCTTCCAATTCAAGTAGCAATGATTGGTCAGTACATCTCTTGACTAATTGAACAAAATTGGCTTTTTTGATCTGCAGGTTAGCAAAGTTGACCAGTCATCTCAACCTAACTGATCAGACAGAATAGTGATTTGCAGGTTTGTGTAGAGTTAATCCAAACAGTAAGACTCCTTATTGATCGATCAGACAGTCTTTCCAATGGTCAATCATTTGACCAACTCTTTCCAACCAGTTAGATCTTTATTTGACAATTGAACGTTCACGTAACTCTGGAGTTGTTGAATTTTTGGCAATCATTTGTCCAATTGAGCAATGTTTCCAACCGGGCAGACAGTTCATGTTCTATTAATGATGATTTCCTCCATTTGACCTCAAGGTTGGTATCTCTAGAAATGACCATGGTCCGCTTAAGGGTTTAACCTTTCATCCACTTAGTAACAATCTGCAAAATGTGTTCATCTCAATTGTTTTGTGGTGGACATAATCACACTTATATGATAGGTTCGATCTTCTTTTTCTCTTGTAACGAGAGCTACAGATGATATATTCTCTTCACTATTCTCATGCTCAGTTTTACTTTGTGTTGTTAGTATTCTAGTTTTTTTTTGCGTGTTTTGGCAAATGGTATTTCTATAGTGATGTCATCTATTCTATCATGTTGCTGAGATGGCTCATAAGTCATAAGATGCAGAAGATTCACGGTCAAGATCTTGAGGTTCAGTTCCTGAATCAAGTGATAATCGGATAATTGATGGTAGTGTAATGGATCACACGACTGGACAAGCAAAGTTCTCACAGTATAAACTTAATTCAGATTACGAACATGTGGTAGCAGTTGATGGCTCCCATGTGGTAGCAGTTATTTGGGTTCTTTCAAGATAAACTTTTATTTGCCGTATTGCAATCATCCAACCCGTGGTATAGTGGAGGTAGAAGCTAATCGATTGTCGTGTGGCCTAATCAGTGATATGGTGGGCAAAAAAAAGCAATGGCAATATATCAGCATCGTTGCAACATCGTTGGTGTTATGATTGTTGTATTGCGCGGTTGCCGATGGCCTTACCATTGCCAATGATCCCATCAGCATCATCTCCACCAACCAATTTGTCCAGACTGGTGTTTTCCCATCATAGCATTTTGGGTTTTTCCCATTACCAATGTGTCCCCATTGTTAGAATATAAAAGCAAAATAAAATAAACATAATATCAAAAGCATCACAATCATGAAGGCTTGGGTTTACTTGGAAACCCCTCTCACGAAGAGAAGGGACAAAATCATGGGAGAAGCACACCTATGAACGTAATCTTCGAATATCTCTCAAGGATAAATGAAGGGTACAATGGTCCTTTTATAGGCTACCACACTTCTCTTTTTCCCGCTCCACTATGTAGGATTAAAATATTTGTAATTGGATCTCACACATTATCCAATCACCCAACAACATTCATCTCTCTCAACACCCCCTTCAAGTTAGAGCATGGAATGCTCAGCTTGTATAACATAAATCATCACTCTCACAAGTAGAACACACACTCAACAGGTGCAATCGAAGCATGACTCTCCTCTAGGAAAATGATGACAACTGCATCCTCGTTATTGCTTGCAAGCAGAGGTGTACTGATGATAACACATCAACAAGGGCTCTGAATGGTCTCTCTCCTAGAGAACTCAACTGGTGCTAGTGTCTTCCCTATTGAAGATCTCAGAAGTGGGTCTCTCCCTTGAAGGCCTCGAGACTGGGTCTTTCCCACATGAGAACTCGAAGTGGGCCTCTCCCTTGGAGACCTCAAGAATGGCTTCTCCCATATGGGAACTCGAAGTGGGCCTCTTCCTTGGAGACCTCGAGACTAACCTCCCACATACAGAAAGCTCTCAATAAACTTCTCTCATATAGGGATCAAGAAAGTATTCCTCTCATATAAGGACCAATAGAGAGCTTCTCTCGTGTAGGGACCTCGAAGAATAAGTCTCCCTCGTATAGGGTCATAATAGGCTCTCACTCACACACCCCCTTTCTCCCATACTCATATATGAGAAGAAACTACATGAAAAAAACAATTAGAGAAGTTCTCCCTCTCTTCTTTTCTACTTCATTTTTTTTACTCATTCATTTTTTCCTTTTCTTCCTCCTTTTTTTTCTTTTTTCTCTTTTTTTTCACTCATTTTCCCTCGTTTGTTTTTCTTTCTTCTTTCTAAAGAACTCAAAGCCAATCCATTATACTAAAAATAAAAAAAAAAGTGAGCATAAGTGCAAAATCCCTAAGGAGTAATTAGGGTTCAATGTAAACCCTCGTGTAGTATCACCACCAAAGCAGATCACACAAGCCACCATTCCCATGATCTCTCGCAAGATCTTCAGCACGCATGATCACATTGGCAGTCAAGCAAGAATGTGCAATCTCACGCACAGGTGCGTGCACCATGCACAAAGAGGGTAGAGAAATGAACTCAGATCATCCACAAGACAATCGAAGATCACCATAGGGTGCACAATTAAAGCGTACAATAGGCATGCACCAAGCATGCAGAGAGGCATACAACTCTTAGTTCATGTGTGTATGTAGAATACATGCAAATGAAGACCAAATGCGATCAGACTAGTCAATCAAGGGATCGAACTAATTACAATGGCCAATAAAGGTCACTGACTCCGGTCATTGAATAAGATTCAAAGATTCATTAGAGATCTAATCAACGAGAGATCGGATAATAGTTGCAGCTGCAAGATCAACAATTAGAGAGATCCCCAGAGAAGAGTTAGGATCAGGTAGCAGCAAGATGAAGGGTGGCCAACTAAGGAAAGGATCAACTAGAATCGAAGGAGGGTTCACAGCAGTCCTCAAGGGCCAATAAGGCTTGGGTGACGAGGAACAAGTTCAAAGGTCACTTGAGGCCCTTATGAGGTGAAGGGCAATGCACGACGTCTAGTGCTAGCCACCATACCGACTGGCCGCAATGGTGGCACGGAGGAAGGTAGCAACAGCAATGGCAACAACAGTAGTAGCAACAAAGACCCATAGCAATGGCAGCAGCATCATGGTTGTGCCACCGACTAAAGGCCACCAGAGGGAAGGTGGTGTCAACTGAAGGGTCGACGAAGCTGGGCAGCGCTAGTGGTTGACCATCGGGGCCTCCGATCAATGGTGAAGGCCTTTCTTAGGGCTAGTAAAGGGTTAGCGACAACCAAAAAGGAAGGGGGAAAAAAAAAGAGGAAAAGAAGGATTAGGGCTTTGGTTTTCTAACCTTAAACATGCTCTAATATAATGTTGGAGAAAAATACATCGTCTTATTGAAAACTAGAGCCCTAACCTCTCTTATCTAGAGAGCAAGGATGGAAAGTCCAACTAGGAATATAAAATTAACTAAAACTCTCAAACCAAAGATAAATAGACTCAAAAGACTAATAAAGTCTTGTTTTCTACCATGATTGCCAACAATGGAGGTGGCTCTTGCACGATGTCAGCAGGTTAGCTATACTAGTAACATTAAATCAAAACCTAGTAAGTCCATGTCTCACGAGAGAAGTGTTGTTTTTTTTTTTAAGGAGAAGGGTGATTATCCTCACGATAATCACCAACGAACATATCATTCATTCTAAAAAATAAGGAGAGCAACTACATCAGGGTCACACTGTGAATCTCCAAAACTCCAACTGTGACATAATGGAACAAAAACCATTCTCAACATAGGGTCTCTCCCCCCTAAAGAACACTCCATTCCTGCTCAACCACACACCCCACAACACCGCCAAGACTCTCGCCCGGTCAATTTTGGATCTAAAAGTATCAAGACCCACATGAGAGCCTCCCCTACGGAAGGACGACCAGAAACTAGCTTCATCCCGAGGAACAACCTAGTCGATCCCCATCTTCTGCCACACCTATGCCATAAACGGACATCTGAAAAAAAAGGTGTTGAATGTCCTCTCCACCATCGCAAAGAAGGCAGCTCATGTCCATCTATGTCCACCTCGCTCTCCACTTCGTCACAATCGAAGATCTTCACCTTCAACGGATAACCCGCCTCCCAGATAAGTCTGCAGTCCCTCTAGAGGTCTATGTCTGTGTCTGTCATGCCACCACTCAACCTACGGAAGGACTTCGCCACAGAGAAATCCCCTTCATCCCAACTGTAGCTGTCTCCCCCCACCTCTGGCTCCCAGCCTTCCAACTCCTGAAACAGCGTCTAAAGGTCTACACACCTCTGGTCAGATAATCCTCCCCGAAAAGTAGGACACCAAGCTCTCGACCAACAATCTCTCACCAGGGCCATCTATGTCGCCGCACATCCAAAGAGATGAGGGAATCTGTCTTTAATGGGCCTTCCACCTCCTTGTCAATCGTTCAGCCAGAATCTAAAAGCATCACCTTCTCCTAAAATAGAAGTAAAGAAAGGACACACCTGGCACGTCACAGCCGTTAGCCCCCTGAGAAAGGACACTCCCGAGGGTGGTGAGTCAAAAAGCTCTCAGGACACAAAGGAACCGTAACACTTCCTCATAATATCCCCAAACATGCCACCTTCCTGGCCCACAAGCCTAGCAATCCACTTTGCGAGTAGGCTATTGTTCACCTTCCCCACATCTCTGACCCCCAATCCCCCCTCCTGCACAGGCCTACACACCTCCTCCCAAGCCACCAACCTCGCCCCTCTTCCCGTCGCTCCCACATTGGACCAGAAAAAGTCACGCATCAAACTAGAGATCTTCCCTGTCTACTTTGGCATTTTAAACACCGACAGGAGATAGGAAGGGATGGATGCCAAAACCGCCTTCACAAGGACAAGTCTCCACCCCCTAGATAGCAATCTCGCTGACCAGCCTGCTAGCCTCTTCTCCATCCTTTCCAACAATGGAAGCCACTCACCAATCCTAAGCCTCTTATCTAACAAAGCAGATAGATCAGTGGTAGGGATCCCACCTCCGTCGCAAGTGCCTCACCCATCGACTCCACCTCCTCACCCTCCATGTTCATCGGGACAAAGGTTGACTTCTGGTAATTAATTTGCAAGCTAGACGCTGCACCAAAAAGCTCCAACATGATCCACATCCTCCTAGCCTCCCTCCAACCAGAAGAAGGTATCATCCGCATACTGTAGAATCGCAATCTGGTCCCTTTCTCCAACCTGAAAACCAGCTATCAAACCTCTCTCGCAAGCTCTATGAGTCGCCCTCGCCAAGGCGTCTGCTGCCAGCACAAAAAGCATAGGGGCCAGGGGGCACCCCTGTCTGACACCTCTCCTAAGCTGCACCCAACCTCCTACTGGGTTCCCATTGATCATAACCGAGAAGGATGTGGTCGTGACGCATCTCTTCATCCACTCAATCCACCTCGATAGGAAGCCTCTCCTTAGCAAAGACACCTAAAGGAAATCCCATTGTACCGTGTCATATGCTTTACTGAAATCAACTTTCCACAGAAACGCCTGCTTCTCCCTCCTCCAGGCCGCCAACACCTCCATAGCACAAACAAAGCCGTCCAAAATGCCCCTGCCTGGCATAAAAGCTGTCTGCACAGGTGACACCAGGTCCCCAAGGATACCTCTAAGCCTATTCGCCAACACCTTGGCCACTATAAGGTAGATAGCATTAGAGAGTGCAATCGGGCAATAGTGATGAATCTCCTACGCTCCATCCTTCTTAGGCAGCAGGAACATGCAGAACTTATTCAG
The DNA here is from genome assembly GCA_037157565.1 of Thalassia testudinum. Lineage (NCBI taxonomy): Eukaryota > Viridiplantae > Streptophyta > Magnoliopsida > Alismatales > Hydrocharitaceae > Thalassia > Thalassia testudinum. The sequence continues at coordinate 50,449,021 of JAZHRO010000031.1, read as the reverse complement.
CCTGTCAAAGCCCATGTTCCCTTCTGAGAACTCCATCATCTCCATCACATTTATCTCCACCAACGTCCAGAACTCCCTGAAAAAGAAAATCGGGAAGCCGTCCAGCCCAGGACACCCATCTGCATTCAGTTGCCACACCACCCGCCTTATCTCGTCTGCCGAAAAGCTAGCTACGAAATCTACTACCTGGGACTCAAAGACCTGATGGATAGCCTCCCCTCTCCAACTCCAACCACCTCTACTCCGCCTGCCAGTGAAGTCTCTAAAGAAATCTGTCGTGGCCCTCCGCATCTCCCCCTTGCCTGCAAACTCCTCCCCATGTATCACCAGTCTCTTTATCAAGTTCTTCCTCCTCCTGGCCGACGCCATTTGGTGGAAAAATCTGGTATTCGAGTCCCCTTTCTTGAGCTATTTCTGGCACGATCTCGTCTTCCATTCTATCTCAGCTTTTTTGTCCTCTTCCTGTACCACCCATGACATCTTCATCCTTGTCTCTCTGTCCTCGACTGAAATCGAGGCCTAATCTTCTTGCCTGTCGATCTTGGTGATCGTTTGCAACACCTCTACCTTTCTGTTCCTCCTGGAATCTCTTATCTCCTTTCTTTATCTCCTGAGGTGATCCTGTAACAAAAATAACTTTCTCGCTATACGAGAAGTAGCCGATCCTTCCACCACGAAGGATCTCCACCGCTCCTCCACCATCTCCCGAAACCCCTTCTCGAGCAGCCAAGATCTATCAAATTTGAAATAAATGTCGAAATGAGCTCCCTCATTTGACCGCCATACCAGGGGGTATGGTCAAAGAAAGGCCTCTCCAACGGAGACACCTCTGCCACTTGGAAAGTCTCTGCCAGCTCCACATTAGCCAGGAATCTATCAATCCTGGACATCTGACCATTGTTGTTCCTCCATGTGTAAGTGCAAGAAGACGGGCACAGATCAATAAGGCCATGAGTGGCCACAAAGTCAACAAATTCATCTGAACCAGGGTCCTGTCTCCCTCGCCACCCCAACCTATCTCCCAGCTGCAGTGTCACATTGAAATCTCCCCAACCAACCACAGACAACCTTGACAGCCTACTGCTATCAAAGTGAGCTCCTCCCACATCACCCCTCTGACTTAAGAGTCTACCAGTCCGTAGACCCCTGTGACCACCATCCTAGCCCCACCCATCCTCCGAGACAACTTCACTAAGATAACATGCTCGCCTTCAAAGCAATCCTCCAAAGAAAACACGTCTTCCCTCCACCCCAAGATCTGACCCCCAGATCGGCCTGAGGCCCCAACACAACGGAAACCCTCCATCCATGAGCCGCCGATGTCTCTCCATGTTCCAGCATCACAATCCGCCAATTTCAACTCTTGCAAAAGCACCACGTCCACCTTCCACTGCCAGATGTACTACCCCAGGGTCCGCCTCCTCGATGGGTCATTAAGACCCCGCACATTCCACGTGAGCACTCCATTCATGGGGGAACGGTGGTTGACTCTCCCCTCTTCAAACGGAAGCCACAGGCTTTCACTGTGTTGACGACCTCCTCATCATTGATGTCCAATGTTGCCATCTACGAGAGATGTGGATTGGCACCACGGCCATCCACCACCACTCTCCGCCTCCGATTGAACCCTCAATAGCTCTACTTTCGCCTGTACCGAAGAGCACCGTCTCGTCCCCCCTCCATCCGCGACTTCCATCCTGTCAGAGGCACCCGACCGCATGCACTCGTGGCGGAGCCTCTGTGCCATCTGCTCCGGGCGACGCTCCCTTCTTCCCCATGTTTGCCATTGCCTCCTCCGCCTGCTGTGAGGCACCTACGTCACCCCGACGCCCCTCCTCCATCCTCCCCTCGTCGTACCTTCACCAGCACTAATCCTCATCTCTGGCATCTGCATCCGGTGACGCTGCAGCAGGGACCTTCGTTAGCAACTTCAGAGAAGGGCCTGATGGAGAAAGCTTCTACAAATCTCCGCTCTGGATGCGGGCCCGCACTGCCCACAGCCCTCCTCTCTGAACCCGGGCCCGCTCTGTCCGAACCAAAGCCCTTACCCAGATTCGGGCCAGATCCGACACCCATCCCATAAGAGGGCACCTTGTCTAGCCCTACTTCAAAAAATCTCAGGACGAGATTGTCCCCCGCATTACACGTCGAGAGGACCTCCGTCATTGAATGCCCGAGTGACTCTTGCTCCACCAATTGCGACGTCGTCAACGCCCCTTCCGCTTCCAGATGGACCGCCGCTGCCAATTCATGCGCCGCATTCAAGGGGACCACGTCCACGTCACCACCCCGACCCTTCGGGTCGCTGTCATCGACTGGAACCCTAGCCCTAGGGGGCAACATCACCACCACTCTGCCGCCTGCCTCCGCCACTCCTCTGGCCACATCTACAAAGGAGGGGCCGGCTCCGAGCTCGAAGGACCTCTTGCGAGTGCAAGAGATTACCCACGCATGACCTCCATGCTGGAGAATCACCCTCACCCTCAGTGCCTCCCCCACTTTCATCTCAACCTTTGCCTCCAGCGGGCCTGTCGGAAGCCCAGCCCCCCAGCACCGCTAAAGCATGCGAAGGGGGAAACCAGTGGTCAGACAACCCCCACCATCTTGAGCCACCATGGGACCCCTTCCACCTTCAGCCTCATCGGCACCTTCCTCGGTGCTCATTCTTTCACAGCACCAACGTGTACAGAGGTCCTCCACGACACCACTCCCGACCTCAGCCGCAAAGACGTGAAACACAGCTACCCCATCGACACCTCGAAGAGCCCTACCACCAGGACCTTCCCCTTACCGATCAGGAAAACCCTTGCTGCAGCCTCTGCCGAAGCCACGCCTAGCACCTCCTCAATCTCGGAGAGCCGCAAGAGGCCCGCGGTCCTTGCGCCAACCAGGCCACCCTCCACCAGGGTCCGGAGCTCATTCGCATCCTCCAACCATGGGGCCTCCACCTCCGTCAAGGGGACCTATGTCATCGGCAGCGACGACGGCAAGTCCCCCACCCCCGGAGTCCACCCCCTGCCTTGGCCCTCCATCCTCCGACACCGCCCCCGACGATGACCAACACCTCCGCAACCCCAGCACCACATAGACTCACGGCACACCTTCGCCCAGTGCCCGGTGCCCAAGCACTTGAAACACCGGTCCCCATCGGACCTCCGCCGAACCTTGCGACGCCGTCAACGCCCCTTCCACTTCCAAATGGACCACTGCCACCAATTCACGCACCGCATTCAAGGGGACAGTGTCCATGTCACCGCCCCAACCCTTCGGGTCACTGTCACCGACTGGAACCCTAGCCCCAAGGGGCAACATCACTGCCGCTCCGCTACCTTCCTCCACCACTCCTCTGGCCACATCTACAAAGGAGGGGGTAGCTCCGAGCTTGAAGGACCTCTTGCAAGCGCAAGAGATTTCCCACACGTGACCTCCATGTCGGAGAATCACCCTCTCCCTTAGCGCCTCCCCCACTTTCATCTCGACCTCTGCCTCCAGCGGACCTGCCGAAAGCCTAGCCCCCCGGCACCGCTGAAGGCACGCGAAGGGGGAAACCAGTGGTCAGACAACCCCCACCGTCCTGAGCCACCATGGGACCCCTTCCACCTTCAGCCTCACCGACACCTTCCTCAGCGCTCATTCTTTTGCAGCACCAATGTGTACAGAGGTCCTCCACGACACCACTCCCGACCTCAGTCGTAAAGACGTGAAACACAGCCGCCCCATCGATGCCTTGAAGAGCCCTACCACCAGGACCTTCCCCTTACCAATCAGGAAAACCCTTGCTGCAACCTCTGCTGAAGCCACGCTTAGCACCTCCTCAATCTCGGAGAGCCGCAAGAGGCCCACGATCCTCACACCAACCAGGCCACCCTCCACCAGGGTCCGAAGCTCATTCGCATCCTCCGACCACGAGACCTCCACCTCCGTCAAGGGGACCTATGTCGTCAACAGCGGCGGTGGCAAGTCCCCCACCCTCGGAGTCCACCCCCTGCCTTGGCCCTCTGTCCTCTGACACCGCTCCTGACGATGACCAACACCTCCGCAACCCTAGCACCGCACAGGCTCACGACACACCTTCGCCCAGTGCCCAAGCACTTGAAACACCGGTCCCCATCGAACCTCTGCCGAACCCCCCCCCCCCCCCGCCCCCCCCCCGCGCGCTCGACACCATCACTGCCTCAGACCTCCCCCCGACCTACCTCGCATGGGACTTCCACCTCCAAAACCTCCGGGGGACCTCCTTCCAGCCACCGAGCCCCTCTCCCGAGTCTCCCCACTGTCGAGGAGGTACGCCACCTCCCTCTCCCTCCCGAACACCCTCACACCCACCCACCTTGCCTCCCCCTCACTCTCGCTCTCGCACTCTCTCCATCTCCCCAAAATGGAGTCGGGGATCTGTGGTCTTTTGTGCGTGGATTGGATGGAAAGACAACTAAGTAAAAACTTGGATTATCAAGTCTGTATCTACTGGAATGCATTCTTTGATTCTTAGGAAGATGGCGAGAGATGTATGGATAGTTCTGGAGAGTATGTGCAGCCAAAGGAGTAGAGATGTTCATGTCTACTAGCTTAGTCAAGAAATTTAAAGTATGCAGCAAAGCAGCTTGTCTATGTGGAATACTATGTGGTCCTCAAGTCCAAGTAGGAAGACATGGATAACTATACAACTGAGTCTTAGAACTATGTCCTGGATCTATACTTATTCATGGGCCGAGCCAAACAAACCATCGACTAGGCCGAATTGGGCCAAGATTTGAAACCCTATGTCCAAGCCCAGGCCAGGCCTACCCATAGGGCAAGATCAATGGCCAAGGCCCAACCAATGCTAGGACAGGTTGAGCCAAGCTGGCCCATGGGTTCTAATTTATAGATAAAATTTAATCTACGAATTTGTTATTTATTGGTAAGTTACATAAATTTCACGCATTGTAATTAAGTGTGTTGGTAGACCATAAAACCTATGATTTGTTAACTTTAAATTCAAACTGATTTTGATTTATATTTACATACTTCTTAACTACCCAAGTGGGGGTATCTTTTTTCTTTTTCTTTTTTTGAATCATTGCGGGCCAAGTCAGGCTTTATATAGTAAAACCCAAGCCTGCCCATCAAACGAGCAGCAGTTCTCGATTCTTTATATCCCACTACTCAATTTCATGAGTTTTCCATGTGGGACTACGTTTGGAGTGTTACAACCTATCCTACTTGACATCCTAACATCATTATTAAGGTTCATATGATCAATCAGTCAATCAATTACTAGATAATGTGGGATTCGAAGGATCTCACCATCATCTATATAGTGTGACACTTAGCCTCGCACAACACTCAATTCCTACATTTCCAATTGATTCATGGCTTTAATACCATGCAATACCTGTTAATCCTTTGTATTCCACCACTTAATTTCACGAGTTTCTCATATGAGACTATTTTTGGGGTGTTACAGCAGAATATGTTCCTAATCTTCCATTAAATTTTCTTTAAGTTGTATAAGGAACTAAGTTGTAGATTAATCCTACATTGACTGACAGGTTTTACAGGATCTAGAGATGGGAAAGAAGCTTTAAATTGTTTGGAATCTGATGGTTTACACCTTCCAGGAAAAAAGTGATGTTAGCCCTTCAATCTATTTGACAATCACAAGGATAAAATAAAGAAAAGACAAGTGATATTATTCTCTGGCACTATAAGCTTGGCCATCTTAGTTTTCTAGCTCTACAAAAGTTGTTTACTGTTCTATTTTTTGGATTAAATGTGTAAGATTTGCATTGTCCAGTGTGTAAACTATATAAGCACCATCACACTTCCTTTCAAGACTTAGGAAATAAAAAGTTCTAGTATTTTTCCTTTGATGCACATTGATTTTTAGGGTCCCACAACCATTCATCCTAATGTATGGTTAGAAATGCTCTTTTCTTGAAAAGCAAAGGGACAGCAACTGGAGCTAAGTAGCTATCCACTTCATTGGTTACAAATACTTTTTTACCTGTTAGAGTCGATATATTGTTTTATTTATTTTTGTTATTGTCTGGATTCTCTTTTAATTTTTTCCCCACTCTCTATCTAAGAGATATTAGGATTTCCTTTGAAGGATATGCCAATTATTTTGCCTCACATGGTATCGGAGTAGTAATCTTAAATCGGTGGTCAGCTATCCCACCAAATACCCCCACCACCCCCCCCCCCCCGCCGCCGCCCAAACAATCATTGGAGCCTCCTCATGAGATCTCGCCAGACATGGCAATGGAGGATCCATGTGCACTGTTTGGGATTGTTGCTCAGCAACCTATGCACCGCCTACCTAAGGAGCATTGCCCCCACCATGGAACACCACCGTAGTGGTCTAGCAGTGCAACTGCTAGTCTAGCAGCATCACAAAGCCACCTAGGAGTCAGCACTAGTTGGATTGTGTTGTAACGTGAGCCATCTTTGTGGCTCGTTGGATCGTGACCTTTCCACATCAGATCACAATCCATTGTTCATCGTGCTCAAGATGGTTATGTTCTGGATATATTTCTATCCCCTGCTTGGGATCATTTCCCAATACCTATCAATGTATCTTCTCTGTTGGTGAATACCTTGAATGGTCTATAACTTTGTTATTACTTACGGTACTGTCAAAAGGTAATGTAGCCTTTATTGTTTGACAAGTCTGAAGTACAGGACCATGTGTTGTTTGCTAGTCATGGACTATGGATAATAGACTCTAGTGCGTTTAAACACCATATCGAAGATACTAGTGCATTACAGGCCTCAAAACAAGCTATGCAAGTAACTTTAGTGAAAATGGAAAATGGCACTACTTCCCCAATTAATACAATTGGTGGCATAGGGTTTTCATCTCGACTGCAGTTGCCAGAGGTTCATTATGCTCCTAAATTTCCCATTAGCCTTTTGTCTATTAGTTGGCTCTATAAGGACCTAAAGCGTCAAGTTATAGAGTATCACTGCTATTTCCAAGGGAAACAGACAAATGAGATCATTGGTGCAGTAGTTGAGAAAAATGCATGTATCACCTCGACAATTCATCACCGTTTGCTGGAATGGTTTCCATCTCAGCTACTCCACTTCTTTGGAACTATAGATTGCGCCATCTGTCCTTTGGGAAGATGTGCCAGATGTTTCCAGGTCTACTTACCAGTGCCTGCTTTGAATGCAAGGCATGTCAACTGGGAAAGCCTCATCGTGCTAACTTTCCTCGACATACTAAAAGGATAAGCCCTTCTCCCTTTTGCCCTATATACTGTAATATCTAAGGGCCATCATGTGTTAGCAATACTAAAGGATATCAGTATTTTGTGATTTTCGTCAATGACTATAGTCAGTCTGCCTGGATTTTCCTTATGAAAGGTGCAGATAGTTTATTCCTCCACCATACAAATATTCCAGAGTGGCAATGCCCTGAAGTTCATGCATAAAGACTTGCAGTCCTTTGCAGATGACGGCACTATACATTAGACCTCGTGCTTATACCTCTCAACAAAATGGAGTTGCTAAAAGGAAGCTCAAACACATACTTGATATTGCTTAGACCTTTCTTGTATTTATGAAGTTGCCCAAGCAATTCTGGAGAGATGCAATTCTGATTGCTACATATCTTATCAATCAAGTACCCTGATCAATTTTACATGGCAAGATCCCCTATCAACTTCTACACCCAGATTCAAATTGTCCCTTTGCTCTATCATTACAGGTATTCAAGTGCACCTGCTTACGTGCAATAAAGTGTCTTTCTGAGATACTCTCAAACTTAGAAAGGGTATTGGTGTTACAATCCAATAAGTATAAGGTATATTGTCACTACTAATGCTACATTCTTCGAGAAGGTTCCCTACTTCTCTGATAAAAGGTTGAGTATTGATCTTGCTCCTAGAAAGGCACAAGCCCATCACAGATGAGAGAAGCAACCTCCACTACCTCCTCTACCAATGACCCTATGTCTTCTCCTGAGGATCGTACTACCAAGACATCTCAGCCAATCTACCAAGAAGAGCCCAATGACAGACCCATTGTGCTCAAGAAGTTAACTTGGTCTTACACCTTACATCTGATGTCCCATTACAACTTGCATCTGGCCTACGAACTGCAGCAATTTACTCATGCTATAGTTAGTACCGCGATACCACATGACTATGTTGAAACCTCTTAGGATCCACATTGGAAGGCAGCTATGGATGAAGAAATCAGAGTGATGATCTCTCAAGGTATATGAAATCTTGTGTCGTGTCCTCCAAATGCTAAACTAGTGAACTGTAAGTGGGTATACATTGTGAAGTACCTAGTTGATGACACAGTTGATAGATTCAAGGTAAGACCTGTAAGCAAAGGCTTCACTCAAACATATGGTGTTGATTATTTTGAGACTTTCTCACCATGGCATAAGTCCCATCCATTTAGGTCACCTCGTCTATTGCGGTTAATAAGGAGTGGCCTTTATATTAGTTGAACATAAACCATGCTTTCCTATACGAAGATCTCACTAAAGAAGTGTACATGCAGCAACCTCCAAGATACAAGACTTAAGGGGAGTGTGCTTGCAAGTTAATAAAGGTCATATACGACCTTAAGCAAAGTCCTAGAGCCTAATTCAATAGATTAAGCTTGGAGGTGTCAAAGATTGGTTTCAAATGGTCTTCCTCAGATCATTCAGTCTTCATGAGAAAGAACGTAGAGTCTATGTTGATGACTTAATCCTGACTGGGGAGGATATTGCTAGCATTTAGAAGACCAAAGACTTCTTGAACAAGACCTTTGTCACTAAAGATCTCGAATGGTTGAGATATTTTCTGCAGATGAAGGTTGAGTGACAAAAGTAATGGTCTTCCTTTGTCTCAACGGAAGGACACTCTTTAAATTCTAGAGGTTGGACTATTAGGCACTAAGCCATTTGGCATGCCTATTGAGCAGAAGAAGCTTACATTGCCTGATGATGATCCAACCCTTGAAGACATTCATCGATACAGGAATACAATTGGCAAACTTCTATACCTATCACTCAACCTGATATAAGTTTTGTTGTGAGCAAAGCTAGCCACTTCATGGATAGACCGTCATACAATCATTGGCACGATGTTCGTCTCATATTGAAGTATCTTAAAAGGACTCCTGGGAAGGGCTTACACTACAAAAACAATGTCACCATGGAGATTTTGACAACTAGAAAACATTCACTCCAAATATCAAAGAAAATAAATAAAGTCCATCCTTTTATATATGAGGGATTATTCCTACTTCTAATCCTAATTCCTACATATGGAAACAAATCACATCTCAAACAAACTAGAAACATATCCCTACAATTAGGAAATAAATGAACATAGAAAGAGATAATTCTACTTTCTTAATTCTAATTCCTAAATTATCTCTATCACTCCCCCCTAAGTTGAAGCGTATAACACCTAAACCTGTAGTGGTGTAGCAGCAAAAGAACTACCCCCATCTGACGTAGTCTGTGGCTGGAGCAGGTAGGCAGACGTGCAAGGCGAGAGCACGTAGACATTGAGCCATGCAGATAGATAGATCTTCTAACATGCAGATAGATGTCTCTTGACTAGTGAATACCCAATTCCCTTGAAGTTACAACAAAAAAATTGACTTGGAGACCTTTAGTCGAAAAATGGTTCCAAGCACCATAAGAGAGAATCCCAAGTATTGGTACTGAAATGAGAGACGATCCCAAGCACTGATACTGATACAGGAGAGGATCCCAAATATTGATATTCACCTTACCCCAGCAAGAAAATCTTCACATTGGGAAAAGATAAAAAACCGACATAGGGCTTTTATAAATGGGGCTGAGCACGTGTTCAGTTACCCCACCACTCATCAACATCTTCAACATCGATCATGTGGCTTGAGACTTCAGTGGTCCTTTAAGCTAGTAGAAGTCCTTAATGCAGGTAGTCGGAGGAGCACAGAATAGTTATTATAGCAGAGTAGCAACAGAACACGAAGATCGTAGCAGTAGTAGCAACCATACAATGGTCATAGCAGTAATAGCAACCAGACATAAGAAACGTTCCCAAGCAATAGCATTAGCCACAAGATTTGTAGTTACGGCAGTAGTGGAGGCCCCGCTCCTTAAAACAAACCGTTGGCATGGCAAGTCCCATGGTAAAAATGTCTCAAATTTTCAATGGGGTAAGGAAGCCCACGATACGAATCAGCAACAACAAGGGATTCTTAACATAACTTCAAGCCACCTAGATCCCATGTCAAGCGTGTTTGACCCACAGCCATGTAGAGGCAATGCAACAATAGCATCATCGACACCAATAATACCATCATCAACACTAACACAGATCAAGGCCATGAAGGTGGTTGGACCAGACCATTGAACTGGGCCAAAACAAGTTTGATTTTCTCACGTGGCATCGCCCGATCATGCAGCAACCCTTGCTGCAAGATAGGGGCCCACATAGTGATATAAGGACTGAATCGCCCCCCCTTGATCAATGTTACGTTGAAGGTAGGCCAAGCACTGATGCTTGGTGGTGCTTCAGGCAAAATGAAGATCAACGTAGGCAAGAGAAGAATCGAGATGAAGATCTTAGCAATAAAGCAACACATGAGTTCGCAAACACAAGCCAAGGGCTACGCATGCACCCCGAGGCAGAAGGGAGGTCAGTGGCACCCCTAGGGATCAGTGCAGCATGTTAAGATCTCAAGATGGACCCACTCTAATATCATGTGGAGATATTTGATAACTAGAAATATTCATGTCAAATCTCATAGAGTTCATCCCTTCGTATAAAGAGGAATTATTCCTACTTCTAATCCTAATTCCTAAATATGCAAACAAATCACACCTCAAACAAACTAGAAACATATCCCTACAATTAAGAAATAGATAAACATAGAAAGAGATAATTCTACTTTCCTAATTCTAATTCCTAAATTATTGCTAACAGCCTCCATAGATATCCGTTCCTGCTAAGATGCGGATTATGCCAACACAATTGAGAACAAAAAATCCACTACAAGTTATGTTGTCTTCCTAGGAGGAAATCTTATTTCCTAGCAAAGTAAGAAATAGACTATCAAAGGTCACTCTAGTGCTAAGGCTGAATATAGAGCCATAGCTCCTCGTGTAAAGTAATGTGGCTTATCTTCTTTCTTATTGATTTGAGGTTCAACGTACATACTCCTATCCCCATGTTCTGTGACAATAAGTCAACCACTTACATCACATCTAATCTAATATTTCATTACGGGACAAAACATATTGAAGTTGATTATCACTCCATTAGGAATGCGGTCATAGATGGCAAAATCAAAACTACCCATGTCTCCTCCGAGCTCCAGGCTGCAGGCATACTTACAAAGGCATTGAACAAGAAAAGGCATTTTTTATGTGTGGCAAGTTGAACATAGTTGACATTTACGTTCCAACTTAAGGAGGAGTGTTAAAGTCTATGTATTGTTTTATTTATTTTTATTATTGTCTAGGGGTAATTTTTTCCCTATACTCCATACAAGTATGATTTTCTTTGAAGGATATGCCATCTATTTTATTTCACACATCCACTGATAATCATTTACATTGTACCTACTCTTATTCAATGAAAGCTAGGGTGGAAATCACCAGGCCTTCTGTAACATGGTCGAAAGTCAATTCGAAACCAAAGTTGAGATTCTCCGTTCCAACAATGCCAGAGAATACCCCAACAGTACATTATAGCTCTATTTTAAGAAGAATAGTATCACCCATGGAATCTCTAGCTGCTACACACCTCATTAAAACAAGGTTCCAAGACAGAAGAATAGGCATATACTTAAGATCGCCCGAGGGTAACTTCCTGAGCAATAAAGCTAGGGATGAGAGAAAAGTACAGGATGACAAGAAGTATTTGATTCTGTACAAGCAAATCACTGAGAAAAAACAAACCCATCAGAAATCCAATCCCAACACTTCCACATCCCTTAATCCAGGCCCACTGACAGATCATGCTGACATACGTATAACTTCTGAACTTCCCTTACCTACCAATGATGAGAGTCCAAATGTAGGTTTCATGAAGGAAATCATAGTAGGAGATGATATTATTGCTCACAAGCCTGAAAGGAAGATGATCAAACAACCCGGTAGATATGCTAAGTGCACTCCTCATCTTATTCAAAGATATGTCTTCTCCTTCTCAGTACCCAATTTTGATGATTGGTTGTCACTCTATTTTGCCTATGCTATAAATGTGATGAGTCAATTTATGCATGCTTCCACTAATGTCCACCTTAGTATTGTTTATAGAATTCTAGCTATTAGAGTATTAGGAATAGCCATACAAAGTTCTAGTCTTATTTCTATTCCTATTTTGTTATTTACTAATTCTTTTGGGTCTAATATGTAATTTAGTATTGTTTATAGAATTCTAGCTATTAGAGTATTAGGAATAGCCATACAAAGTTCTAGTCTTATTTCTATTCCTATTTTGTTATTTACTAATTCTTTTGGGTCTAATATGTAATTTTCCTAACCCCACTCTCTATATAAAGATGGTTAGGGCTTTCTTATGAAATGGAATAAGGGAGACATTTTCTACATGGTATCAGAGCAAGGATCATAGGAAAAAAAACCCTAACCTTAGGCCCCACAAGAGAGAGGGCCCACGCCTACCACAACCGCCCCTCTCCTTCACACAAAGAACTCAGACACACCACCACCTCTTCACATATGCCATGTACCACACGCTACAACACTCCTCTCCCTATGCACATTGCCCGCATGGATTGCCCCTACTGCATGCAAGCACGCACTAACTGTTGCGCACACAAGCGCACAGTCTTGTTATCCCTACCGCGTGGTCCTGCCCTGCCTCTACACACACATCATGTGCACATCACACGTGTATACGCACATTGTTGCTTTGCTCCTACACACAATTTCATGCGTTACTACCCTATCCCTCATGCGCAATAATGTTACACATAGCGTACTCCTGCCTTATCACTACAGATGCTACCATTATTGCCGATGTCAGTGCCCTTGTTGCCAATTGGATTTTTTTTCAATGGGAACTGAGGAGCGAGACCTCTACTACTATTATAGGAGTCATTGCCACCTCTGACCCTACTACCTCTACTAATCAGAATGCTAGACCTTTTGATCCAGCAATTGGCTTCTCTAATGAAGTTGATGACTGGTGGGGGATTTGAGCAAGGTTCTTTTCTCAAATTCCTACTACCATCTGCCTGCTTAGGATCATCTTCCGTCTCTAATTACCACTACCTTCTTGGGAACATTTCCCTATCTCTAGCTACAACCCTACTACTATCGTCTTCAGCTACTACTATTATAACCTTATTACTATCATCTATAGCTGCTACTACCACTACATCTTCCATCGTTTGTTACTACTGCTACTTCTACTACAGCATACTATTCTTTATTGCGACTACTACTTCTGCTACAACCACCACATGATCCTCCAAATGTCCATATTAGTGGTGGGGTTCACTTTTGTTTCTTGTAACAAGTTGGGCATTACACACTTCAACTTGAGGGAGAGTGTTAGAGTATTAGAAAGTCGTATAGAGTCCTGGTCATATTTCTATTCCTATTTTGTTATTTTCTAATTATTTTGGGTCTACTATGTAATTTTCCTAACCATACTCTCTATACAAAGGGGGTTAGAGTTTTCTTTTAGAACAAAAGAAGCATTATTCTTCCACACTAGCTTACTTAAAGAAGAGTCCATATAAGGAACTTCTTTATGCTAAAGGAGATGCCTTAAGGCCCTGTTTGGTAGAGGTTTAAAGTTTAAAATTGGGTAAAGTTTAGGAAGTCTTAAGGAGGGATAAGTGGATGGGTAAGAAGAGGTTAGTAGGTGTGAATGTGATAGTTGAGTTGATATGTTATTATTTATTTTTGTTTTTGTTTGTATTGGGAGTAGATTAGTAGGATAGATGTACTAGATGGATGACGTGTGCGAAACGATGTTTGATAATATGAGCGTTGTATATAGCTGAATCACGCAAATCAACTTTTAAATATTATATTTCTCAAAACAGAAATTATTCTGAGGTCATTTGCTGGAAGCAATTTATTGCGTGAATACCACTATCAAGATTATTTACATTTATTCTAAACCTTATAAAATATTTTTCAATGATTTTTAAAAAATTTATATTACATTTATTTTCACCAAAACTCTTTTAATTAAAGTGAGGTTGAAATTAGGCTCTTTCAATTAAGAAATATCCTTTAATTTGAATGGAAACCCTAAATTACTCATTATCAACCCACTTCTTGGGAATTTAAGGTTATTTAACCTTTAATTAATCATAGATTCACCCCTTAATTAATATACACTTATATTTGTATGTCAAAATAGCATAATTAACTTATTTTACAGCAATTCTTCTTCATTCAGCCCAGATTGAATTATACCCTTTTATATATCAATTATGTGAAATTAACCTTGGAAATTAGTCAATTTGAGTTAGATAAAGAAGATGATGGTGTTACCATAAGTGGATGTGATGAGTAAGAGTGAGTTATTGGAGCTAGATATGATTGATGAAAGATAGATGTGATGAATGATGGTAGATGTAATAGGTGGGAAATAAAACTTTTTCACTATTCATTTATTGTAGCTTTAAGCTTTGACACATAAGATAAAACCTCCCTTTAAACCTCTACCAAACAAATCCTAAGGACATGAAGGTACATTGATGTGAATAAGGCTAACTCAAGTAATGACAGGCACTCCACCTCTACGTACTAAACCTCATAACCTGGAACAGTAAGGAATAGAATGTGTTGGCAAGATCGAGTGCAAGGCCAAATGTTGTGTGCTAGAACTGGGGGTTATAGAGATGCTGTGGGTTAAGATTATTTTATCTTATACAAGAGTTAAACCCAAAATTTCAATGTTGCCCGATTGCAAATAACAAGTACGCTATCAATCTTGCTAATAGTTATAGTCTTCATAGTTGAACTAAACATATAGATCTAGAACAACACTTCATTCAAGAGAAGGATTCTAATGACCTTTGCTTGTCATTACATAAAGACAAACGATCAAGCAAAGGATATCCTCAACAAAGGACTCAATTCTTCACAATTTGAAGAACTTGGTGCCAGGTTGGGCATGTTTGATCTCTATGTCTAACTTGAAAGGGAATACTGAGTTGTAATTTATCGAGCAAGCAGATCTTAGGTGTGAATTCATTTAAAACCATGTCTCTATATATTGTACCAATACCCCTCTAGTTCTTTTTTATTGTAGTGAAGAAAAATTGTGAAGGCCAGGTAATGCATTTCCATGGTTTTTATCGTCTATTGAGAAGGGTCTTCCATTTGAACTCATCTTTGTGCGTTGAATGCGATCTTTCCTTTTTCACACCAACCCAAGTCCAACAAAAGATCCTCCCCACTATATGGCCCCACCTCCAACCACAATCTTTTCCACTTCTGGTACCTTTTTTACTCCCCCTCGCTACAATCCTCTCTCCATTTCCCTTCTACTACATCATCCTCTATCCACTCCCTCCTTCATTACACCCTCGTCTCTTAACAACCTATTGCACTCTACTCTCTCCATCGCACAAGTCACCATGGACACATGATCCTTCAACTGCCATCAACTTGATCTAGACAACCTACTACGAATCGTTGCACCATCAACACCTCTTTAATGGCCTAAAATCCTCCTCTCCCTCTCAACTCCTATTTCTATTCAAGGTGTCTCTTCTCTCCTTCCCTAATTTCCACTTGAGGATTTCAAAAAGATGATGGCAACATTTTTTTGATATGTTTGTTGCTTAAGGTTGCTTGAAAGTGGACTTGCAAAGCCACTGCTACATTTGTTGGGATGTTTGTTACTTGAAAGATGTTTGTAACAATAAATGATTAAACCTCCTAATGAGTATTAATTTCTAATTTACGTTGACTCTACTTGTTGTAGATCATCATGAATCATCATGAATCTCTCTAAATTGATTATGAAACCACTTAAATGACCCTCAATCAAATCATTATCGAATCTAATATTAGCACAAACAAACATTACTAAAACATTAAACTTAAGTGAACTTTGAATAAATCGAATCAAACCTAAATCACAATTTACCTTGACGAACTCAAAGCAAATTCAAACCTCTTTAAAAAAAAAGGTAAAAGGGTGGTTATTCGGTTGATAACCATGCAACGATTCCATTACTCAAAAGTTAAAGGGGGCCACGATTATAAAACTCTCCCAAGCTAAAAACAAAGCAAAAATAGAAGCAATAAAATTCTCTACGTAAAGAGTTTCTCCCCTAAAGATGGTTGCATTCCTCCCTAGTCAAATGCCTCCCAAAATAGCTAGAATCCTCGCCTTCTCTACCTTTGTGCAGAAAACACAGTTACCATGGCCCATTCATCCTCTCCTGAAGGATGCCCAAAACTTCATCTTGGAAGAGGAATCAATCCAGTCGAAGTTGCCTCCACATCTGACTAGAAAGACTGCACTAGAAAAAAAGGTGATTGGTGTCCTCTTGGTCGACTACGCAAAGGGCACAGGTGGTGTCAAAGTTTAGGACCCACCTGGCCCTCCAACAACATGTCATTAATCTTTTCCTCCTCAGCAACCAAGCAAAGATCCAAACCTTCAAAGGGCAAGCCGCAAACCAAAACAACCTGCAACGCCTAATGAGATCTATATCATGCATGTGAAGCACACCCCAAAGCCTAGTGTAGGCCTCACTGATAGTAAAGTTGCCACCCTCCCATTCCAAGGCATCCCCGCCTCCTTCTAGGCAATGAGCGTCAAGTACTGCCATCAACTCAATAAGCTTCCATAGTCTTTGGTTAAAGAGGCTTCCAACAAACATAGGGACCCAACACTCAACCACTGTGGTGTCTTGGTTGCCAGCAAGTGCAAAAAGCCTGGGAATGCACTACACAAGGGTCCCTGACCTATTTAATCATATTTTCGGAAATGATATTTGTCCCCCAAACCAAGGTAAGGCAAGAAAAAATGTTGGACCTTTGGTATGACCAAAGCCACCCCCCTAAAGAAGTGGGAAGATCCCTAGGCAGAAAGGTCCACAGATCCCAATTGAGGAAGTCTCCATAACAACTGGTAAAAAAAGCAGCCAACAAATCCTCCCAAGGTGCCACCAACTTGGCCACCTACTTCACTAGTAGGCTCTCATTCATCAACCCCAAGTCCACCACACCTAAGCCACCTTCTTTAATCGATTTGCAAATTGCTTCCCACGCCACCAATCTAGCACCTCTCCCATTGGACCCATAATTAGTCTAAAAGAAGTCTCACCTAAAAATTATTTTTTGTACCAGCTAAAGCTATGTAGAACTGACTAATCAATCGATGATTGCCACTGTGAAGCTATAATTGAGGTGCATGGGGTCTTTTTGGTCTTCCAAGGTCAATAGGTTGATTTTTTCGACTCTACATCTTCCAAATGGGAGTCCAATTTCATAGAGTTGTTTCATGGATTTGCAAAGGAATACTTGGGTTCCCCAAGCTACAAACGCCTTATTATCGTAAATCATTTCCTCTATGTCCTGCAACTCACAGACTTGTGCTATGAAATGGAGCAAGTTTAAGCTCGCCTTCATCCTCTACATCCTACGACTCATACGCTCATACAAATTAAAAGTTCCTATGGAAAAAGCACAGTAATGTTCTCTACATGATCAAAGTAAATTTAGTAGTATGGAAAACTTCCTACATATGCTTAACTTCATCCACTACAGTGGCATCCAACATGATCACCTTAGTGAGGGCATTAGTGTTCTACAACACCCTAATTTTTGTCACAAATAACCTTGCACACCTATCTCCATCTTTCAACCAAGAAGTTCTACTCTATTGGCATTAGTTGTCCTTAATTAGTAGTTTATCTAGTGTTTCTTTTATTCCAAGTTCCATCATTTTAAGTCACTTGCCATACAACATTATAGCTAGTTCCCATGCCACCTTCTTCAATTTAGGGCTAGGTTATGTGAATTTTTTTTCTAGCCAAGAGGTGTCCTTCACCCTATTCTTTAAGTTTGGTCTTCACTTCTTTGAACTTCCCTACACAAACAAAAAGGGATTCACATGATAGGAGTGGCTTACACGTCTTTAAGTAGAGGAATAAACCATTCTTGTTCACCCAATAATTGTAAAATGAAAAGGGCCTTATGCTTCTTATTAGCCAGCATTACAGCGACCTTTGATATTCCATTTATTGATCCTCTTGACAGGGATGTACTCAAGTTGGGCCAATGAAAGAGATCAACATACTTCACAAGCCCAATGCTTTATCCAGCTTGCATGCAATTCTTTTTGCCCTATTGATTGATTTGACTGTGAGAACTGGGGATCCAGTGGCAGATAGTCTGGATATATCATAGTCAATGAGGCAGTAGCTGAACTTGCTCATGCTTCCTTGAGAGACATTTGTTTCAATTGATTTTCTCTTCCCAAAACGCACGATATTGAAATCACCTAACATCGTATATGGCCAAGTAATAAAAGTCATCTTTCTTTCTCAACTCCTTCAACAGCCCTCCTTCCCTTGCTGTCATGGCTATTCAAGACAAAAACAAAAAAAGATGCTAGCTTGTACCAACCAAAATAGTGGGTCCACTAGTAACATCTGCTCAACATTGAAATAAACTTCATATTCCTCTTATCTTCCTGCCATAAGGTGCCAACCTTTGTACAATTGCCCAACTCCACATTAAAAACACACCTCCACACCTCTAATGCAACAGTGGTGAATCATTAATTATTGCTATATATATATATATATATATATATATATATATATATATATATTGAAAGGAAAATAATCTTTGTTATTCATAAAATGAGAGGCTCTAGCCCTCTTTATATAGAGAGAGGTAAGGACAAACATAGAAACCCAATTAAACACTTACTAAAAATAGTAAAGGTTATATATTTTTTTTGAAAGGATGAGGAATGCTATCGAGGACGATAGCAGACCGGAAGTAAAGGTTAAATATGAAAATAGAATCCCTAATTTTATTTATTAACACTCCCCCGCAAGTCGAGATGCGGGAGATGGCGAAGACTTGGATCCTTAAGGTAATAAAAATCAACTCTTGTCGATGTGGCAATCCCTTCTTTGTGTCTTCAACCCTTGATGTCTCTTCTTATACGCCCTCAAAAAGCCAGCCATGCTTGGTTTCTCTTAAGCTGTGTGAGAGCACTTCCTAAACTCAACATGCTAAGGTGACTCCTATCTTCAACTTTTTTTGTCTTCCACTCAACACATAAGGGCCTAACTGATAAGACTTTAAACTTGAGGTGCTACACACAAAGGCCCCAAAACAAAAACGCTAAAACATAAACTTAAAACTCAATTGGACTTAATAAGCAAATAACCCTAAAAATAAAACCTCCCCCCTTTTTTTAAGGAAATCAGATAGAGAGGGAAGAAAAACCCTCTTTTCTTGCTACTGCCAGCGCACCCATATTCCTCGTTGTGCATGATGCAACAGTAACACGGAGGGGAGAGGAGCCATCATGGGCTCCCTCTTCTCCTTTGTCTCCCCTTTCTTCCTTTTTTTTGTGTTTCTACTGTAGGCAGCGGCAAGCAGTAGAGGAGAAGTGTGGCAACACTTTAGCGACGTTAAGGAAAGGTCGGACCACCTTGGTCCGATAGTGCAGGCTCCAAGGGACACAATGGTGCTCTCAAATCCTCGATCGAGCAAGGTTTGAGAGCCCAAAGCCGCGATCTGAACCTCAAGGTTGACCGGCGGCATAGGGGCTTCTTTGGCTCGCCGACGGCGACTCCGACAACCGATGGTGACCGAAGGGGTTGCGGTTGGTCGGTGATGGGTTAGTAACACACGCCTCCAAGTTTGACGGTGATCGGTGTTCGAAGGCGACGCCGACGAGGCCTCTTTGGCTGACGACGAGTAGCAACAGCAGCGGAAGGGGAAGCGGAAGAGTAGACGACGAAGATAAGTTGTAGGAGAGGAGAGAGCCTCTCCGGTGGCTCGTCGAAGGCTGGCGGTGCCGCTGGAGGGCCTCCCCCCTTTAGGTTTTCTGTTTCCAAACCCTAAACCATCAAAATCGGTAGTTCTAATATCATGTAAAGAATTATGAAGGGGAAATAATCTTTGTTATTCATAAAAGGAGAGACCTTAGCCCTCTTTATATAGAGAGAGGAAAGGGCAAACATAGAAACCCAATTAAACACTTACTAAAAATAGTAAAGGCCAAATATGGAGATAGAATCCCTAATTTTATTTCCTAACATATATATATATATATATATATATATATATAGAGAGAGAGAGAGAGAGAGAGAGAGAGAGAGAGAAAGAGAGAGATTCTAACAAGCCAATGGTTTCTCATTGCATCTCCATAAGAAGGGACTCAAGGATTCATAGCCATTGGGTGAAGTCCCAACTAGCATGCATTCCTTGGCCTTCTCCCATTTATCAGACTTCTCCCCCTTCCTTTCTTCTCTCTCATTCTTTTTACCTTACTTTTGTCCTTAGACACTTCCTCCTTTTTGCCTTTTATTGGAGACTTTCACATGTCTATCATTCTCAACATCACTAACTTTAATTTCGCCTCAAGTTTTGTAAAGTTTCTACTATCATTTAAGTTTGTTTCTACATCAAAGGATAAAACTTCCTCGAAAACCACATCCCATGCATGTCACCAATGTTACATACATGTTCCACAATAAGGTTAGTGAAGATAGGAATGTTAATGGATGCAACAAGCCCCATCCCCATGTTAATATCTTCAACATGGTTACTCCCCTCCAAATCAGATGTCTGCATAGCGATTCTAACCGCTCGGACTTCCGACACTTGGCCTTCAATGCTTGATACAATTGACATCAAAACATCGTGACTCTAAAAAGGGAAAGCAAGGTCGCCATGGTTAAAGGAATTGCAAAACCTAGATCAAGGTGTCACCAAGGGGTTGGTAGAGTGGTAGAGCCTCTTCATTAGCATCTACAATCATGTATCAAATCTCATGCCAACCATATTTACCCTTCTCAAAAAAAAACAAAAAGCAAAGAAAAGAAAAGTAAGAAGGGGAATGAAATGTCATAACTTGGAAAAGAAATCCTAACCTCTTATATAAAGGCGTGAGATGGAGAAATTTCAAGCAAGTCTACTATGAACATAAAAAAGGGTAATAGGACAAAGAATCATATAACTCTAACACTCCCCCTCAAATTGAAGCATAGATATCTATCAAGTCCAACTTATCATACAAAAAATGATGTCTCTTCTTTAGCAATGCCTTGGTAAGGATATCAGCTAGCTAGAGTTCAAAGGAGGCATGAGGAGTGGTAATCTTCCCTTCCATGACTACATGCCTTATGAAGTGACAGCCCATCTCAATATGTTTGTCCATTCATGAAAGATGAGATTGAAGGCAATATAGGCGGCGAACTTATTGTCACAAAACTAGGAGCTGGAGTTTGTGCTTCTATCCCAAGATCTGCAAGAAATGAGATGATCTACATCACCTCACAGGTAGTGTAAACCATCGCTTTATACTCGACCTCGGCACTGGGGTGGCCAGCAACAATTTGTTTCTTGTTCCGCTAAGAGACAAGGTTGCCTCGTAAGAGTATAGCATAACCTATACTACAGTAGACTTCTTGTCTTCAACTAACCCTCGACATAATTAGCATCAAAGTAGGAAGATATATCAAGATGCCCATTATCTCTATAGTGGAGTCCTTTGCCAAGAGTTCCCTTGAAGTACTTCAGAATAAGACACACATCGTGCCAATGACTGTAGTGTGGTCTGTCCATGGACTGACCGGCTTTGTTAACTGCAAAACTAATATCTAGCCGTGTAATAGTGAGATACAATAGCTTGTCAATTATGCTCATGTACCTGTGAACATCCTTAAAGGGAGGATTGTCAGACTTTCCATGTCTCCTTTGCTCAACGAATATAACAGATGGGTTGGTGCCTAAAAGTCCTATGTCCTCGAGAGTCTCTAGCGTGTACTTCCTCCAAGAAAGTGTCAGGCCATCGTCCTATCTAACAGCCTCTATCCCCAAAAAATATCTTAACTCTCCCAAATCTTTGGTGGCAAAGGCCTTCTGCAAGAAGGTCATTGCCTCATAAATACCAGCTCTATCATCTCCTCATCAACATACACAACTCAGATGACAACCCCAAGGATGGTCTACAAATGAAATGGTCAGAAGCAAATCTCCTGAATCCAATCTTCTTGATTTCTGTACTCAATCTATCAAACCAGGCCCAAGGGCTCTATTTGAGCCCATATATGCCTTTTCAGCCTGCATACAAGCTCCCCCCCAACCTCATAACTAGGAGGTTGCTATAATATACCTCCTCAGTCAAGTTTCTATATAGGAAAGCATTCTTGATGTCCAGCTAGTATAGAGGCCAGTTCTTGTTGACTTCAATAGATAGGATAATACATATAGAAGAGACTCATGCCAAAGGAGAAATTATCTCAAAATAATCAATACCATATGTTTGGATAAATCCCTCTGCCACTAGTCTAGCCTTCAACTTGCCGATAATGCCAACTACAAGATACTCAATGATGTATACCCATTTGCAATCAATGAGCTTAGCACCAAAAGGACATGGCACAAGCCCCCATGTGCCTCGGGTAGTCAAAGCCTTCATTTCTACATCTATGGCAACCTACCACTGCAGATCTTGAGATGCCTACAAGTAGTCATGGGGTATCATAGTACTAAACAAGGCCTAGGAGAATTGTTGGAAAGGATGATCCGGATGCGCAATGGAGGTATAGTGGGAAATAAGATGCAGCATACAGGATCGAACAAATTTCTATAGAGCAATCGGTATATCAGTAGTATCATCATGATTGTGTCTGTGGTGCCCTCATAGAGATTTCTTTTAGTGAAGAGCAAAGGAACCAGCACAATAGGTAATGCAAGGAGAGAGGGCTCCTAGTCCCATTTGTAGTACATCTGCAACTGACGAGGTACTAGCTTAATATCGATTCCCTCTTTGGAAAAAAATAAGACCTTCTCAAAGAAGGTAGCATCATCTACTGTAACTATGTATCAGCGACTAATCATATCATAATATTAATATCCCTTTTAAGTTTGTGAATAACCAAGAGAAATGAATTTAACAACCCGTGGAGAGAATTTATCCTACTAGCTAAAATCATGTACAAAACAAGAGCATCCAAATACCCGTAGTAGTAGAGTAAACGAACAATCAGAGTCGAGATGCAAGAGCTGAAAGGGGATCTTCCCCTGTAGAACTAAGGAAGGAACTCGATTGATCAAATAGGTAGCACTGAGTACCACATATCCCCAAAACTATTTAGGCACCTTCATGAAGACCAAAAGTCTCCTTGCAATGTCTAATATGTGCCTCAGTTTCCTCACAACAACATTGTTTTGCTAAAAAGTATGTGCACATGACGTCTGATGCAAAGTGTCATTAGTGATAAAGAAAGATTGGAGCTCTTTTTGCATAAACTCTAAAGCATTATTGCTACAAAAGATCTAAATGGAAGAAAAGTAGACATTCTGCACCTTGGAGAGGAATTGTCACACTATATAAAGGATTTCTGACCAATCTTTTATAAGAAAGACCTATGTGGAGCTACTGTAGTCATCTACAAATATAACAAAGTATATGTAGCCTCCCATACTGCTCATGTAAGTGAGTCCCTATTCATCGCAGTGTATCAAACGAAACGGCAAGGTGCTCCTAAACTCAGCTCATCATGAGAAGGTAAAATAGTGGTGCTTGCCCAGTTGACAAGCCTCACAGTCAAATATGACGGAGACGAGCATCTTAGGAAACATTTGAGGCATCTTCCCAAAGGAGGGATGACCAAGGCGACGATGCAAAACTAGTGGGTCAATATAGATGGAGATGGCTCTAGCAAAAAGGGACAGTAGGTTAAGATAGTAAAGACCATTCATTTCATTTCCACCACCAATAATCAGATTGGTCATCTTATCCTGTAAGTAGTAGTAATGTTCGTCGAATATAACCTGGCACTTAAGGTCCTTGCATAACCAACTAACTGAGAGAAGACTCAAGGGGAACTCTGGTGCACAATAAACAACCAATAGGTGTAGTCCTGAAGAAAATTGAATTCCTAATTGTAGTCATAGGTGAACTGATACCATTTGCCACTTTCACAGATTGACTAGTCTAGAAGGTCAAGTCTTACGTAGGAAAGCAACATCCAAGTAGGATGTAGAAAGGCACCTAAATCTATAACCCATTGTCCAAGAATGACGGACGTCAAATGCACATGGACATCAAAAGGATCAACTATATAAGCAACAAAGGGGTTGGATGCATCCTCATCCAATTGACAAAAGGGCATCCATCGAAGGTAGTAACAGGTAGAAGAACCACAATAGTGGAAATGAAGATGGGGTAGCAGACAAATAGGCAGTGGGAGACGATCCCAAGCAGTAGCAACAATGATACAAAGGTAGTCATCACAAACAGTACATCAATGGATAGAACCAGTCATAATTGACAAAAGTAACACCCACATGTGGGTGGACATGCATCGGCGACTACCCATGCACTAGGGCTAATCGCATGGTAGTGCTAGCCGTTAGGGTCCCATGTAGCGAGGAGGAACAACAGGAGCAATCAGCATGATGAGATCAAGACTAATGCTATCAGTCAAACCATTGGCTAGTTACTTAGTTAGATCACCGGTGATGAGCTACTAGGATGGCACTGCTGGTTGGATGATGAAGCCACCGACTGGGCAGTAGTTCGATTGGGTGATGAGGCGATGGGGCGATGGTCCCCAAGCAATGTCTCAGAGTCAAACCACACATCAAGATCTCTAGTTTGAGATCTAATGCACACTTGAAGAGATTTTTCAAAGGTATTTAGCAGGAAATCAGAACGCATCTAGGATCGCCGCTCTGATATCATGTGAAGGGGAACGAAATGTCATAACTTGAAAAAGAAACCCTAGCATCTCTTATACATAGAGGTGGAATGGAGAAATTACAAGCAAGTCTAGTACGAACATAAACAAAAAGGTGACAGAACAAAGAAATATATAACCCTAACAAAATGAACAAAAAAGAAAAGAAAAACCAAAGATCTAAGTGGTAACTATTCATAGATAATGGGGACAACCTCCAAAAGCTCTCCTTAAACTCTAACATGGATAGAAGCAAGTGTTTTTTGGTTATGTTAAGCTCAATATAACACCTGACAAAGTTGATCATTCTTCCTAACATTATCGCCCAATCATAGTATGATAGGTTACACACTACACAAATGTATCCTTCTAAAAATCTTCCTTAATTAGTACCCGAGGCCTAGATCAAGAATATGTGTCAATAAGAGTCCTGATAAGCTTCAATTCTAGCAACCACCTTCTTGTTACAATAAAGGTGCCATTTAAGAACCATAGCCCCTTGTAAGGACTGTGACACAATCCTCCTCAGGTGCAAACATGGCAACCATCTTCCATAGAAAGAAAATCAACCATCTCTCAGGCTTCTAAGTGTTCTAGATGAATTTCTCCAAAGACCTTTAAAATGCTTGCTTCCTAAGAAGTAAAGGACATTGGAGTTTACCCATATCCTATGGGCCCTCCACCTCCTTTCCGAAAAACAACTCTTCATTTCTAGAAGCACTACCCCCAACAGCCTCCTCAAAGGAGTAGTCCTTTCAAGAATGCTACTTCACCTTAGCACCTTGCTTCTTAGAGGAGCATCCTCCTTTCTTATGCTACTTCTCACCTCTCTTTAATTATTCCTCTACCTTCCCCCACATAGGCTTAGAAGAAGAATGCCCATAATAAACTAAGACATATATGCAAACTCAGGCAAGATATTCACAATATTAAAAAGACGAGCAATTTTTCACTTTGGCAACAACAAAGCAAATCTAGAATAAAGGATTTGCCAGAAATAGAAGAATAGAGTATCTTTCTCAATTTGTATATATATGTTTTAAGGATTCAGCGAGATCTCCTGTACTGAGAGCAGATTCAAACTTCAGAAAAATCCAGCATACTGCAGCAGAATGAACCAAAGAATATTGCATGAAGACCATAAGGTTTCCCTTCCCAAAGGTTTCTCAAGAACAATGAGCAGCAACAACCTCTCGATAAGGTGCAGCTTCTAGAGAGAAGGACATTGATTTTGCTTATTTGTAACTTCTCATGCACATCAAAGAGCCACTGTCACAGAGTCCATGTTCAATCTCTTCAGGATCAAGCCCATGGATACATAAAGGTGGATTTTCAAATTCAAAAGTGAGATTTCAAACTGCACTTGGATTTACAAACTTGACTCGATCCTATTTTGTCAACCTAAAGTCAGTGACCACAAGAACAGTGCTGTTGAAATCAGGAACAATGGAACAACAATGATTAACCCATACCAATGCGATAGAAATGATGTAAAAAGCATGTTTGCATGGCTGGAAAATAGGCCAAACAGAGAAACTGCAAATTGATTCATATCTAGAGAAACCCTAAACTCCATGTAACCTTCCATGATCAAATGGAAGGATCCAATGTCATCGTTCCAACAACAAATACAATAAATGATCTCTCCACAGAGAAAAAATTGGTGATAAAGTAATGGATAACTTAAGATCATACCTAAAGTTGGAAAACTATTATAATTATATGTCTTGAACTTTGAGAAACCCAAAGATCGGTCCCTCCAATATCTTGTGGAATAAAAGTAAAATACAGAAGCACAGGATGCACACTGCATAAAAACCTTAGTTTACATGAAAACCTTCGCATGGTTTAGGGAAAAATATAATAGAAGTTACAAGGGCTTGAACTTCTATCATTTCTCCTCAAGAAAGAACAAACAGCCTATAGATGCACGCCGTCACACAAACTCTCAAGATATCCAAGTGGTGCAGTCAGGACTAAATAAAACCTCATATTAAACTAGGGGTGTACACGGGTTAAGTTCAACCCGAACCTAACCTGATTGGGTTGGATTGGGTTGGGTTGTGAGTTAGATTGGATCAGGTTGGGTTGAGATTTTGCCAACTCAATAAAAAATGGGTTAGGTTAGGTTTGAGGTCTAATAAATCCAACCCAACCCACAATCTGATTCATACATACATACATACATACATACACACACACATATATATATATGAGAGTATCCATTCAAATTTAAAAGGAAAAAAAAACCCACCCCACTCCAAACTTTAAAGAAAAAAAAAACCACCCTATTTAAACTTGACAAGAGGAAAAAAAAAACCCACGCAAATAACGCATGACACTCCCTCAATTTCACTTTTCCCTCTCCCTGTGCGCTCTCTATCATGCGCTTCTTTTCAATTTCCCTCTCTCACTCGCAAGCCCTAAACCAAACTTCCTCTCTTGTCGTCACCGCTAGTCATCGTTGTCGCTCGAAGTTAGCATATTCCTCCTTCACTATAGCCAATAACCCCCACCCCCTCTCTTGACGATCCTCCTCCTTTTTTGTCTTCCCTTAATTTAATCTAAATTATTTGAAACTTCGATGTAGGCATTCAAACTTCGACACCTGAATTAGACATCATTATTTAGGTTCTCATCTAATTCTTTGTTTAGATAGAATTAAAAAACATCCACACGTACATCTTGAATTTTTTTCTCATTGCTAAAAGATTATTTAGGTTCTCATCTAATTCTTTGTTTTGAATATCTACATCTTTGAAAAAAATTACATGGATAAGTTAATCAATCTTGTAATATGTGTTTACTTTTCTACAGGAAAGATGCAATTACCGTTATACAATTATCGAGTTTTTTTTTTACCTATTTTATTAGCTTTTTTAGAAGATAGAAGTTATTTATGAGTTTAAAATTATTTGTTATTAAATATGAAAGATATAGAAAATATACAGGAGATAAACATAAGTTTTGAGTCCTTTGACCAGTCAACAACCTGCTCAACCCGACCGAACCCGACCTGATTTTTATAGGTTGGGTTCGGTAGTGTAACAGGTTGGGTTGAGTTGGAAAAATCTCAACCCGAAAACCATGGGTTAGGTTTGGGTTGAGCCACAACCTGATCCGTGTACACCCCTATATTAAACGAATTTAGAATAGAGTCCTACTGCACATCCCCTCTACTACACTAATCTTGACTCTCGTCCTTTGACATATAATACTCATTCTGTTAGTTAGAAGCCTACACCAAATCTCACCGCACCCTCCTTTGTCCTTGACAAAGGCTTCGCACAGGTCAAAGTCTCAAGCTCATGCCTAGTTTCTGGTTTGGGGTAGATAAGAATACGATTTGATTTGGCATAATGGGGATAGGTTTCAGGGTATTTGCACAAGTTAATTAACAATTATCCCAGATAATGGCTCCTCTACCCTTCTACCACCCGCATTCCCATTCCCTCCCATTTTTCTTTATTGTTCATGTGAAAATGGGACAATAGGGGCAAGGTTAAGTGAGGGGCAGGGCTCACCTTTTAGGTAAGTTGGTGAGACAAGTTCTTTTTGATGACCCAGAATTCCATGCGGGCAAACTCGGGAAACTGGCCATCTCCCGCACACAAATCTGCCACATAATGCAGGAATGCAGCCTTGAATCTGAGTTCCTAATGTCAAAGTCAGGAGTCTCCATTATTCAACCATATCCTCTTTTTACAGGAACGAACTATCAAATCAAACGATGCATTGTAAACAATCAAGAAGCACTCAGTAAACAAAAGGCAACAGAATTCACGCATGGTTGTGTGTTACCTTTCCCCGCAGTCCCTCAGCATCAGCCACGGCAAGGACGTGAACCTCCGGAGCATCACCTCCATCGACAGCGGCGACGCGCACATCTCCATCCACACCTGCCAGGGCGTCACGGTCGACGGCGTCACCGCCATCGCCCCGCGCAGGAGCAGGAACACCGACGGCGTGCACGTGCAGGGATCGACCCGCGTGGCGATCACAAACAGCAGGATGGCCACCGGGGGACGACTGCGTCTCCATCGGCCCCGGAAGCGCCAACGTGCTCGTGGAGCTCATCAGGTGCGACCCCGGCCACGGCGTCAGGTAAACGAACGAATCCCCCTTCTTTGAGGCATTTCGTCGGACAGCTTACGTGCATACGTTCTTGGGTGGTGAGTGGGGTCCAATCGGTGTCGTGTTGTGCTGGGTGGCATGCAGCATAGGGAGCCTGGGGAAGGGGTAGGGGGACGATGGGGGACTAAGGATAGAGACGTGGGCGAGGCCCAGCGGCCGAGGGTTCGCAAGGAGGGTGCTCTTCGACAACGTCACCGTGCAGCACGTTCAGCCCCGTTTGGGAAGGGAAATACCTTTGTGGAATAGAGTGAGGAATGACAAGAATAAATGATAAAGTAAGCCGTTGTTTGTTCACCGCTTTAGGGAGATAACCCAGTCACCAAACCCGGTTGAAAGGGTGTGTGACCTAGGGTTAAGTTTATTTCACGAAGCTATAATTCGGTAAGTTTATTTTATTTGATTATTTTGAAAATCCTCCTCACCATTTCATTGCATGTTTAGGGTTCACTCATCTTCGTGTTATCAACAAAATGTCTCTCCATTGCTCTTCCCCTCGCCCTCCTAGTAAGTGTTTATTTTGTCATTTCTCATCCTCGCTCCATCGCAGGTTTAGGGCTCTGCTCGTTGTCGCATTGTCAACAAATGCCTCTCCGTTCCTCTTCCCCTCACCATCCCAATGAGCATTTATTTCATTGTTTCTCCTCGCTCCATCGCAGGTTTAAGGCTCCACTTCTCACGTTGTCAGCAAAATGCCTCTTCATTCCTCTTCCCCTCGCCATCCCTGTGAGCGTTTACTTTGACGTTTCTCCTCCCCTCTCCATCGCGGGTTTAGGGCTCCACTCGTCCTTACGTTGTCGACAAAACGCCTCTTCGTTCCTCTTCCCCTCGCCATCCCAATGAGGATTTTTGTGGATGTATCACTCGAAGGCGGCTTGAGGGTCGGAGAAGGGCTTTCTCAACATCGACGATATAGAGGTATTGGGGGTTTTTCTGTGCTAATACTTGTCGTGTATCTGGTGTTGTAGGGGATTGTTGTTTGATGTCCATTTGCAACATGTGTCTATGTGGATGGCTTGAGATGACGTCAATTTTTTTGATTTTAGGGTTGATGTGGGTTATTTAGTTGGGTATTTTTTATTTGGGTTGATGTGTATTGTTGAGTTGTGTTTTCTTGATGAGGGTTTATGGATTGAGATGGTGATTGGGGTCTCCAATATTTCGTTGGCTTTGGCGATTAAGGTTTATGGATTTCTTGGTTGTGGCGCTTGTTTATGTGCGGTAGGTTTTGTGTTGTCAGCTTTTTGTTTCCTTGTCCACTAGTGCTGTAGAGGATTAAGTGTTATGGAAGATTTTGGACCGCCATTTTTATTAACTATCAGGCTTTTCAGAGGGCATTGCTTCACAATGTCCATTAGTGTTTTGTGGGATGATCTATGCTTCACAAGTGTACATAAATGACTTTTGTGTGTTGTGAGGTCTCTTCATCCAGGCTGTTTCCTACTTGTTTTGTCCCATCCATGGGAGGTCGTAGCCTATACTTTCCCATACCTTGCGGATGCCAGCCATAAAGGAAGGGCATTGCACTGAATTGGAACATCGATTTCGAGTTGTTACTTAGTACACAGGTCTTGATCGGAGGGTGTCCTAGCCCTGCCTACTCTTACTGTAGCAGCATTACCCCTTCACATTGGGAAGCAATCAACATAAGGTTGAGAAGGCAATGTCTATTTAAATGGCTTCCATTCTTCCTTGATGCTGTGACCTGGGTGGTGCTCCTTATATTCATTGAGGAGGAAGAGGAGGGTAAGTAATCGGCTTTCCATGTTCTGTAGCTACAAATAGCATTGGGATGTTATGACTATCTGTTCATGTTTTTGTTTCTAATCAGGTGATCAAAGTGCAGAGGGTGTCCTTCAACAATTCAAGGATCACCACAGGAAGCTTAGCAAACGTGTGTTTAAGAGGTAAGTCTCAATATTTGCAGCATAAGTATCCTACGTTGGAGACTATATTTGAGAAAAAATGGAGTTATTTGAATGTAAGGAAAATAGGATGTTTATATCATTATGCATCAAGTGTTGTTTCTTTCAATTTCGGCATTTTTTTTACTACGGTCATGATATGTGTGACAGTTAAAACAAACTTTTAAGTCTAATTGTTGAACCATGAAATTAATGAAGTTGATAGAGGGCATAATTTATTTTTGGGTATTAAATTGATTAATGGATCGAAATTATTCTACCTTAACCACTAGTTGCAGTCATTTCATGAATCAAATCCACCTAAACCATCACAAAAATATAGTTCATATGATAAACTTTCATTCTGTACCTAAATTAGATTTTTTATATGCTTGAGTGGATTACATTTGTAAGTATTGCTTAGTATTTAGCATTATTCATGTTTTTTACTCTAAGTTATTAAAGAAAAGGCATCCCTGTTGAATTTTTTTTTTTTATGGAAAGTGTTTGTTCTTATATTCGATGAGACCATCTTGGATTCCCTTGGCTTTCTGTAGATGGTCTAATATTCCCTTGGATTCCCTTGGGTTCCCTTGGAATAATTGAAATCTCAGGTCAGAAATCCAATATCAGAACAATCACATAAGTTCTGAAATCTCAGGTCTTCCACTCATACTCACATTACTATACTTTCTGACTGTTAATATTCACTGACCCAAAATAAAACTGTCGATTAATTGCTCGGATAGGTAGTTGAAAATGTACTAGTTTAACATGGCCGATGTTCGCGTAGACTTGTGAGATTGAGATTCACTAACATGGCCAAAATATTATAAGCTTAATGTGTTAGATTGTAGGTATGATTACGTTATAAGAAAATCTTCAAGTCGGTAGAGGAGATCGAGAAGAGTTCCCAATGAAGTAAGATTTCCCTGAGAATAATGTCATAGATAATATAAGCATACCTCTTGCAAGCAATTTCACCCAATCAAGAAGGTATGGAACAAGGATCAAACGTTAAACGAACGCAAGTTCCTCTCACTTAGTTGAAACTTGAGAGGCCAGCTATACCTCTGTTTTTATTCCTAAATTTATTCAAGGGTTAGATATGTGTGCCCTTGGTTGTTATGCTTGTAATGATTTACATTTGAACACATGCCTTACTAAAACATGAAAAGGAGTAAACATGTTTTAGTGGAAACATAAGAAACATGTTTCCTTAAGCATATTATGGACACATCATAATGTAGTAATGGTATTATACTTTGTCTAGTGCTACTAAGAACATGGTTGAGTGATGATTTCGCCATCATCCTCTATAACTAACCTAATTTAGCTAAGTTTCAAGGTTAAATTTACCTAAATAATATATTAAAAGGATACAATATAATCAAGACGAGGAATCATCATAATAAACCCAAACAACAGCTAATAATTTCAAAACAGCCAATTTAGGGTTTCCTTTGGAAATCAAGTTATCAAGATAATAATTAAACCCTATTTTTGGTCTAACTCTGTTGACATGATTCTAATGGAAAATTCACAAATTAAACCTCCTAAAAATTATAGATAAAGATTCTATAAGGTTTAATGTGAGTAGTTAAATTAAGAGAGCCAAGTTGACCTAAAATAGTGATCTAGGTGAATAATTAATGTCAAATGCATTTAAACACGAAATTGATCAAACAAATAATTTCAAAACTCAAATTTGAGACTGTCACTAGATTCCCTAGATCCTAATTAGGCTCCCATAAAAAGTTGGACCTATTTTGATAACATTCTCACCTACTTTGCATTTAAGTCCTTAATGTCCTAAAAATTTTGTAAATAGGTCAAATTTTATTACTTTTGAGCCCTTCCCTCTTGCAAAAAGGACACTGGCCATCTTCTTCCTCTCAGCCAGTCTGTAGGCTTTGACCGAGCAGCTCGACGAGCTTCAAGCTCGAGTTGCAGCTGCCTTAGTGCACGAATGGCCTCGGCAACAGATCTTTTCCCCTTGCCGTTCCGCATCTATTGGTGTTTCACCGGCAGTTGTCAATTCCTCCGCCTATGATCTCCAGTCAAAATAGAAGTGGTTGTAGCGAGTTGTTGCGAGTGTTTCTCACAACTTCTCGCCTGCTTTGAGCACGGTCGTAGCTTTATAAAAGATGGGCGACCTCTCCCGAGTCCCGTCGTCTGGAATCCGAGTGCAAAAACCTCCTCCTTCCCTTCTTCCGTGTGTCGCCATTGCCAGACCTTGAGGTCTCCTTCACCCCTTTGCTCTATCTCCTCTCGCCAACAAACGAGGGTGCAGCCATTGTCTCCTCTCTCTCGCTAAGCTTCCCAACCAAGAAGCCGGCCCTCTACCTCCTTCGTCGACTCTTCACCGGCGGCCTTCTACCACCACCGGTCTCCACACCTCCTTCTCTACAATAAAATTAGGGTTTCTCCTCCCCATCTTCTCCTCTACCTTCTCATCTCTTCAATTTCTTCTTTCAATCATGTTTTCACCATCACCAACCACCACCACTTGGAGCTCTGACGAGCTTCATCGCCATGCCTCCACGCACACCCAACCACCCAATAGATTAGGGGCTTTCTTTGGGGCTTCACCCCGAAGCTTTTGCTTTTGACGCGAGGTTGAAAGACCTATTCTGCCCGCAGATCCTCGCCAGAGTCAGTCCTCATCTTCTTCCCCGGCAACAGCTCTCCATTCACCTTTGACAAAGCTTTGCACGGCATCAAAAGCCCAGATCTAAAGAGGAGCAGGTCAATTGGAAGTCCCGCCGAAACCCCAATCCATCCCCGATCTCATCTGAGAGATTGGACAGTCGATGCAAGCCAATCAAGCTGGACTTCCTCGTTGCTAGGAGACGCGAGGAGGTAAAGGGACTTTAGTCCCACATCGTGTGCAATCGAAGCCTGAGTAGCATTTATTACAAAAACGCGCTCTTGGCTTATCACCTCAGAGCGCACGGGGTGAGGTCCCCTCCGCACACCCGTACACACATGCTCACGAACACATGCTCACGCACCCTCACCTGCGAATACACCCGCGGGTCTGAGCTGTGGATCCGGATACCCAGGTTCAACTGAGAAGAAGATTGAGGAGGGAGGCGGGTTTTGCACATCGAGTTCTGTGCTATTCCCCTTCAGTACTTGGCCTTAGCAAGGCCCTTGTGCTACATGCCTTAATCAGTTAAAATGACTATGCCTTATACCCGACGTCTGAGGATAAAGCCTGACTTGGTTCTGTGAAGTTAACGTAGCTAGTTCTGTTCAGATATTCAAGGGTATTTGAGCTTAAGTATTAAGGGTAAAATTGGTGGTTTAAACTACCACTTTTACCTTTATTTTTATACCTTCCTATCTAAAGATACATCGAACATCTACTATATTGTGATAGTGATTACTTGCGTGATTTCTTGCTCCTAGAGATGACATCGGATTTTCTTTGAGTTATAAATTTTAAATGTTTGATTCACCTTAATCAACTATACTATAACGCAAGTTTTCAAAATACGATCGAGGTGATTAAACATTGAGGTTAGGTGTGTTCATATGATCGCTATCTCATACATAGAACATCGATTTTTTTTTCTTGTCTTATGTTTTTGTTCTTTTTTTTGAGTAAGTGTAAAAGATCATTTCATAAATAAAAAAGAGAGGTCCAATTTGTTAAAGCTACCCTAGGAAAAAGAACGGTGACATCAAATTTTTCTACGATTCTGTAGTAGTATAATGCTCAGGAATGTATATAAAAGCTTGACTTTGTGTGGTTGGGAGATGAGTTTCCTACATATTGTGTTGCATTAAGTTGGCTATGTGGTTCTCTTTTACCTTTATTATTTTAGTTCAACCATTACTAGCATAGTATCCAATGCCCCACTTAATTTGTTCTCCTATTTGTCCCCTTTTGTTGGTTTAATTTGTTGAATTAATGCTTTATGAATTAATGTGTTAGTTTGATTTATTTACATTGTATGTATAAATTCAACAATGTAAAATCTGCATGATTTGCCAAATTGATAGGTTATAATTGTATCTGTCTTTCATTTCTTTTAAAATCATATGTCAGTGTGATTTTTATTGACCTTGTATGGCAATAGTCAAGCTGTCAAAATCATTAATTATATTCTCTATGATTTGCATGCATGTTTGTTCTCGAATTTTGGCAACAAAAAAGAGAAATGATTTCGACGTGTATCTTGTATAATTGTGAAAATTCATAAGTAGTTAGTTATGTAGTATAGGAAAGAGAAATAACTTCACATGTTTTAAAATTAGTTAAAGTAAAATTTAATTGTATGTGAAATTTGTTCCAATAATTAATACACAATCTCTTTACTGAAAATGTGATCCTCTAATATGTGACCTCCCATAACTTGTAGAATGAGACGAACGAGTCATGGGATCCCCCAAACTACCCCTCCTAAAACAGAGGGTACTGATTGTACTTGGGTTAGGTCAAAGAGGGTTAAAAATTGGAGCCTTGAAATAGACTCCAAGTTGATGTTGATTTTTAAAGAACACTATGTTCATGGGGATTGGGAGAGTGGATCATTTAACAAACATACATGTCAGGAGATTGTTCTTGAGTTTGACCGGGAGACACATTTGGGTTATTGATGGGAACACCATCATGAGCCATAACTAGCTCATTTTGATCTAATTAAGTCACTAAATGCTCCTACATAACTGCTAGAGAGCCATAATTCACTACAAATCCATTCTGAGGCAAAAATAAGAAAATAGGGTTAAAACTGTAATTTAACCATCATAGCATGAATGCACTGCAACCACAGGTTTTCCAAGGGGTAATTAAGGGTCAAATGGTCTTAAAAATCTAACAAGTGGGTTAGAACAAACAGAAAAGGGTTTGCACGTGTTTTGAGAATTAAATGACTTTTAAAATCCTAAATACAGATCCACTTAATTAACTAAGGTTTTGGTCAGGATAAAATTTACCTAAATCCTTTAAAATTCATAGAAAATTATTCTCTAGGGTTTTGAACCTTCAATTTGACCATCAGAACCTATTTTGACCTAAAACAGAGTCTCAGACATACATTTTCCCTAATTTAGGTTTTTGCATAAATTACCCAGTCAAACTTGGTCAAAACCTAAATCTAACTTCACCATTGGATTCCTTGGGTCCAAATTAGGTTTGTACCAAAATTTAGGTCCAATCTGAGATCATCTTGACCTAGTTTGTAATTTGGTCCAATCTGAGTCCTTTCTCTCACACACATGCCCCTGACTTTTGAAATCTTTACAAAAAGGCCCCTATCTTTGTCGTCACTCTTTGCAAATAGGTCCCTCCACCATTATCGCGAAGGAATCCTTCTCTGGCAACCTTTGAGTGAAGAGAACTTCTTCTCTGTTCAATCAGTCCTTTCCAAAATTGGAAGGGAGATCCTTTGAGGAGCCTTCTTCCTTCTGAATCTGTCCATAAGCTCCATAAACTTCCCAATCTCTCATGCGAACGCATGAGAGATTTGGGTTTCCTACTCTAGCAACAATTCCTAGCCTAGAAGCTTGGCTTCCAAGCTCAAAACCCCCTCCTGAGACCTATAAAGAGATCCCCAGAGCACGGTCGAATCTCTCAAGCTTGAATGCTGGCCATGAAACCCTACATTCCTCCCTCCTTGTTCGGCCGGACAGCTCTTCAAGCTCCGGCGACTTCCTCTAACTCCTCTCGTCGTCTAACCACAAAACCAGTGGTAGATTTGCCTTCCTCTCTCTCGTCTACTCTTGGTCGTACCAGCAGGAGCTCATCTACCTCTGTCGTCGTCGCCGTTCCTATCATCGAAGCATCTTCTTCCCCAGCTCCGGCCTAAGAATGCCGATGTTGTCCTCTTCCTTTCATCCACTTAGCATAGGTAATTAAGTTTCCTTAAGACCCCTAGATTAGTTTCCTCTACCAAAAACCAACAGGGGTCTCGCCCCTCTACAGTCCGCGTACCCTTGTCCGACTACGCCAGCTTGCCCTTCCTCCCCAGCTTTTTGGAGTACATGACGTGTTCCACGTGTTCAACCTCAGGAAGTACGTCGTCGATCCCAGTCACGTTCTGAGCCACGAGAGCATCAAGGTGGGGGACGACCTGACTTATCTCGAGAGGCCAGTACAGATACTAAACAGAGCCATTCGGAGTCTGAGACGGAAGTAGGTATCGCTGGTGAAGGTTTTATGGAGAAGCTAGTGGTACGAGGAGGCGACTTAGGAGCCTGAGGAGGCAATGCGAGAGCGGTACCTAGAGCTTTTTGAGGGTACGTCTTTTCGGACCTACTTCGGTCCTCTTTAAGTTTGTTATGCATT
The DNA here is from genome assembly GCA_037157565.1 of Thalassia testudinum. Lineage (NCBI taxonomy): Eukaryota > Viridiplantae > Streptophyta > Magnoliopsida > Alismatales > Hydrocharitaceae > Thalassia > Thalassia testudinum. Next base: position 50,411,818 of record JAZHRO010000031.1, on the reverse strand, counting down.
TTTACGTTCCTTTTTCTGCATCCTAGCTAGCTTAAGTTTCGAGGACGAAACTTCCTTTAAGTTTGTTATGATGAAATGACCCGTTGCCCTTTTTAGTCGGATAAGACATCTGGAGTTGCAGTCAGACGTCTGGACACAGGCCCGAACATCTGAAAGTGGAAATTTTCGTACGTTCCTTTGCGCTCTGTGCACGAGCGGTGTGCAGAGCTTCTCTCTCCTCTACACCCCTCACCCTTAAACCCTAACCCCATTCTATTTAAACCCTCTTCTCCTCACCCCCTCACCACCAGCCACCACCACCTCCACCATCTCCCCTTTTGCAGCCATAGCGAGGGAGAACGAGAGTGACGAGAGAGGGGGGGCGAGCGAGGGAGAATGAGAGGGAGAGAGGAAGGAAGAGCGTGAAGGTCGGAGGACCTTCGAGAGCTCGGTGGAGCTCGCACGACTGGCAACAGGCACGCGTGCGACAAGAAGGGGCTTGGGGAGGCGGCCTCCCGGTCCTCTACAGCTGCTGAAGCTGCTGCGGGCGACGTTGCGAGGAGAGAAGCATCGCGGAGGAGGTTTTGGTACTGGAAGTTTTCCAGTATCAGACGTTTGGAGAGGCACCAGGATGTCCAAAGCTGAAGCCGGATGTCTGAAAGCATAATATCATGCAAGGTACGTATCTTCCTACGCTACTCTCCGCCATGCAGATTGTAGCACAGGAGATGTTGGGATAAAAATGGACATGCGCTTTCGTACGCAGGTGAAGGGCTTTGGGAAGGCGCGTGGTGCGCTTTTCCTAGCACTTTTGGAAGTCCGATCACGTCACCAAACGTCCAAAGGTATTTCCAGATGACCGGAGGCTTTGTCTGACGTCTGGAGCTACCCCCAAACGGTCGTAGAGGGAGTCTAGACGTCTGAAATAGCCGTAGGAAGTGTAAGGTGAGATCTGTCGTCTTTTAAGATGTCTAGGACTAGTCCCAAACGTCTGATTTTGGACAATAATCGTGTTTTTAGCCCATTTAGGGTCCAAATGGAATTGGATTTCTGCAAACAAAGTACCGCTATTTTTCAGTTGAGTTTCTCTATGTGTTCATGTTGAGTATCTACTGTTTTGACCTCGTCTGATTTAAATTAGTCGCTGGTACAGGTTACCAGCTGATGGCATGTTTTGGGTCCGCGGAGACGATGAGATCTGCGATGCAGGTCCCCATTCCTCCCGTGATACCCGGTAGAGTGGTTTAATTCATTTGTTAAGATATGAATAAAGAATATGCTTGCTTAGATTCAATTGATTGAAACTCTAGGATGTGAAATGAACCCTAAGGTAGAAATGTATGAGCCTGATGCTGAGCTACTCTGTTTAAGTGAGATGTATGATAAAATACGAGCTGCTTGTATGTGAATAAGAAATTGAACTGTGAAACCACAAGCTGCATGTATATTGAATTGTGAAAACACAAACTGCCTGTATATGGATGAGGAATGAGTTATGAAACATGAGATCTGAATATAGATAAATGAGATGAATATGAGCATGAACCCTATGGGGAATTAGGAGTAGAACTCCTGTGTATGAAAAGAATCTGGAATGTAGATGGAAAGCGAGCTGGCCCTTGTGTACGCGATACCAAGGAGAGCAACAGTCCCTTTTAGTGTAGAGCAGAGCTAGCCGCCCTTGGGTTGAGACCCGGGGTTAGGATTGGCCACTCTACATTGACTCCAGTTGGCCCTCACGTACGTGGTATCGAAGCGTGCTACTAGTGTAGGGAGGGAGCTAGCCACCCCACGGGGCTTGAGGTTAAGCTAGCCACCCTACACCGACTTTGTTAGGCCCGCTGGGAAAACCGAGGTAGTCGGACGAGGGTACGCGAACTGTGGAGGGGTGAGATCCCTGTTCTGAGAGGGCAAAGCCCTATACTGTTCCGTGCTGTATCTTCGGTGTACTCGCTAGCGGAAACGACTGACCACGTGCCAGTGTGGGATAGCTACCCGTGCACCTATCACGCATGCCGTAGTCACCACTATGTTGCGACAGTGACCTCGAGGTGGTTGACTGGGTGTAGAACTACCACGGGGGAATCTCCCGGCCAGAAGAGCACCACGTGTACCTTCTACTCCACGGAAAAGACTGCAATCAAGATCGTTCCCACAATGAACAGGCAAGATCAAGAAACACTTGGATACTTTGTGAAATAGATGAACCAGAAATACATAAATGAGATAAATGAAATTGAGAATAAAACCTGCTTGTTGTTTTTACTTTACTTGCACATAAATAATGTAAACACCACTCTACTCAGCGGTCGCTGACTCTGTCTTTCCGTAACCCTGTTCAGGACCAGGAGTTGAGCAGCCTGAGTTTCCGGTTGCAGAGGGTGCTGGACCCAGCCGAGACTAGCCATAGTTCTTTTCTTTCCAATTCTTTTGTTTCTGCTATAGTTGTGAGTACTAGACTTTCAAAATTACTGTTCTCGTTACTTTCTGTTTTCTTTCCACTGTTGTTGTTGTTGTGGCATGTACTATTTCTGAGATAGTTGCTCTACTTTCCTTTGTTGCTTCGTTTCTCCCTCTGCTTAGTTATATTGCATGTGTGAATGTGGCTTATTTTCTGCTTTTGGTTATTTCTCGTTGGACGACTAGGTCTTGGGATTAGTCGAGACGAGCTAGTCTCGGGTCCTATAGGGATCTGGAAACCGGGTCGTAATAAGTTTCTTCTACCAAAAACCAAAAGTAAACCCCTTGATACCGCCGTTCACCCTCTTCGTCATCCGCTCCAGCCAATCCTCCGGCGAGGTGTTTCCACCGCTACGCACCTCCATCCACCTCGCTGACAAGCCCACAACCTTCACCTCTCCACCCTCTTCAAAACCCCTCTCTCCATTCGCTTTATCATCCACTCAAACCCACCGTCGAACAACCCACCTTTCTGTCATCTTCCCCCTCATCGACCGGCCACCATAGACCACCATCTTCCATGAGACCACCTCTGCCACACTCGTCGTGGTCTGGCGAAGCTCTTGAACTATTCTAATGCAGCCACGAGACCTTATTTCATGTTTCAGGTAACAGGTCCCTTCACCGCCATTGCTGAGCTTCTCCACGAGCTTCAGGCCTTGTTTGTGCAAGGATCTGCCCAGGTGTTTGCTCCAGGCTTAGCAGAATCCTTCCAGGAGTACAACTAAGGAGCCAATTTGGCTCTTTGACTAAGCCTTTGACCACAATCACATGAAGAAGCAGCTGCAACAGCACGCAGAGAAAGGCGGTGGGATTTAGTCCCACATCATGGATTGAGGAGCGCTTGAAGCCGCATAAGTTGTTTTTGTCACATGAGCTTATCGCCTCAAGTGACACATAAGCGGTGAGGTCCCCGCGTCCTCACGTGCCTAGTCCGCAACACTGCCCCCGTGAACCTGGTGCACCCGACCCGCCTAAGCCTTCACTCTTCACTCACCACCCACTGCCGGTGAGCCTGGACCCAGGTGTGCGCCTACCCGGTAACCCGACTACCCTGAGTGGCCTTAGGAGGGCGAAACCTAAGAGGAGAGAAAGAGAGAGAGAACACGGGCCAGGGGAGGGTTTTGCCCTATGCGACACTTAGCCAAAATCTGAGATGGCTACCCTATGTGCGTGAAGAAGAAAGTAGGAAGAGAAGAAGAAAGCTTGAAGATAAGAAGGAAGAGAGAGAATAAGAGAAGACAAGGCAGGAGAAGTAGAGGACAGAAGGAGAGCCGCACAAGAAGAAAGGTAGAAGAACAAGAAGAGAAAGCGGGGAAAGAAAGAAAAGAAGAAGAAGAAAGCAGAAGCAAGAAGAAGAAACAAAGAAGGCACTATAGCATTCAAGCTGCTGTGGAGATATTTGATTATTGTGGTCCTGATTACTATGGCATTATTGATTACCTTAGTTTACATATAACTATACTACATAATTGGTGATCTAAATCGCATTATTTTGTTATAGATCTCTTTTTATCATGTTGAACTCTTGTTATACTCGCGTTCTACATTGATTATCATTTTTGAGTAGTTTATTTGGTTTAAATTCTTGTGCTCATCTGCACTATTTGAGATTAGTTTGTGAATTCCTATTTGCTCCCTGTGTTCGACCTCGAACCTCAAATTCGAGTAATAAATATTATTTGTTTTCAAAGTGATTTCGGCTATATTACAACGTAGCTTTTTAAAACCTTGATTTCGCTCACAAACAGTTATGACTAACACAAGCTCCTCCATAAGTGGAGGATGTTGAAGAAGAAATTCTGTGCTGATCACCGTCTCCTTAGCATGAGTGGTTGGGGCATGGATCCTACAACCATGTGACTAGTAGCACCAGCTCTAGATGTGTGGTTAGAGGCATCTTCGTCACTTCCCCTTCTTCGATCGATTATGATGTCTTACGTAAAGTATTCATATAGTATGATGTCGATTTTGTATATTCGTTAGTTACCTCCAAAGCTATGGAAGTTGAAGGGTAAACCATTTCCATTCTATGACGACGTTAACATCATTATTGGCAAGGACATCGCTATGGGAGAGAATGCGATATCGTCAAATTGTTTTTCAGATTCGTCTGAGGAGACACCCACCCCTTACATCCCCTCAGATCCACCTGTTGCATGTACAATCCTCAATCGTTTCTGTCCATGCATCTGTCGTACAATGATGGTTTGAATGACCATCATTTTAGCTTTGAGGAGCTTCTTTCTTTTGGTGATCCAAGAGTTGAGAGTGATTTTAGGATAGGGTCTTCAACCAATCCAATCCCAGATGCTCAACCACTTCCTACACAATCTACTCCACCACCAGCGAGCACTACTCAAGATCGTGGTAAAAGGCCAAGCGGCGAAGGGAGTTCAAGTGGTGGGAAGAGGCATCGCTCAACTTTCAAAAATGCCACGTCAGAAGGATAGAGGAGACCAACTTTTTGCTTACGAAGATTGTTGAACACCACATTAAAAAGCCTAAGAAGGTTGAAAGGAGTGATGAGATTAGTCGTTGTCTTCAAATGGTCAAGGAGAGCATAGCATGCCTCTCCCCTTTTGATGTAGTTCTCCTCGCACAACATTTCTCTAGGAGCCGAAACCGTGACGTCTTCATTAATGTCGTCAACATTCCTGAGGCATTCTACGATTGGTTGCAGTGTGTTCTTCAAGGGCCATAGAGTCAGTCCTTATTCCTTTTGGTGTTGAACCTGAGCAGCATAATGATTTTTGTAATTGTACTGGTGCAACATGATTTCCTTTCTTATTTGCCAACCGTCATTGCTTTTAGTACTTCATTTTATTTGCTATCGATCATATGCTTCTATTTCCCTTGTTATGTAATATGTCACAAACAAGTTATGAAACTTTGTTATGTTTTGAGCTATGATTGTGTTTTTCAATTACTAGAAATTGTAATCGCATATCCTTTCTCAATTATCTTAGGATATTTTTACGAGGTAATTACAGTTCCACATACATTTTGTCATTGCCTCGTATAAAATTTGCACTATTGCGAATACTATATTTCAGGAATGTGTGACTCAAATTCCTCAGACGGTAGTCAAAATTCCTCACAATCATCCGATTCTTCAAGTGAGAACTCTATTCATGATACTATGGAGTTCTATGAATATGAGGAGATGACTATCGTCGAGTTGCTCCTACCAGTAGTTGTAATGCATCAATGCTACCCACCCCCACCCCGAAGAATCCCTCGAAACACAAATCTCATGACAGGTCATTTATGGGTCCATGACATTCTTTATCACCCAAATCCCAAGCGATGTAAGGATGAATTTCGTATGTCGAAGGAAGCATTGTGGACTTTTGTTGATTTGCTGAAAGAACGAACTTTTCTCACAAACACTCGTAACACAACGGTAGAAGAGCAATTGGCAATATTCCTCTCTGTTTTGGGATATGGCAGTTCGAACTGCCATCTGATGTAGAGGTTTCAGCATTCTGGGGAAACAATTAGTCGATATGTAAATCGAGTCATAAAACAGATCCTTAAACTGAAGTGTCTTTTTATCATGTTACCTGGAGCTGATGCACCTATTCCTCCTGAGGTTAGCAGGAACCCGAAGTTGTTCCCTTACTTTCAGGTACACTCTAACTTCCCATATATAATAGTTAACTGTATGTTTGAATAATTCCTAAATCGAACAAAATTTTCACTTGTTAGGACGTTGTCGGAGCCATAGATGCTACCACATCAAAGTGACAGTTGCGAATGATCAACAGGGCAGATTTCGTTGCAGGAAGCAGTTTCCCTCCCAAAATGTCATGGCTGCCGTTAACTTTGATATGCAATTTATATATGTTGTTACTGGATTCAAGGGGTCCACAGCTAACATGCAAGTCCTCAACTGGGCTATTGATGCCTACTGAGGCGTTGCATACCATTTGAAGGAGTATAGGGGTCGTGCATATCAAAATGCAAAGTAGATATATAATCACCGCATGAATCTCTGCGTAATGTTAAGAGCACATTTGGTGTCCTCAAGGGTTGTTGGAAATTATTGGACCAACGACCATTCTACAAATTTAAGAATCAATATCGGATGGTTATGCCAGCATACATACTACACAACTTCCTCTGTAGATTCGACCCCAACGATGACTTACAACAGGAGTTAATTCGGGAGCAAGGAGAACCTGAGGTAGACAATGATCACGACAACCCCACTGGTGAGGTTGACGAAGCTATTGTACATGCAGGCTCCACGACTCGTGATCATATTGCCGAACAACTTTGGGCCGACTACAGTGGTGTTGCATCTAAGCACCATAGAGCATGATCCAATCCAACTCGTTCCTTCTAATGCTTTTCTACCATGTTATGTTGACCCCATCATGATGCTAGAGCCCTGTCTAGTGTTTCCTATATATTTGCCTTCATCATGTACTACATTCATATATGAAATTTACTTCTTCGTATACTGTTGCAATTTCTCAAGGAAATTAGCAAAATTCAATCTTGAAAATAGAGATTGCACCATGAGGCCTTGATACTGTTTTTGTTCGTCCACATTAAATATGACATATCAGGTTGTAATTATCAAAATTATCTTCATTATGATATATTGTTAAATATTAACCCTCAATGAAAAATCCTTTTCAAATTCATCTATTTCCTAGAGTTTAAATTCACAGGAAATGGAGATTGCACCAAGATGTGGACCCATCTGGAGCCACGGCAGGAGGTGCTCATGTAATGATCCTTGCAATCTAGTGTTAGAGGAGTGCATGGGTGGCAAGGAGACCACACTGTGTAGGTTGTATTATGTTTGTTCTCGGAGTATTGGGGTAAGTATGGTAAGGGAATTATCCATTCACAATATTTCCTTGAACGTTTTAGGTAATAGTCCCATTTATCTGGGTTACAAGGATGTGGCTATCGAGTCCGTTGTGCTGACCATCAGCCTACAATTCAGTCCTCCTAGGCAGAGATGACCTTTTTGTTTGTGCTATATGGGAAGTTGGAGAAGAAGGTTTCTGGAATCATTCAAAGGGGGGATGCATCTAAGGAGTATTTCGAGTGGCTTATTGATCATGTCGCTGATCTAGAGCGTAGGTTGCAGGCAAAGAATGATGAAGCAAGTAGGCTACAAATGGAGGTTATCTCTTATGAGTCCCACGTAGCGGAGCTGCAGGAGAGGGTATCAGACCTCAAGATAGAACTCGAGGTTTGTCACGTGGAAAGTAGCTATGACGGGATCGTTGACCAATTCAACAACATGTGCATGTAGATCTACTACATCTTCGACTGCTATAATTTCAAATATGTTGATAATGCTTACTGGGGTTATTTCTTCGTTAACTTCTTTTGGTATTCGTATGTGTTATCTGGAGACTAGACATTTATGAGTAGTCTTGGCCGTATCTTAATTTATCAATTGAATGCTTGCCTTTGTAAATCCGTAGTTATTAATTCCATACTTCTTTTAAGTCCTATCAAATAAATGTTGTGCTCGTTTCTAAACACACCATTGCTTATTGCACAATTATGAAGGCTGCATTGCAGCAACCTCGTGCTTCAAAACAAGGAGGGGATACAAATGCGTCTACAAATCAAACAGAGCATGTACCAATTACTACGTCATGGAGTCAATTATGTGTTCAATTAACTTTGTCATCCTCTTATTAATGCTAGAATTGTTAAGTATATGTCACTATTATCATATTACAGCTAGAAATATTTTCTTCTCTGTGGACAGTATCCTACCATTACAATGGAGGACCTCCTATCTGACGAGCATCAGTTGTTAATCCTTCATTCATTATTGCGAAGGAAACAAGAGGGCCAATATGGAGGCAAACACTTCACCCGTGTTACCTGGCAAATGACACAAGAGGAATTTATCCAGTAGACCAATTATCACGTTGGCCTCAAATGATTCTATAAGTGCTTTACTCATTATCGTAATACATATCTACTTATTAGGTGGTTGGTGGACTCTGGAGATTGGGTATGGGACAGGGATTCCTGCATGCCTATTCCATTACATTATGCAGGTCAATGGAACCATGCATGTAAGTATTTGTACTACTGTTGCTTTTCCTTTTCGTCTCTAAGTTTTTTCCCTATGGGTAACGAAGGTTTTCGTTCAACAACTTCATGGCTGTGATAGGTGCCTTTAACACCGCTACTACCCCCAGTATACTTTAGTAGGGATGATTTTAAATTAATAGTGTAAGACCCGGTTGCCTACTTAAGTTACGTTGTTGAACCTTCAATTATGTCGATGATATTTGAACTTAGTCATGAACCTCTACGACTGTACTAGAAACTTTATTTCATAAGTACCCATCATGTTATATCGGTTACTCCTTTTTTATTTTTTAATCATGCACACATACTTATGTATATCTTGTTATGTATTTATTGTCATATTGTGGCTAATCATTCATGTGTAGGATGTTAATATCACCATGTCCCCTTTAGTGCAATGACGGCTACGATGAAAGCTTCTATTATAATTATTACTTATTTCGAGGATTAGTTTTTGGTAATTAAGGATGGAGATGGTGATATTGGCTACGTAGGCAAAGTCATTATATTTGTATGAATGTCACGGATTGTTACGACCCAATTCTCGAATCCCTACAGGACACGAGAATCGGACCGACTCGACTGATCCCAAGACCCAGTCGTCTAACGAGAAAGTAACCAAAAAGCAGTAAAATAAACCACATTCACCATGCAAGTAACTATCAGTAACAAAAGTACAGCAGTAAAGACAAGAACTACTACAGTACATACCACCACAATAATAGAGAATTAAAAATAGGTACAGAAATATGAAGTTTACAATAAAAGAGTACAAGATGTAACAGAAATACTCACTACTACAGAAAAAGGGTACAACAAAAGTACAACTACTGGGCTCTACTAGGCCCAGCACCCTCCGCAGCTGTAGGCTCTGGCTGCTCAACACCTGGTCTTGAAAAAGGTGACAAATATGACACGACAGCGAAACGCTAAGTAGAGTGACAACCAGCTAGCTAAGAAAAACAATAAAGGTGGACAAGTAGCTGTTGTTTTAATTTTTTTCTTTATCTCTCTGTTTACTCTTTCTTGATTTATTTCTCAGGTCTTTCTCTTGATTTCGAATGCTCCTAGTGGGAACGATCTTGATTGCAGTCTTTTTCGAAAAGTAGAAGTAGCACGTGGTGCTCTCCTGGCCGGGAGAGCCCCCCATGGTGGTCCTATCCTCAGTCAACCACCCCAAGGTCACTAACAGACGTAACGATGACTACAGCACGCGCGATAAATGCATGGGTAGCTACCCCGCACTGGCACGCGGTCAGTCGTTTAAGTTAACGGGTGCGCCCAAAGCACAGCACGGAACCAGTATAGGGCAGAGCCCTCTCAGTAACAGGGGTCCAGCCCCTCCACAGTAACCAAACAGGGGTCTTGCCCCTCCACAATCCGTGCACCCTCGCCTGACTACCCTGGTTTGCCCAGTGGGCCTAACAAGTCGGTGTAGGACGGTTAGCAGAACCCCAGGGCCCGTGAGGTGGCTAGCTGTAACGACCCGATTCCCGAGTCCCTACGAGACACGAGAACCGGACAGACTCGACTAATCCTAAGACCTAGTCGTCCAACAAGGAAGTAACCAAAAGAGCAGTAAAATAAATCACATCAGCATGAATATAACTAACAGTAAGGAAATACAGCAGTAAGGAAAGAAGCCACTACAGTATATACCACCGCAATAGTAGAACAACATTTATAACATAATATGAACTGCAGGTAAAGAAAAGTACAGCGGTAACAAGAACTACTCACTACAGTGGAACAAAAAGAGGTACAAGAGAACAGTGGTGACTCTACTGGACCCTACTCGGCCCAGCGTCCTCTGTAGCCGCCGACCCTGGCTGCTCAACACCTTGTCCCGAAAGGTAACGAGTGTAACACGTCAGCAAAACACTGAGTAGAGTGGCAACTAAAACAAAAGAAACAGTAGAGTGTACAGTAGCTGTTATGTTCTGTTACTTTCTTTAATTACGTCTTTCTATTGTCTCACAATTTATCTATTTCTCAGATCCTTCACTTGATCTCGAATGTTCCTCGTGGGAACGATCTTGATTGCAGTCTTTTCCGAACAGTAGAAGTAGCACGTGGTGCTCTCCTGGCTGGGAGAGTCCCCCGTGGTGATCCTACTCTCAGTCAACCACCCCAAGGTCACGGACAGACGTAACGGTGACTACGGCACGCGCGATAAAATGCACAGGTAGCTAACCCGCACTGGCACACGGTCAGTCGTTTCCGTTAATGGGTGCGCCCAAAGCACAGCACGGAACCAGTACAGGGCAGAGCCCTCTCAGTAACGGGGGTCCAACCCCTCCACAGTAACCAAACAGGGGTCTTGCCCCTCCACAGTCCGCGCACCCTCGCCTGACTACCCTGGTTTGCCCAGTGGGCCTAACAAGTCGATGTAGGAGGCTAGCAGAACCCCGGGGCCCGTGGGGTAGCTAGTGCCCTCCCTACATTAGTAGCTCTCCATGGTACTACGTACGCGAGGGCCAGCAAGTCGGTACAAAGTGGCCAGTCCTAACCCCGGGTCCCTGGGGCGGCTGGCTCCGCTCTGCACTAAACAGGTATAGGTACTTCCCTTGGTACTACGTACCCAAGAGACAGCACACTACCACGTCTTTCTTTCTCAGTTCCATTCCTTTCTCTTTCCAGGAGTTCCACTCCTAATTCCCCGTAGGGTTCCAGCTCTTTTAACTCAGAACATCTAGGTTTCACTTTCCAGTTTCACGTTCTTACAATCCATGTTCTCAATCACGTTTATTTATTCATAGCAGGCAGCTGTTAATTCAATTCACAGGCAGCTATTATTTCCTTTCCACATTTTCCAAGACTGCAGTATTCATATATTCCACTAGTTCTTCCCATCCTAGGATTCATGCCATACCCTAGGATCTATCATACAATCTAGTTTTCCAGCCCTAGGATTCATGCAACACCCTAGGATCTACCATTCATTCTAGTTTCTCATTCTTAGGATTCATGCAATGTCCTAGGTTCTATTTATGATCCCATAATTTAATATATTATACCAATAAACTTAAAAGCCACTCTACCAGTTACAACAGGAGTACTGGGGGCGTGGTCGGGAATCCCACGTGCCTCCGCAACCCTCGAGATTGCAACGGAACGGGGTCCTATCACAAGGATCAAACACAAGAAGTTTCTCAAAATAGTATATAGTTACTGTAGACGGGTAGAGGATTTAATCCCGAAAAGCACGTAACTCGAAACGCGGAAAACGGACTCCAAATAGGCCCTAAACGGGTTGAAAACGACGAAACAATGCTTAATCAGACGTCTGGAACTTCTTCCAGATGTCTTAAAAAGTGGATCAGAGGTTACCTTTGCTCTGCGTGGTCTCTCAGACGTCCAGAAGCCTGCGGGGGCGTCTGGCCTAGTTCCCAGACGTCTGATGGTCACCCCGGACGTCTGGAAGTCGCCCCCGTCGTCTGGCACTACAGCCAGACGTCTGATTCACGTTGGATGCGAATCTCAGAACCTGCGCGTACCCATCCCCGTGCTCAGTACGGTCAGTCGAAGAAGAGGAAGAAAGACGGAAATAACTCACCTTTCAGACGTCTGGACAGTCCTCCAGGCGTCCTCCCCGCCGTCTGGTTGGAATCCCAAACGTCTGATTCTAGAGAAAATTCCAGAATCAGGGCGCGACTCGCCCTCCGCTCGCGACGCTCGGCCGCGCCGCGACTCGTCCGCCTGCTGCTCGAGCTGCAGTAGGCCTCCCGCGTCACCCCGCGTCTGCTGCTCCCCCCCGCCGGCCGGCCCTAGCAGCCCCGGCAAGCTCGCCCTCATGGCCGAGCGCCTCCTCTTCTCGCGCAGCATCTCCTCCCGCACCCGCCGCGGCTGCCACCGCCGCCGCTCGCTCGCGCTCGCACTCGCTGGAAGAAGAAGAAGGAGAAGTGGAGGTGGTGAGAGTGAGGGAGAGGGCGAGGCTTTTTAAAGCCTCGCGGGGAGGAGAGAGAGAGCGGAACATGGGGGGCAGCGCCTACGGAGGAGAGGGAAAAAGGGCACCCGCAGGTCTGCGCACGCAGGCGCGCAGACACGACCGCGCGTGCCGCCGTAACCGAATCCCAGACGTCTGGGTGGTGCGACGTCTGGGCCACCTCCCAGACGTCTTAAAAGACGTCTGAAGCCGCGCGTTCATAACACTAGCTCTCTCCCCACACTAGTAGCTCTCCCTGGTACTGTGTATGCGAGGGCCAAAAGTCGGTACAAAGTAGCCAGACCTAACCCCGGGTCCCTGGGGCGGCTAACTCCGCTCTACACTAAACAGGGGGACAATCGCTCTCCTTGGTACTCCGTACTCAAGAGCCAGCTCACTTCCCCATCCACTTTCCCAGTTCTATTCTATTTATTTTCCAGGAGCTCTACTCCTAATTTCCCGTAGGGTTCATGCTCATATTTCTCAGGCCAAGCCATACTAGGTTCCATCATTTCAGTTTTATTCGCATAGAGCCCGCGTTTCCAACATTTAATATCCATTTATATACAAGCAGCTCGAATTTAGTTTCCAAACAACAAGAATTACATGTAGCAATTACTAGCAACAGTATTCTATATTTCACAGGCAGGTGTTATCCAATTACAATCAATTATCATTATTCTATCTACTTATCCAAGACTGCAATTCAGGCATTCAAGACATTTGTTTCAGTGTTTCTGTTCCTAGGATTCATGACACACCCTAGGATCTATCATTCAATCTAGTTTTCAAGTCATAGGATTCATGCCATACTCTAAGATCTATCATTCAATCTAGTTTCCAGGTCCTAGGATTCATGCCATACCCTAGGATTTATCATTCAATCTAATTTCCAGGTCCTAGGATTCATGCCATATCCTAGGATCTATCATTTATTTCAGAGATGCATTAATGTTTGTAATTAACTAAGGGGAGCCACTCTACCCGCAAAATCGGGAGTAATGGGGGTGTGATCGGTAGGTCCACGTGCATCTGCAACCCCTAAAGCCGCAACAGAGCGAGGTCCTAACACAAGGATCAATCACAAGGAACCACTCATAATAGGATAAAAGTATTTCAAACAAGTAGAGGAACTAATTCTGAGATGAACAGAATCTTAAACGCGGAAATCAAACCTCAAACAGACCCTAAACGGGTCAAAAATGACAACTCTGACTCAAATTAGACATCTGGAACACCTTCCAGACGTCTTAAAAAGTGGTCCAGGTCATACCTCACTTTGCGCTGCTTCTCAGACGTCCAGGGATCCTGTTGAATCGTCTGGTCCCAGTTCCAGACGTCCGACCACCTCTCCGGACATCTGGAGGCGCTCTCCGCCGTCTGGTGTCGTGCCCAGACGTCTGAACTACGTGGGAGGGCGTGTCCCCACACCTTCTTGAAACGAAACCTGCACGCGCGACGAAAACCTCCTCAACACGACACGTCTCAAAACTTTGTTGGAACGGCCTGCATGGCTCAAAAGTCTGCCACGGCGAAACACGTCGGGGTACTCTCTGACCACCGGGATACTCTGGAAGTCTGCCATAGGACTGGGCTCCGCCACCACACAAGCTAGGAAGCCCTCACACCCCTGGCTCAAAAGTCTCGCCACCCGAAGTGCCGAAGTGCACCTGAAGCCTCCGTCCACTGGCTGCCCGTGGAACTCGAAAGAAGGCAACTCCGGTATGGAGAAGACGATCTTCCTCTCAAAGCAGTCCACCAAGGTGTGGTAAGCGGACAGTCAGTCCATCCCCAAAATTACGCGAAAGTCCTCCATCTGTATCATAATCAGGTAAGTGGGAAGGCTGTGTCCCCCAACACTGACCTTACAACCTGTGTACACCTCCTCAGCCACAAACAGCTGACCACCCGGACCTCTGATAACGAACGGATCCTCTAACAACATACAGTCCTGCCCCAAACTAACAGCAAAACTGGCAATGACAAATGAGTGTATAGTGTCGGAATCGAAAAGCGTGTAAACAAGTCTGCCAGAAACTGAAACCATACCTGCCACCACTGATCCTGAAGTTCTGGCATCCTTGTGTGTCAGGGCGTTGATATGCCCCTCAGCCCTAGGTGCGGACGAAGCAGCCACACTCTGAGTCAGACGGGTAGCTGCCAGCCGGTACCCTCCCTGCGACTGTTGTCCTCCTCCTCGCACCTGGAAACCGCGGCCTCCTACTCGCCCTCCAGTGCTCGACGCGGGAAGCATCTGCTGACCTCCAGCCCTAGATGGCCAATCCCTCCTGATGTGTCCCAGCTGGCCACACTGGTAGCAAAGGGGGACTCGACTCCCACCCTTAGTGGGACACTGCTGACGGCTGGGCGGGGGTCCAGTGCTAGCAGCTGGCCCCTGTCAGGGGCCCCCAAAGGCCACTGACGGCCCTGCAAAGCGTGACGGCTCTCCTGCGGGCGCCACGTGCCTCCTCTCTCGTCGGCCCTGTGAGAAGTCTGGCTGGTAGGGCCGCTTCCTCCCGCTGTCAGTGTCGCATGCGGACGGGTTGGTCTCTTCATACGTCATAGCTACCTCCACCACCCTCGAGAACGTAGGGAGCTTCAAGGGTTTGACATACCCCCGAATAGCAGGCCGGAGCCCCTCGGTGAACCTCCAAAGGCGCTCCTCCTCAGTAGCCATGGCTGTCGCTGCGAAACGAGACAGCTCCAGAAAACGCGTGCGGTACGCGCTCACAGTCATCGTCCCCTGGAGGAGAGTGTGGAACCCCCGCCTCCTTTAGTCCCGCCATGTTTGGGGGAAGTATTGCTCGCAGAAGAGGGTGATGAACTAGTCCCAAGTCGACTCGTCCCTCTCCTGACCTCTGACCGCCCTCCACCACCTGTGTGCCGCGCTCTCCAGCTGGTACGTGGCAAAGGCCACGTGACACTCCACAGGGGGGCGAAGGGTGTCAAATACCTTCTCGATCTGCTCGAGCTAGTCTGCCTCGGTCGGGTCCTCATCCCCCTTGAAAGAGGGGGGCTTCAGCTTTTGGAACTGTCCGAAAATCTCATAGTGGCGCTGAAGTGGAGAAGCTGGTACGCCTCCAGGTAAAGAAGTCTCGTGCTCGGAAGTGCCGGAGGAAGGTGGGGGTGGTGGAGGCCCACCCTCTCCCCCGTGTCCAGCGCCATGTCCGTCTCGTGGTCCCACAGAGGACTCCCCCTCCGCAGCCCCAGGAAGAGGCGCTCGTGGTGGCGGGTGAAGCTCCTCTTGCACGATGTCCCGTATCAGCTGGGTGAGGTCCTAGGCCTGAATGCTTAGGAGCAGTGGCTGGTCCACTGAGGCATCGGGCTCAACGTGCCTGCCCCTCCGACCTTGTCCTCGGCCGCGTCCACGTCCTGCCTCGCTACCTCCTCATCGAGGCATCTCCTGCAAGGAGATGCGAACACGAAACAGAAAAGACGTCAATACTAATCGATATTCAACGAAGGAATCTTAAATCAGATGTCAAAAGGTATGTTGTGGTGGCTACTCTAGTTACAAGCACGTGAATTGGTTATTTTCCAGCCACTTGGTTCACTTCTCGGGACGACTTTGCTCCGATACCATCTTGTTACGACTCGATTCCTGAATCCCTACAGGACACGAGAATCGGACCGACTCGACTGGGTCTTGGGATCAGTCGAGTCGGTCCGATTCTTGTGTCCTGTAGGGATTCGGGAATCAGGTCGTAACACGGATGGCTAAGTTATAGCAACCACATGCGATACAAATACGAGGTGAAATTTCATTACTTACACGATGCGAATGGCTGATTTGCAGCAACCTCGTGTGACAAAATGAGAAACAAATATAGCATATTAATTACCATCCATAAGTGTATTAAAATCTACTCCAGTGACAATTATCATTTATAAGACTAGAATAAATTCAATATCACCACATTTCCAAGCTTAATTTATGAATGGCAGGTAGTTCTCCAATTCTCTATGCATATAATAAGTGAGCTTTTTATTTGACACCTATTCTCATATAGTTGTCAGAGAGCGTTCTGTATAAGCTATGGTTGTTTTTCCTCGAAGTGGCAGTGCATGTAAACTTCCTAATGCTATCTCTCATTGCTTACTATTATCTTTCCAACATCCCACATTTGGACTGACCTCCATAATTAACTTGTTAACCACTTCAAACGTGTTCTGATATGGTGGAGGGTTACCATTCAAATATGCATTTTCTCTTTCTAATTTATAGCAAATAAGATGGAGTTCAATCTATATACTTTACCATACTATTGTTATCTGATTTTTGCATTTTCTCTGTCTAATTTCTAGCAAATAAGTTCTCATATATGACACATACGTACATAATGTGATATGAAAATATTGCCTCTCTTATGTTTACACCAACTACAAGTAATGTGTCTATTTACCATAAGATAAACTTGACATTTCTTTTAACTTATCCCTTTGTTATACATACTAAACTCTTCTCCTTGTAAAGTATTAACCTAGCAAGTACCATTTTAAACCATTCTTGTTAGTCCCAATGTAAATGCCCTTATAGAATTGCACGAAAATAATTATATCTCTTTTATCCCTCACAATTTCTTACCCACTCGCACTAATTATCAGACTACAAAAGAATTTGTCTTAACCAAGGTTAGGTATTATTGATATTTACTTCATGATATTTTTAGCTTATCCACATTTCTATCATACTCATTTTAATTTCTTAACAACCTTTGAAAGGGGAAGCAGGTTGCATGCATGGTTGATTTCTTGACATTCGCTTCATATGTTTTTAGCTTTTAGGTACTGAATGGGGAAGTAGGGTTGATTTCTTGACATTTGTTTCGTATATTTCTTGACATTTGCTTCATTTATTTTTAGCTTTTAGGCACTGAAAGGGGAAGCAGGGTGTGTGCAATGTTAACTTCTTTACATTCTTCTTTGCCAATAGAGCATATTACCATATTGTTACAATTTCTTAACTTTTTTTGCTACCAAGTACTATTGTTTGTGTCATCTCTCATTTCTAATCATAAAATATGTACAACTTTTTCTATATTCGTCTATTTCCTTTTCAAGTTGGATACTATTACATGAGATTCCTTACTGATTTTACAACCGCATTGGTCTCTTTCGTCTGTATTATATCTTATATGTGTTACATGCATTTGCTACCTCTTTCTTCTTTATACTTACCATGCTTACATCAAATAACTCTATAACGGTTATGTTTTTTTTCATTTGCTATTTTTGTATGCAGTTCCTATTTCAATTTTTAGTACATGAAATTCGCTATATTCTTTCAATTCATATTTTTCGACGTTCATCCGAATTTTTTTAATTATTTTAAAGTATTTCTTTACCAATCTCTTGATTTATTCATTTTCCTCTTGATCGGGTTTGCTATGCTAAGCAATCTTCGCTAATCCCATGGTTTTACATTAGTAAGTACTTATACTATCTCTATTGCAGCTGATGACATTATAGTTAATTTTCATTCTTCCTTTCTGAATGAAGTCTTATTTCTTAATGTTGCAATAATGGGATGGAGTAATTTTCGCTTCCTTTTTTTTTCTTCAACATGTACTTTCTTCTCATTTAATATTACATCTCTTTTCAATTATATACTAACAATATTTTCCAATTCTTTGTGTAATGATGACAGCTCTCATAAAAAACTAACGTTTAATTTGAGAGGTCTTTTGAGCACATAATTTGCAGGTGTGTGCAACGATCTTGTCGCCTCTCATCGAATATATTACTAAGTGGAGGTTAAATCTCAAAGCATCCAAAGTGGACGTGCATTTGATTATTCATGACTTCCCATGAAGAAGGAAAATTGTCATTCCTTATATGTAAAGTTCTTTCAAGAATTATACTCTTCAAAATAAATATCACATTGAACTTTGTATTTTCCTTCCTTAAGTAAATATTTGCTCAATTTGTAAGATATATGCTCGTTCCAATTAAATAATAAATTTCTATGTTCTCGTAGTGTTGATGTATTTGTATCCCAAAAGACTTGAATATCCAGTGCATTGATAAGGTTCGAAAATTATCATTTACGATTCACAATTAGTGAAATTTTCATTCTACATTTACGAAAATAAAATTATTTCTAACACACTTACATGAATTATGAAGTGGGGCAATCTTGCATCACCTGCTATGAGTTGTTGTTGTCTGAGGGTAGAGGGTAACAGTCATGTTAGTATTAACATACGTTCGTATTTAAATGGTGGTTGGACATAGCTTTTATTTTAGATGATAGAAATAAAAATTCAACGTGTAAACCTACACTCTTTTTCCTTCTGAAGCACGGTTTCATGAATCGAAAAAAATGAAATTTCAATTATACATTTATGGAAATAAAACTACTTCCAACACACTTACATGAATTATGAAGTAGGGCAACCTTGCATCACCAGCGATGAGTTGCTGTTATCTGAAAGTAGGGGGTAACAGCAATGTCAGTGTTAACATACAATCGTATTTTACATCTTACACATAACTCTTGTATATTGGAAATTTCTTGCTAAATGAAGTTCACAAAGACAAAATTAGTTCTTCATGTACTTAAAACTTTTTGTATTACTACTATATAATCACATTTCGAAAAGAAAAAAAAATATATTTCCAACTCCATAACATTGACCAAGGCTAAAACGTTCATTGCCCTTATTTCTCTCACATAAAATAACATAAACTACTACTTATTCCACCAATTTATTCCGTTCACCAAACATCCAACCGAAATAACTCAACTTTATTCCTCATTTTATTCCACTAACCAAACATCCAATCAGAATAACTCTACTTTATTTCACTACTTATTCCACTAACTAAACACCTCGGGTGGAATAACTTTAATTTATTCCTCCATTTATTCAACTATCAATCAAAAACCAAAAAACACTTACCCCACCATTTATTCCACTCTTTCAACTTATTTCACTTACCAAATGACGCCTAAGTGTTCTAATTTTTTTTACATAATTTAATACATTAAAATTATTACATATAAAGAGTGACATAATATTATCTTAAATTAAATGAAACTTAACTCAACACAAGTGTAGGTCGAGTTAAGTGAAAAATTAAGTATTTAACTCGAAACAACTCCATCTAATCCGACAATCAAACAAGACATCAACATCCTATCGTCATCGAGCAAAACTGTTGCCCTAAGAAAGGATGTCCTATTGAAGTACTGCTACCGTATTTTTCTCTAAATATTAGTTAATGCAAGTTAAAATTCAAGCAAACTTAAACTAATCTTTACTTTCACTATACAACTCCCTTACAAATAGCTCATCATATCTTAGGACTAGTTTACTTAAGGGGTTAACCCTTGTTTACTTAAAGGGTTAAGTCCTTTTGGTTAACACGGGTTATGAGTTCTTAACACTAGTTTGTCTAACACCAGTTGCTACTGGTGTTAGGCAAACTTGTGTTTAAGTCTCACGATTTTATTGTACTCTTGTGGTCTCTGATTTAAATTCTTAACATCACTGACAAGTAAACACCACAAGGGTTAACACTTCAACTTAACACCAATTCAAGTAAACACAAAGTGATGTTAACATCACTCTACAAATAAACACAATTGAAGATTAATACCAATTTCATATTTCTTAACATCATTTCATTAACTCTCCAAGTAAATTAACCCTTATGATTTATGCTCTTTTTCAGAAAAGAAGGACCTAAATTGTGTCTTCCTGATTTTTAATTCACCAAAATATATCTTATTTTTCTTTTCGAGAGATAATTTATAAAGTCAATATTTATCGACGATACCTCTAATTTTATAATATTTGCATTCAGTGTATACAGCCCTGCAAAGTTGGTATCGTTTACGTGAATACTTGAAATCTGAGCTCTGGCAATCGAGAAGATGGTTATTTTTCGTGAAAAAAGTTTACAACAAAATAACCTTTTGAACTTAGGTTGAAAAGTAAGTACGTTTTCTCCTTCCCTCCTATGGCTTCCACTAACGCAACCACAGATTAATAGGGCTTTGAGCTTGTGTGAGACATTTAGGTACCAGTGATGAGATTCTCCTTTTTGCTTTATTGATTTTTTGGGAGTCTGAATAATACAAATCGAAGGTGGATGCTTTCCTTCTGGCCAATATATATCCTTCCTTTTTAATTGGTGCAAATGATTAGAAGTTCAACCAGTTTAGAATGTGAGGATTCTATTGCCTTCAGTATAGGGCATCTATAGTTGTGATTGTGGAGGAATGTCAAATTGTGTGTCAGTGAAATGCAGCATGCAACAAGTCAGAAAAGAAGAAAGTGCTGTAAGCAGGTAGGTATTAGGACATATCTTGATATTTAAATATGGAGATAAAACACTATGCCAATGTTTAAACGTCGGAAGTCCTTAAACTTGGGTGCATTTAACGTGGATAAGGCTTTCTCGACATTTAATCGGTGGATGAGGCTTTCTCCCATTCAAAGGTGAGGGAGCATAGTAGCTTTTGAAACCAATTGTTCCTGCTTGACCTCAAGGTTTTTCAACAGATTAATGCCGTCTATGAATCCTCTACGGATCTTCTTAATATGATTCTCCCTTTTTTATGCTAAAAGAGTCATAATCTTTGATTAATATATTAATACGTGTGTGTTTTGCCTTCGTAGAGAGAGTGTCGAAAGTTCACATATTGTTTCACATGCATGCTTACAGTTAGTTGAACTTTTATTAACAAAAGAGATTATTTATATCTAACACAAAAAAACATGTGTACGTTGTCGGAGAGAGCATTTGACATTATTTTTCATTCTCTTATTATTAATGGAAAGTTATTCATGATATTCTCATAAAGATGTATAACTATAGAATAATGTTATGATCCATTTTGGATTTCTTATAGAATCTGAGATCGATTCGTCTCAATTAATCCTAAGATACAGTCGTCCAATCAGAAATAATTAAAAGTAGAAAATATTCTACAATTACATATGTAATGTAACTGAGCAGAAATAATTAAGAGGCAATAATAGAAATCAGAACGAGAAGTCTCAAAATATTACATGCCACAAGTGGAAGAGCACTATAACATATATAGCCATCACAACCACAACAAAGGAAAACATAACATGAACAGAATATAGCAGAGACAACTAATAGGCTAAAAGTACTCACTACTACAAAAGGACTCTGAAATAGAAAAGTAACTATGGCTGGCTCGACTGGGCCCAGCACCTATGCAGCCGGTGGTGCTGGCTGCTCAACTCCCTAACCTGAACATGGTTATAGAAATTCGTGGTCAGCTAACGCTGAGTAGAGTGGTAGTTAAGTCATTTACATGTAACTAAACATAATTAAATAAGCAACTAGCTAATTATATATTGCCGGTTATTCATTATCATTCATTTCTGTTTATCTCATTTATGCGTTTCTGAGTTAAGTACTCTAATCAGGATCCATAACATTATTAAATCTTCTTGTTCCCTAAGGGAATGATCTCAATTAAGATCTCACTTGTAGTTTTCCCCAATGCAGGATGTACACATGGTACTCTCCTGGCAGAGAGAGTCCCATGTGGTAGTCCTACACCCGATCTACTACCCCGAAGTCACTGTCGTGACATAGCGGTGATTACAACACGCGTGATAAGAGCACGGATAGCTACCCCATACTGGCACGCGGTTAGTCATTTCCGCCAGCGGGTACGCCTAAAAGTACAGCACAGAATAGCTCAGGGCCTTGCCCTCTCAGAACAGAAGTCTCGTTCCTCCACAGTCCACATACCTTCGTTCAACTATCTCGGTTCACCTAGTGAGCCTAACAAGAGTTGGTGTAGGGTGGCTAGTCCTAACCCTAGGTCCCGTGGGGCGGCTAGCTCCCTCCCTACACTAAGTAGCTTACCTTAGTACCACATACGCGAATGCCAAATGGAAGTCGGTGTAGAGTGACTAGTCCTAACCCCGTGTCTCAACCCAAGGGGTGGCTAGCTCCCTTCTACACTAAAGGGACAGTGGCTCCCTTGGTATCACATGCACAAGATAGTCCCTCTCCTCAGTACCACGTACACAAGGGCCAGCTCACTTTCCACACTAAAGGGACAGTTGCTCTCCTTGATATACGAGGGCTAGCGCACTTCCCTTAACCAAATCCAAACAGCCACCCATAAGCAACATGTTCCAAAATCATCAAGTTTTCCATACTACAGTATTCTTGGTTTCTTTTTAAATTCCCTGTAGGGTTCGTATATGGATTTTCTTATTTCCATATCTAGTTCGTTACATGTAGAATAGGAAACTCAAATTTCACCATCAATTGCTTAGTACAAGTATGTATTTCCATTCCTAACATGGTTCATTATAGGTAGTACAGGCAGCTCATGATTTATTTCTTTTCAGGAAGCATCACTGTAACTCATTCATTCATTAACTACACATGCATTTCTTCCAATCCTAGTGTTCATTTCACAACCTATGATTTAATTGAATATATTCTAAGTAGTATGCATTTGTCTCTTTTCAGTCCTAAGGTTCATCTCACAACCTAGGGTTCATATAATTCTACGCATGCAATTTAATTATTAACTTCGGGATTAAGGTGAAAACCACTCTACCAGGGTAACCGAGTGAAATGGGGGCTCGCACGGTAGCTCCCAACGTCTCCGTAGGTCCTGTATACTCTACGGACTGGAGACCTATAATATGGACAGACAGGTCAAACGAGAGTAAAACTGCATAGACACTATATCACTACATAGAAAAACTCGAACGAAATCGAACAACGTTTTGTTTGAGGAAATCCAACTCCGTTTGGGCTCTGAACGGGCCAAAAACGTACATACTGACTATAATCAGACGTCCGGAACTAGATCCAGACGTCTTAAACGATCTCAAAATCTCACCTTGCTTTCCTGCACTGATGGCAGATGTCTGGAACCCCTCACAGTCGTCCTAGGGTCTTTCTAGACGTCTGTCAGTGCACCTGAATGGCTGAGATGGTTATCAGACGTCTATAGGGACATCCAGACGTCCTAAAGCATCTCGAAGGGCGCACGACGCACCGTTCCAACACCTCGTACCTACGTATGCACGCGCGGGTTTAAAAGCAACACGTAAAGAAATTACGTATGTGCATACAGGTGAGAACAGAGGACATACCTCAGTACTCTATGTGCTATCAGACGTTCGATGCCAGCTCCGGACGTCCTGAGGCTCCTCCAGACATCTAGATGGTGTCCCAGGCGTCTGATACTATAGAAAAATGGTTTCGCAATACATCCTGCGAACCTTCTCCTCGCACTCCTCTCCGCCCGCAGGGACCGCAGCTTTTCCTCCAGTGACTGCAGGAGGTCGCACCTCCTCTCTCGAGCTCCTCTAAGCTCCTCCTAGCACCTCCGACTCCCCTTGCCCTCTCTCTCAAGCTACTTTGAGCTCCTTGCTCCTTCCCTCGCACCTCTGGCTCCTTCGTCCACGCTCTCGCTCTCCCTCTATCCTGTGCTCCGCTCCTCCTTTTCTTCCCAACTCGCAGGTGCAAGGGGACGAGGGAGGAGAGCTCATCGGCGGCAAGGTGGTGAAGTGGAGGTGGAGGTGGTGGAGATAATGAGGTGAAGGAGAGGGTGGGGGGGTGGGGTTTTAAAGAGAGGGTGTGCGTGTGGGTGTGTTCTGTGGAAAGAGAGAGAGCGAAATTGCAGAATCTTCCCCGAAAAATCTTTCTCTTCCTCGCAAGGCCCACACACCTAAATCCAGGGGTTTAAAATTACACTTACACCCCTACTTTTCCGAAAAAATCTCGAACGGTCCTTGGTAATGGTCATTTCAAATAGTATTGAGAAGAGAAAATATATTGATTTGATAGAAGCCTTCTAAACTATTGGATAAAGGATAATTTAGTACTTGTGGTGTTAGTTTGCTTCCGATGAGTTATATAGGATCAAATCTTCTTATTGCCTTACATTAAGTCAAGCTTGTTGACCTTCTTTAGTTTTCTTAGCTCAGCAAAAGTTGGGCCAAAGTATTTAAAATTATCAAGATAGCAATGTAACATTTCTTTTTGAAACCATTTCAAAGTAAAAGCACTAAGAGCAATTCTTATACAGCTATGTAGTTAATAGATTTAACATTGAAAATAAAAATGATTGCATATATAAGATGGCATTACAATATTTGAAAACTGGATATTCATATGATCATTGTTAGGGTTTGCCGATCCTTAATTATTATATAAGAAAAGGACATGAGTAAAGTAGACAAAGGATCTCAATCTAACATCAGCAAATCAGCTTTCATTTCTTTGATTCTTACTCGCTTGGGGCTTGCAAATCTTTATATGATACAACCTGTGGATATCTCTAATTGTAAAATATTTTATTTTTGTAATTACAAGCTTCCAGCATATCAATTGAAGATATAACATATCACAACATTATTGGATCCTCATCGTGGAACGTAGCAATAACATTTGATTATAGCATCAGCAATCCAAGTAAGCGCATGAATTGGCTAATATTAACCTCTCATGTGGTAATGGTAAGAGAAGAGCCTTATACATAAGAACAAAATGTCCACGCAATTGACTTTTCTGGTGGTTCTATCACGAGGGAGTACGACGCATTATTGTAAATGAGTGCATAGAGATCTTTCTATATTTTCATGATAATTTTTTATGATGTCCAGTTTATATTTATGTGTAGGGGCTGGTCTCCTCTCCTCGCCTGCGAAAGCCTCATCGGCTCCTCTCCTTCCGCAAGTATAGCTACTACAGTAGGGGCCCTGATCAGCCATCGAGGCTGATCGGGGCCAACCCCCAAGCTCAATGGAGTCTCCCCATTTCCTCTGGATCTCCTTTGCTTCTCCGATCTCGACATGCATGCCGTCCTTTGGCCTGTAGCGACTGATCCGATGAGGTGGAGGCAACAGTGTGCAGCTCCTCTGGTCGGTGCTCGCAGCGGCCAGCGAGCTCTCCCCTTGTTTGTTCGGGCTTCCTCACGGGGTGGCCAGGCTGTGAAGATATGCGCAACAAGGTTGGGGCTATCTGGTATGCGGCGGTGTGGTTTGGCGATGTGTAGCGGCATGTGGTGGTGTGGGATGCGGCACGCGGCGACGTGCGACGGTGGAGTTGGCGGCGCGTGCGAAGCCTTCCGACGAGCAGCTGTGGGGGATGCGACTAGCAACGGTCGGATGCCTCAATGTTCATGTTGGTCGTGTGGTTTGGTGGTGGCATGTTCGTATGCATAGTGGTGGAGTTGATTTGTTCTTTTTCTTTTTTTGTTCTATTCTTTTTCTTTTTTTGTTTTGTTGTCTTTGGTTAGGAGACTGTGTGAAACCTCGAGCCTCATTCGGTTGAGTTTTCTGACTTTGGTCAGGGATCGATCTCGATCTTTTGGTTGATTTACATCGATTCACTCGTTGGCGTGATTCTCGAGAATCATCTCGTAGGCACCTTGCCGCAACCATGAGTGCAGAGTTGACCTCCTTTGAGAGGTTGACTGGTTCCTGATAACTTATCGCGTCTTTCTTTTTCTTTATATTTTTTTCTTGTCTTCCTTTTTTGTTTCTCTTCCTTCGTTTCTTTGGGGAGCAACCTCTTCCTCATCGAGGGCGTTAAGGTTTTCTTTTTTCTTTCCGCTATGAGGCCCATTTTTATGTATCAGGTTGCTCCCATTAATGGTAATGATGTTTTTTTTTAAAAAAAGTTTATATTTATGTGTAATGGATTAAATGTGATGTTGAATGAAAATAAATACAATACTTTATTTTAACCATCAAACAAAATTTCATATGAACTCCAAAGGTATTTTCTAATTGCAAAATGATGGGAGTAATTACTTAAATTTCATGCCTTGGGTCAAAAGTAGGTTGCCTCAATCTATTGCAAGGTAGTGGATTAACATGTCCTCCACTAATGTGTTGTTTGGTAGCTGGAATTGGGCTCCAAATCCCTTGTTTGGGCTCTTAAAACCCAAAATTGAGAAGGGTCGGAATTGTGAGCTTAAAATCAAGGTTTATGGATTCCACCCCATTTGTGGAATTGCTTTGTCCCCCGTCCCTATTCCGCCAACACAAGGCATTCTTCTGCTGCCCCTCTGACACAATCTGCTCTCCTCCACTCTCGAACCCCCTGCAAACCTATGAAACCCTAACAACCGAAGCTGCGTGATGCAAAGGAAGGCATGAGTCGTCGGCGAGGTCGTTGTCGTACATCCATCCTTCGTTGGCGGTGTTGGCGGACCTTCTTCGACGATCATCAAGGCAAATAAGTCATGGATTTCATTGTTAAAGTCTCGTTTGTTTCATTGGTTATCGATTGGAGGTTTCTCGCATCGAGTAAAGGGCTTTGTATCGCTGTGCATGGATGCATTCCTTATCATGCAACATTGGCATGTACGCCCTAGGATGTTCATAGCCTGGAAAGCTTTTGCTTTGTCTTCATCGTTGATGGCAAGGAACTGTGGCCATGGCGAGTCCTTGTGATGCTCTTTATTGCGGTTGTTGCATCGTCTACTCTTATCAACTGCCATTGCTTTATGTCTTGTAGGTGTTGTTGCCCTCTTTTAAGGTTGTTAAGTCATGTTTTCTGCCCTCTTTTAAGGCTGTGTAGTCACGTTTCTTGCCCTCTTTGCGTGCTTTGATTTATCGATAAAATGGGCTTTGGTGTGGTTTCCCATCAGCAGCTCTATTTCGCCGGTTGGGAATGAGGTCTCCTAGCTCTACTTTCTCATCCTGTGCTTGCATCAGTGCTCATTCATGGAGATTGATAAAGAGGAGGGTGAGGGTTTCACGCAACGATAAGTACCTTCCATGGGTGGTGGATGTTTTGCTCTGGGTTGTGCTATTTGTGGTGATTAAGGAGGAGGAGGCATTTGAGAAGAAGTTGAGTAGGCAATGGCATTCCAATATCTTTAGTATTGTTTGTTTACATGATATGTTTGTTGATTGGTTTTGTTGTTAACTTTGTTTGGCAGGTTGGAGGAGGGGACAGAAATTTGAAGCTGCTCTCCTTCTTGATCGATGAAGGGAGTATCTGAAGGAGGTTGGACAATGTCTACTTGAGAGGTACTTGTCTTCAATTAGAAGTTGTGATATTTAGCTCGATTTATTCGTGTATGATATTTGATTCATGTGGATTTTATAATCAATGTTTGATTGGTTTGTCAGTTATTCATGTTTTGTAGTTGGGCTAGCCAGTTATGAATGTGAGTTGAACCACATGAATCTCGATGTTGTTTCCTGTAATTTTTTTTTTAAGCAAGAATTACTGCAATTCCTACTTGGATATCTCGACCAAGGTTTTAAATATCGATATCGATATCGTATCGACAAGTCAAAAATGGGATATATCGAGGATATATCGCTGATATCGGTGAATTTTTGAGAAGTTACTCAAAAAGCCATAAAATATAAAAATGTTAAATTAACATTTTTATAATTAATATATCATAAAGGAATGGCTAAAAAACGTGTGTGCGCGTGCGTGCACGTGCATGTGTGTGCGTGTAGGTTCCGAACAGCGCCAGTCCAATCCTGCCTGTGTGTTTGTGTTTGTGTCTGTGTCTACCCATTTTCAATCTCACGCCTCCCGCCCAGTCCTACCTTATCGTTTTCAACCTCTCACCCAACCGTCCCATTTCAACAGCGCCACAACACCATTTTTCCCACTCAACCGGCAATATATCGGCGATATATCACCGATATCCAGGAAAAATACACTTTGGGTGATATCGATACCACCCAACCCATCGGTATGCGATATAGCAGCAATATATCGCTGGTATGTCATGATATGTCAAACCTTGGCAAGTACTTAGATAAGCCATACTGAAACAAGTGAGCCTGTCAACTCTAGGTTGTTGTGGGGGAAAGAAAGAAGAACCATCATGGATGACATTTTTTAATCAAAGGAAGATGACAAGATAGTCCTTTCAATACCCCTATGGATTATCAAAGTGCTTAGTTTTATGCATCTTTTTATAGAGGTTTGAAGATGCTAATGTATCTCTTACCGATGTTTTAAAATATTCTTCTTATTTTTCAATAAGTAAAATCAAATGTAATGACTGAATTGTCGACAGAGAGTATATAGCTCTAAAGTTGACATATTTAATGGATTACAAGGAAGCAAGAATCTTAGCATGTACAGCTCTAAAGTTCAACAAAAGTCCATGATATTGGCGATATATCTTCGATATATTGGCGATATCATGGAAAAAGGATATTAAGACTGATATCGATATGTGTTGACCCGACGATATCGATATATCGATGATATATCGCCGACATATCAATCCTTGATCTTGACTCACAATATAAGATTCAGGCCAGTAAATTCAAAACAATATCCACAAATCCTTTTTTCTGTAAATTCAGTCCTGCTGCTTAGAGGGCACGGACTTCTTTCCGTAAAAAAAAAAAAATGGTTGTTTGCTTAACATTCGTCGTAAGCTATTATTAGTAGGTAGTAGAAGTGCATTACAGTCTATGCAGATTGACTCCAATGATTTGAGAAAGAGCTTAAAGGCTTCATTCTTGAGAAACTTGGCAAGAATTTCTGATGGGGTGAGGGCATTATTGTCCCAGGAGCAAAGACTCTTAACTTTACTTGGATTCTAATTAACATCTAAAATTCTTTGCATTAGCTAAACGAGAGCAAAAAAAACGACCATTTGTAGCAGGGGCGTTCCAGTAGTGGCCAGTATATTAGTTTCCCTGGATTGCTAGTCAAGCTAATTGGCCTAAGATTGCTTGCTGTTAAAGTAGCGCATGTATTAATGGATTGCTTCTGGTATTGGGGGAACGCCGAGTACGTAGCTGCCACTTGTGTATTTGGGTTTAACATTCTCCTTGGGAACCTTGCAATTGGCAGACTGGTGTCTGGTGATTGATAGGATGACGAGGTTGCTGGAGAGTTGGAAGTCAAAGCTTCTATCTTGGTTGGGGGGGGTGGCTTGTCCTTTTGTGGTCAGTTTTTATGGCCATTCCTATTTTTTTCGTATCTATCTTTGTCATGCCTAGGAAGGTGGTGGACATGTTAACAAAAATGATGAAAAAATTCTTTCGGAAGGGGGCTTTTGATAATGCAAAAAGGAGGCACCTGGTCAATTGGAGAGAAGTATGTTGCCCCTTATCAGAAGGGGGTCTAGGTGTATTTGGTTGAAGAACAATGAATCAGGCCCTGTTGCAAAGTGGATGGCTAAAATAATGGGTGGAGACAGATGCCTTCTAACAGTTGTAATCTACTCTTGTTACAGGCATTCTTAATTGTTAGAAGTGTTTGACAATTGTAAGGGAAGCTTTACCTTTCTGGAAAGGGTTGAATTGGTTGATATAGCAAATGCCTTGAGCCAAAGTTAGGAATGGAGCATATTTTAATTTTAGCTTGGATGATTGGACAGGGAGAGATAGTTCATCTCATTATTACCCATGATTATTTTGCTCTTTCCTGGAACTTGGCAGCAAATGCTGCATCCTATTATAATGAACCTACAAGTGGCAGCAAATGATTGTTGGACATCTTATTTTTAGAAAATTTATCTGAAGAATTTATAGTGCTGTAGGAGAAACTCCAACTATTTCAGCCAAGTCCTAGAGTTGTTGATAGGTGGGAATTGGAATGAGGACATAGGGTTAGGGACATTTATAGGATGCTCCTAAGGATAGTCATCATCTATTTTTCAGCTGCAATTTTGCAAAGGCTCTTTGGGAGAAGGTGGGCCTGATTAGGTAGATTCTATCTTGAAATCTGCTTTCTAGGAATCTTTGGCAAGCACTGGAATGGACATGGACCTCTGGTTTTTAGATCTGAAGCAGGGAGGACAAAACTCTGTGATTCTATTGTTATTGTGGCTGCAGGGGACATGATTGTTAGAGGAGAGCAGTGTAGTGTAGTGTGGAAGGAGTGGTGGCTGATGTAACTGTTTGATTACATACATGATTATTTTTTTAATGTAGTATGATTAGATTTGAACCTGATTATTAGGTGGGAGTCCTATTCCCTGGCATCAAGCCATTTAAGTGGGCTTGTGCAAGCCATTTATTGTATATTTGATGAATGATGTTCCATGATAGGCTAGATATATAGTGGATCTTGTGGTTAAAAAAAAAGACGTATATTAAACATCTTTATAATATAATAATTGTGTTTCTTATCATTTATCAACTTTGCATATTTTAAGCATCTCTGCATGAACAATGTAGAATTATCCTTGATTCCCTGAGTATAGATGTAGACAATCTTAGGAGACTATCCTTGATTCCCTAAGTATAGATGTAGACAATCTTAGGAGATCTTCTTGTTTACATATATTAGTTAAGTGAGAAGAGTTACTTATATATGCTCTTCCATTTATTACTGTAAATCTCAAAATTGAATATAGTCTCTCTTCTAATAGGACTTAACATCTAGTCGGTGCTTTGACATCTTAGATAGAACAATGCTTCTTGCATATGTATACTACCTCTCGTATGCTCCTAAATATAAGAGTATAAGTAGATCCATATTTCCATGATAAATCTAAATCAAAATCTTCTAAATAGAAGAGTACAACTAAATATTTATCTTCCAGTATATCGACAAGAACTTAACTTTTATCGAATTTTGTCACTTAAGAATGCAAATCAATTAACATAACATTCATTATTGCTTGTAGCAAATATTCCTTCAATAAGAAACTTTAAAAAGGTTGGATTGTTGTAAGTTGATTTGATCTCCTTGGTTGTGAATAGTTGATTTTTTTTTAAAATTGAAGTTTTTCTTTTTTATTGTTAACTTTCTTTTGCAGAGGAGTGTCTTATAAGTTATTTAAATCTAAAGAGCTAACCCTTTAGCTTCCACTAGAAGACGAATCGAAATAATTTTATACCTAAATCTAAGTATAAATGTAACATACTTCCAATATAACGGTCTAAATCTAAATCTTATGTACTTCCACTGTAAAGAGGTTAACTGTTAAGACCCACGGCATCAAATATTTTTTTTAGACGTCTGGGAGTTGATCCAGACGTCTGGTCAGATATCTGGACGCCTTCCTAGACATTTGGAAATAAATCTTTTGCGGCGTACGATTGCGAGTCTGCGCGCGTGCACGTGTAGACTGCACTCGCCGACTTGCAGGCGTCTTCTTTTTCTTTCTCTCTCTCCCCCAACGCCTTCAAATATCCTCTTTCCCCCTTCCCTCTCCCTCACCACCACTCCATCGTCTCCTCCTTCCAGTGTTAGCGTGAGAGTGAGAGAGCGAGGGCAGTAGCTGCTGCCGGTTGTGCGTGGGGAGGAGGAGGTGCAGCGAGAGGGAGAAGAGGCAGAGCGCGTGAGGAAGAGAGAGCGAGCTCGCCGGAGCAGCCCAGAGCTAGCCGACGGGCGCGCAGCGAGAGCGTGGTGCTGGGGAAGTTTACCCCGGTGCTGCTGCAGCTCAGGCAGCAGGCGGGCGAGTGCGGCGCGGCCGTGCGCAATAGGCGGAAGGAGAGGAGGTCCTGATTCTGGGAAATTTCCCAGAATCAGACGTCTGGACCTACGTCCAGATGGCGCGGGAGACGTTTGGAGGGAGATCCAGATGTCTGAAAGCTACGACATTTCTCTTCTTCTTCCTTTCCCAGATACGGCCTTGCAGGCCGTTCCGCCAAAAGTTCTGCCTCATTGCCGTGTTGAGACCGTTTGCGTAGGCGTGCAGGTTTCGTTTCGGGAAGGCGCAAGGACACGCCCTCCCACACAGATCAGACATCTGGGCAAGTCACCAGACGGCGGAGAGTGTCTCCAAACGTTCAGAGTGATAGTCGGACGTCTGGAACTAGGTCCAGACGGTTCAGCGGGATCCTGGACGTCTGAAGAACAACTCAGAGTGAGGTATGACCTGGACCACCTTTTAAGACGTCTGGAAGGTGTTCCAGACGTCTGATTTTGGTCAGAGTTGTCGTTTCTGACCCGTTTAGGATCCGTTCGAGGTCTGATTTCTGCGTTTAAAATTTCATTCTTCTCAGAATTAGTTCATCTACTTGTTTAAAGTACTTGTATCCTGTTCTGAGTGGTTCCTTGTGACTTATCCTTGTGTTAGGACCTCGTGCTGTTGCGGCTTTTGGGGTTGCAGAGGCACGTGGACCTGCCGATCAAGCCCCCGTTACTCCCGATTTTGCGGGTAAATTGGCTTCCCTTAGTTAATTACAAACATTAATGCATATCTAAAATAAATGATAGATCCTAGGGTATGGCATGAATCCTAGGACCTGAAAACTAGATTGAACGATAGATCCTAGGGTATAACATGAATCCTAGGACCTGAAAACTAGATTAAATGATAGATCCTAGGGTGTGGCATGAACCCTAGGAACAGAAATATTGAAACAAATGTCTTGAATTCCTGTATTGCAGTCTTGGATAAGTAGATAGAATAACGATAATTGCCTGTAATTGGATAACAGCTACCTGTAAAATGTAGAATACTGTTGCTAGTAACTATTACATGAAATTTCGGTTGGATGAGATTAAATACGAGCTGTCTGTATATAAATGGGAAAGGAAAAGAAGTATGAATGTTGGAAACACGTACTATATACGAATAAACCTGAAATGATGAAACCTAGTATGGCTTGGCTTGAGAAACATGAGCATGAACCCTACGGGGAATTAGGTGTAGAACTCTTGGAAATAAATGGAATGGAACTGGAAAAGTGAATGGGAAAGTGTGTTGTCTTTTAGGTACGTAGTACCAAGGGAAGCACAGGTTACCTCCTAGTGCAGAGCGGAGCCAGCCACCCTAGGGACCCGGGGTTAGGTCTAGCTATTTTGTACCAACTTTTGGCCCTCGCGTACACAGTACCAGGAGAGCTACTAGTGTAGGCAGGGAGCTAACCACCTCATGGGTCCCGGGGTTCAACTAGCCGTCCTACACCGACTTGTTAGGCCCACTGGGCAAACCAGGGTAGTCAGGCGAGGGTACGCGGACTGTGGAGGGGCAAGATCCTTGTTTGGTTACTGTGGAGGGGTTGGACCCCTGTTACTGAGAGGGCTCTGCCCTATACTGGTTCCGTGTTGTGCTTTGGGCGCACCCGTTAACGGAAACGACTGACCGCGGGCCAGTGCGGGGTAGGTACTCGTGCGTTTGTCGCGTGTGCCGTAGTCACCGTTACGCCTGTCAGTGACCTTACGGTGGTTAACTGAGGGTAGGACCACCACGGGGGACTCTCTTGACCAGGAGAGCATCACGTGCTACTTCTACTTTTATGAAAAGACTGCAATCAAGATCGTTCCCACGAGGAACATTCGAGATCAAGAGAAAGATCTAAGAAATAATTCAAGAAAGAGTAAATAGAGGAATAAAGAAAAAAATTAAAAACATCAGCTACTTATCCACCTTTTTTATTTTCTTAGCTAGTTGGTTGCCACTCTACTCAGCATTTTGCTAACGTGTCATAATTGTCACCCTTTTCAGGACCAGGTGTTGAGCAGCGAGAGCCTGCGGCTGCAAAGGGTGCTGGGCCTAGTAGAGCCCATTACTTGTATTTTTGTAGTACCGTATTTCTGTAGTAGTGAGTATTTCTGTTTCACTTGTATTCTTTATTGTAATCTTCATATTCTGTACCTGTTTGTAATTCTCTACTGTTGTGGTGGAATGTACTATAGTAGTTATTTTCTTTACTGCCGTACTTTTATTACTGTTAGTTACTTGCATGGTGAATGTAGTTTATTTTACTGCTTTTTGGTTACTTTCTCGTTGGACGACTAGGTCTTCGAATCAGTCGAGTCGGTCCGATTCTCGCGTCCTGTAGGGATTCGGGAACCGGGTCGTAACGTTAACTGTCTACATATAAGAGTATAAGTAGATATATACTTCCACTATAAATCGACATGAAAATCATATAAATATAAGAGTATAACTAAATCTTTAGCTTCCATTATATTGACAAGTTAGAAGTTATGTTAGACTATTGGTTTTTACCAAAGATGTGTGCTATTTTTTGCAAGAAGATGTGAATATATTTTGCATATAGTAATTTAACTTTATGAATAGGTAAATGGTAAGAACATGTGCACAATGGGTTGTAGGGCTTAAGGGGAAGATGTCTTATTGTTGATAGGAGAACCATGCACAATGGGCATGATAGGCCATAAATTCCTATGGAGATCACAATGGGTGAAAAATTGTAGAAGAGACTACCATGTAAAGTCATAACTTCCTGTGTAGATGACAATGTAAGCTCATAACTTCCAACCTATGGGTTATTCCCATTATGGGTTGGTTGCCCTTCTTATGACAATTTAGAATAAGTTTTATTGGTTTGTTCCTGTGATGTTATTTAATGAGAAGGACGACTTAAGCTAACGTTGTCAGCAATTCACACAGTAGTTTTATTGGTTTATAACCGGTGGTACTGGCTGCTCACCTTCCTGACCTAAACATAAGTGGTAGTCATTAGCAAAAGTTGAGTAGAGTGGTAAGTACAAAATTAACTAATGCAATTCACACATTACAGATTCGTTTCTATTGCTTTGTACTAGAAATTTTGTGTTTCAGATAATCTAACAAGGTCCTATTTCTCTTGGTTCACATGTTCTCTAACGTAACAATCTTGTTGCAGTTTTTCCCGCAATGTAGAACGTGCACGTGGTATTCTCTTGGCCGGGAGAACACCTCACATTTGTCCTACACCTGGTCTATTACCCCGGGGTCATGGTCGCGATGTAGCAGTGACTACGGCACACGCGATAAACGCACGGGTAGCTACCCCGTATTAGCACGCAGTCAGTCCTTTCCGCTAACGGGTACGCTCTAAGTCATATAACACAAAATAGAATAGGGGTTGCACCCTTTACCAGTATGCGTACCCTCGCCCAACTATCCCAGTTAGCCCAATGGGCCTAACAGGAGTTGGTGTAGGGAGGCCATTCCTACCCTGGGTCCTAACCCAAGGGAAGGCTAGCTCTTTCCCCACACTAAGGGTAAATAGCTCTCCTCGGTTCGTGCATACACGAAGGCCAACTCGCCCCCATACTGATGTGCATACATCTAAATAGCCAAAAATGTCTATTAGTGCATGTTCTTAGTATCATATTAGCATTATGCATTGTAAATACTACATAACATGCATCATCATGCATTTAGGTCAAATTGTAGAAATTGTATATTAATTTCTTCTTTTTGGTGGCCAGGGACAGGACGATTTTTAGTCGAGGCTTCGAATCGAAGATCCAACTGTACGGATCTGATCAGGGTGACGATTGGAGTTCAACAACTCCAAGATTGCCCTGATCGGACTTCCATACCATTAGATATAAACCGAGGAAGGTCAAAGATCAAGGGTCAAGATGGTGTCAATCTGTACTTCAGATGACAAATCCGATCATCGCACGGATGGGTTTGGATCGATGATTGCAACCTAACAGCGTAAAAATTAGTCCAATCCGATATCCGTGCAACCTTTTACAAGTCATAGAAGGTGGACGACCAAGATGGCACCACGTGGCACCATCTCGGTCGCCCAAACCGGCCAAGCCAAATTTGCAATGACCTGCAGCTGCACTTCTGAAGGCAAAGGCACGGGCGATCTAGGTTGTTGGATCATGATCCAACGGCCACGATCGCGTGCTCCTAATTCCTTAGTGAGACAAAGAAGAGCCCATAGTGCATTGGTCGTGGGCATGCTCGCAAATCAGAGGCCGCAAGATCGAATCCCCGCAAGTCTCAAATTGAGGTGAAGGCACGGGGCGCATTCAATTTAGTCGTTCGATACAGATCGTGCGGGCGAGGAGCAGGTGATGTGGTGCACCGGATGCGTGCGGTTTACGCACATGTGATCCTACACAGATGCAAATGCACGATTAGACGCGGGAAGCGCAATGCATTCTGAGCCGTTGGATGCGAGATCGAACGGTTGAGAAGAGGCGTGCTTGTGCGTTGAGCTGACGAAGAGGCACTGGCAAGGAGCGTTTTAAGCCGTCCGATCTTGAGATCGGACGGCTAATCTTGCAAGTACATGGATGAGCATTGGGCGTAAGGAGGCAAGGAGGTGTGCGCACTTCAACCACGACCGGGCTTTAGTGACGAATAAATCCATCACTAAAGCCCCTTAATTTATTGTTTTGAACTTAAAATTACCTTTTTGCCCCCAACCTTTACAGCTATAAAAAGGCCTACGCCCCCCACATTTCATTCATCCCTTCCTTCACCTCTCTTCCTCACCAAAGCTCAAGAGAAGCTTGTCTCACACCCGGAATGCTATTCTAGAGCTAAATCCAATTTTCTCGCCTCCGTTCCAGAAGTGGATCCCGCGACGACAATGACGTGCTGCCCTGTTCCCGCCTCTTCCTGCTTCGTCCTTCTTCCCACACCGTCCTTCGTCTTCCAAGTGTCGCTCCGTCCGGCTCGTCCTCCAAGCATTCGTCGAGGAGGATAACATCTCTCTCCCTTCTTTTTAATAGCTTTCTAGAATAGAATTTTCTGCTTTCTAGTTGTAGCAATTTCCCTCTTTATAGTTGTAAAAACATTCTGATTATATCAAGTGATTGCTCTCTCTTTCTCTCTTATTGTTTATATCAATTCCATTGTAATTATTTCGTTTTCAAACAAAAATACAAAAAAATATAAATAGCAGATTTTAGATCGACGTAACCTCCCTGTGTTCAACCCGAAAATCTTAGAATTTCGATATAAATTTATCTGTTGACGGATTTCTTCGCAAATCGAATACAATGACGGGTTCTTTGAAACCAATTTCGATAGCATAGTTTTCCGCATCAAAACATTTTGGCGATGTTGCTGGGAAGGCAACGATTTCGATTTTCTTTTCGCATTTCGCGCACTTTATTATTTTCTAACTTGCTTTATTTC
Organism: Thalassia testudinum; assembly: GCA_037157565.1. Taxonomy (NCBI): domain Eukaryota; kingdom Viridiplantae; phylum Streptophyta; class Magnoliopsida; order Alismatales; family Hydrocharitaceae; genus Thalassia; species Thalassia testudinum. The sequence continues at coordinate 50,374,610 of JAZHRO010000031.1, read as the reverse complement.
TTGTATATTATTTTGCAGGTACCTTGACAGGGAATCATCAAGCGGTAGATCAAAGTAAAGTGCAGTTGAAGATAACTGCAAGTGCTCCCCATTCTTCCCCTTCCATAGATTCCATTTCACCACATTAATTCAAACTCCAATTAACTTAAGTGTTTGCATAAATCCTAGGGTTAGTTTGATTGCTTGGATTTCCACCCACATTCATTTCACTCGCATATAAAAAAAATCAGCAAAAAGATATTTCTTGTAGGATAATTCAACATACACATTCAAGGCACTTAACCTAATTGATTTTCTTCTACTCAATCGGATTCTGATCTGTGGAACCGGTACACACAAATCAACATATAAAAGAGTAGAAATCAGTATAAGATAATCATTTTGTGTGCCTAACTCAGTGGTGTAATCTTGACCAATTGTTTGAGTTGTTTAGGTCGCACCACTTAACCTAAAATCAACTCACCAAGTAGCTTCCCCTTAGGGTTTTTAATTTAGGTCAATACCACGCACTCCACTTTATTTTTGATTTCAAAAGGAAAGAGATCTTCACCCATGCTTAAAAACCTGGTTTGCCTTAAATTTAATTGAATTAAACCTAAGTCTAAACCCTAAAAGCTACTTAAGCAAAAATCCACTCATCACAAATAATCTTGCTTGAAAACCCTGGTTGTGCACGCACTCACACATTCTTAATTGATCATTAAGGGCATAACCCATTTCAAGGGCCCACCACATTCCATAAGCACTACAATCCCAGGCTTTAATAAAATCAAGTAGACATTGGCCTTAAGGACTGATTCGCTCTTCGAGGTCCAGTCTGAGATTGTTTTCGATTAACCTACTTGTACTGATCAATCTGATGTCTAGTTAGGGGAGTAGTGTCAAATGACCGCGGCGAGGGGGTATATTAGGAACCGGAGGTGCAAGCCGAAGGAAGAACCTTCTCCCCAGTCCCTCCTTCACACTGGTTGAATTGAGCAAACGCAAGTAGAGTAAATTGTTTATAATCTTAAGGTGGATTCTGAGAGCCTGTAGATCCTTAGGCTGCCCTACTTAAGGACATGCTTGTTTTGTTGTGCTACAGGGTTCTTATCCCCAGTCCTTCCGACCTCTTCTTAGTTTATGCTGGGAAGGAGGTCATTGAATCCTCGATTGAAAGGACCACTAGAGTATTCTAGGAGGCATAGATTGGATTTTGGCCAAATTGATCCCATGGCCAATCAACAGCCTCCTCTGCCTCAAAATCCACAGGAGGTATTTCAAAGGTAGCTGTAACAAATGTAGAGAATGCAAGAATGGTTGAAGAGAATACAAAGCACTCAGCCCTTGAAGGATTTTTATGATCCTTCAAATTATGGCGAACGTCCCGGTGTCTAGATTCCTACCGGAGACGTAGAAATCAAGCCACAGGTGTTAAGCTTGATCAAATATTTCCATGGGCTTGGCTCTGAAGACCCGTTTCAGCACTTGGAGGACTTGACCACTTTGGTCCAGACATCAAGGCACGAAATGTGAACAAGGAGCAGATGATCATGAGGCCCTTCCTCCACTCTCTTAAGGATAAAGCCGCTTATTGGTACAGGATTATAGGAAGGCCAATTGCAACTTGGAATGATTTGAAATCGACTTTCCTGAAGAAATTTTTCCTTGTAGGACGTACCAATGATTTGAGACGAGCGATTACTATCTTCACCCAGCGGTCGGGGGAGCAGTTTCATGTTTCTTGGGAGCGATTCCAGGACTTATTGCAGAGGTGTCCATGCCACAAGGTGTCGAAATGGCAACTTGTGCAGATTTTCTACCACAGGTTGACTGAGCAACTCAGAAATCACATGGACACTTCTTGTGGAGGCAATTTCCTCAACAAAGATGCAGATAACGCGCACGATTTGTTTAAGATGAGCGAGAATTTGATCAATCATGCCTCCATGGATATTTTTAACCGGTCCCAACAATCCAGATCAGATGTTAATGAGTCCATGACTCTCATTCATTCTATATGGAATTGATTTGTAATAAACTAGATAAGGTGGACTTGATTACTAAAAGGATGGAGGAGTGGATGGCTGGAAATTCAATGAACAATTCTCGATCCACTCAATCCCAGAATTCGGGATTCCATTCATTGCGAGCTCCTTCTGGACGGGAGTTCGTGAATCAACTTGATGAGGCTCAACCTGTGAGTCAGCATTATTCAGAACCCCACGGGTTCCAAATTGGGACCTTTGATCCCAGTTTCTCTGATCCCTCACTTTCTTTCTCTCCATCATCACCCTATGAGGATGTCTATGTTGTATAGGGGAATGTTAGGTCCAACCCTTATTCCAATGCTTATAATCCGGGTTGGAGGAACCACCCTAACTTCTCCTGGAAAAACCTAGGGCAGCAAACCCAATTCCAACCCAGCAATTATGCTCCGCAAAGACCAATGGGTCAGGGTCATGTTTACACTCAACTGCCCCTGAATCAGGTCAATTAGCCATCTTGGAATGCTTGTCAACCTGTAGGGTAGGCTGATTTGAACCGACAGATGGTAGAAATACAATGATCTATGCTTCAGCTCATGCAGCAAATGAAAACCTCGCTGGACAACTTGCAAATTGGGTTCATTACTAATTCTCGTCAACCGGATCTCTGCCATCTCAACCTGTACCCAACCCGCGTAATATCCAAAATCTGGGCAATCATGCCCAAGGGTACGGGAATCAAAGGGACCTGCACGTACATGCTCAGGTGGTTGAACAAGGTCCTTCCTCTTCTGCTTCTTCCTCAAATCAAAGGTTTTTGGCTAATGAAGCCCCTCTAGTCTTTCCTACCCCTCCCCATGACCCAAACCCGTATGCATCTGCTAATTCAGTTACCTTGAGGAGTGGAAAACAAACTCAAGATCCACAACTGCATAGTTATGATCTACCAAATCCTGGAAAGTCTGAGGAGAGAAGGAAAAACTCTGAAGAAGAAATCAAGGCTCAGAAACCTGATTCTGAAGATCTGACTCATGTTCCTTTTCCTGAGGCCTCGATTAAACTCAGGAAGAAGAAGTCTGTTGATAGTAACGAGGAGCTCTTGAATATATTCAAGAATATCGAGATCAATATCCTGCTCCTCGACGCTATCAAACACATACCGTCTTACGCTAAAATTGTGAAGGATTTATGCACATAGAAGCGTAAGTCGAGAGAATATGTTTCGAAGAAGGTGGTACTCTCCGAGCAGGCTAGTTCTGTTATCCTCCATCACCTTCCTTAGAAAAAGTGAGATCCAGGTACTCCTTTGATTTCTTGTGTCATCGAAGATTACACTTTTGATAGAGCACTTCTGGATGTAGGTGCATCTATTAACCTAATTCCGACTTCTCTTTACAAGAAATTTGGATTAGGTGAACTTCGGTCGACTTCAGTAACACTATAGTTAGCAGACTATTTGGTCACATCTGCGAGGCGTTATTGAAGATGTTATTATTAAGGTTAAGGATTTCTATTTTCCTGTAGATTTTCTTGTCCTTGACATTGATATACCTAAAAATCTGAGGAACACGCCCATCATTCTAGGGCGTCCGTTCCTAGCTACCGCAAAGGCCAATGTCAATTGTGAAGGTGATAGCATGGAAATTGCCTTTGGAAATCAGAAATTGAAATTGGATATTTTTAAGGTGATTAACAAATTCGAGGATTGTGGATTTATAGAGGAACTTAAGGAAGATAGTTTGAATATTGAAACTTGTATAGCGGTTTCTACAATTGAAAGTTCCTCCTGTGGTGATGAATCTGACCTGCAACCCTCTGTTGCAAACCTACCACATTCTGAAGAGGTTATTGATTTTATTCACTTTCAACCTCTTCCACTTGATGAATCTTCATTAATATCATCCTTACCTTCAATCCAAAACCCGCCATAGCTTGAACTGAAACCATTGCCTGAGAATTTGAAATATTAGTTTTTGGGACCCTAAAAGATGCTCCCTTTGATTATCAGTGCCAGATTAACTAAGGAGCAGGAGATTAAATTGATTAAGGTCCTAAAGGAACACAAGGAGGCAATTGGTTGGACCATTCATGACCTTAGGGAGATCGAGCCATCTTACTACAATCGCAAAATATTTTTGGAAGATGAATCCCACCCTTCTGGCTAAATGCAGAGGAGATTAAACCCTAATATGCGAGAAGTGGTTAAGAAGGAAATTATCAAGTGGCTCGATGCAGGAATCATTTATCCGATCTCTGATAGTCCTTGGGTAAGTCCCGTACAAATTATTCTCAAGAAAGCTGAGATTATCGTTGTGACTAACGAGAAAGAAGAATTTGTCACAACTCGTTCAGCTTCCTCTTGGAGGGTTTATATTGATTATAGGAAGCTGAACACAGCCACGAAAAAGAATCATTTCACTTTGCCCTTTATCGATCAAATCCTTGAAAGACTAGCCGAGTAGAAGTATTTATGTTTCCTTGATGGTTACTCGGTATACAATCAAGTCCCTATCCATCTCGAGGATCAGGAAAAAATGACTTTCACCTGTCCCTACGGAACCTTTGCTTTTCGTAGAATGGCATTCGACTTATGCAATGCACCTGCGACTTTTCAAAGGTGTATGCTAGCCATATTCTCTGACATGGTGGGAGAGTTTATGGAAGTCTTAATGGACGATTTCTCTATTTTCGGAGAATCATTTGATTCTTGTTTGGCTAATCTTGAAATGATTCTTAAAAGATGCATCAAAACAAGACTGGTTCTTAGCTGGGAAAAGAGTCATTTCATGATACAAGAAGGTATCATCTTGGGTCATGTAATCTCTGAACAGGGTATCAAAGTTGACAAAGCTAAGGTTGATGCTATCTCTAAACTTCCTCCTACATCTGTCAAACAAATTCGATCATTTCTTGGTTATGTGGGATTCTATAGGAGGTTCGTCAAGGACTTTTCTAACGTTGCTCGCCCTTTGAGCAACGTTCTCGCCAACGATACGCCATTTGATTTCAACGAATCATGCCGTAAGGCATTTGATTTTTTTAAAATGGCAGTCACTTGTGCTCCAGTGTTGCAACCACCGGTTTGGATGGCCCCATTTGAAATCATGACTGACGCTTCTGATTACGCAGTCGGGGCTGTTTTTGGTCAGAAGATTGACACGAAACCCTCTGTCATCTACTACGCTAGTAAAACTCTAGACAAGGCTCAGAGGAATTACACTGTTACTGAAAAGGAATTACTAGCTGTACTATTTGCTTTGGAGAAATTCAGGGTTATCTCTTAGGATCTCACGTCATCATATATACCAACCACTCGGCCTTGAGACATCTCTTAGCCAAAAAGGATGCCAAACCCTGGCTTATTCGATGGATTCTTCTGTTTCAAGAATTTGATCTTGAAATCAAGGATAAATCCAGAGCACAGAATGTGGTGGCGGATCATCTTTTGAGACTTCTGAGTGATTCTTCTTGTCCGAATATCCCGATTGTTGATACTTTTCTGAACGAGACTATCCTTACAGTTTCAAGTATCCAAACTCCATGGTTTGTAGATATTGTAAACTATTTGGCCATTGGTTAAATCCCCCAGGATTGGACCAAGCAACAACGAGATAGACTTAGATCTGAGGCCAACTATTACTTCTGGGAGGACCCTGAATTGTATCTCATCGGCTCTGATCAAATTATTTGCCGATGTGTTCCGAAGAGTGAATTCAAAAGTATACTCGACTTCTGCCATGCATCTGCGTATGGTGGACATCTCTAGGAGAAAGACGACTGCAAAAATTTTATAATCTGGATTCTTTTGGCCTCTCTATTCAAGGATGCCCAGGAATTCTCGAGGTCGTGTTCCTGATGCCAGGCACTTGGGAGCATAACCAAGAGAGACATGATGCCCCTAAACCCGATTCTTCTCGTAGAAATCTTCGATGTTTGGGGCATCGATTTCATGGGACCCTTCCTCTCTTCGTTTGGAGATTAGTACATTCTCGTCGCTATTGATTACGTGTCCAAGTGGATAAGGCAATTCCCACCCGAACTAATGACCACAAAGTGGTCATTGATTTTGTCAAGAAGAACATCTTCAATCGATTTGGGATTTCGAGGGCCATCATCAGTGATGGTGGTTCTCACTTCACTAATGCCCAATTTCGTAATTTACTGGCAAAATACGAGTTAAATCATAGAATCTCCACACCTTACCATCCCCATACGAATGGGCAGGCCGAGATCTCCAATCGGGAGATCAAGAATATTCTTCAGAAGACGGTTAGGCCTGATCGTAAAGACTGAACTCAAAAGCTTGAGGACACTCTTTGAGCCTACCATACGACGTACAAAATGCCTATTGCCATGTCACCGTTTCGTCTGGTGTATGGAAAGGCGTGCCATTTACCCATAGAAATTGAACATATGGCATTCTGGGCAATCAAGCAGTGCAATATGGATTTAAGTTTAGCCGGAAAGATTAGGAAACTCCAACTATCTGAGTTGGAGGAGCTTAGAAATGACGCATACGAGAATGCCAAGATCTACAAGGCTCGGACCAAAGCTTTTCATGACCAATTGATATCCCGCAAGAGCTTTGAGTCGAATAAGAAGGTCTGGCTCTTCGATTCTCGACTTAAGCTCTTTCCCGGTAAACTTAAGTCAAAATGGAATGGCCCGTTCATCATCGATCATATTTTTCTAAACAGGGTTGTTCAGATTTCGGACCTAAAGACAGGTAATTCATTCAAAGTTAGCGGTCAACGCCTGAAGCCTTTTATTGACCGTATTGTTCCAGAACCCGTCTCAGATACAGTTGCTCTCATCATGTTGTGATCTCTTTGGCTGGACTTCGCCTAACTGATGGCATTAAACTCAACAGTTGTACAGTCTGACTCAGAGATGACCTGAGCATCATATTCAGGTGATATCTTCTACATTCTACCTTCCTTTCATATCTTTTATTCTCAATGCGGCCATTGCATCAGCTAGGTATGGGGGGGTAGATTCATTTTTGAATCAATTTGTCAGCTCTGTGGTGTTCTTGTAAATTTTACTTGTTTTCTTTTATATACATATAAAAAAAAATTGAATCTAGAAAAAATACTTGGGCGTTAAGACTTTTCAATCTTAGGAAATGTTACAATAGGATCTGAACATTAAGAGCCTTCAGGTCTTTGGGCTTAATCAGCCCAGGTATCCACTAAAATGTGGATTTGTGTATTGAGTCCTCGCCATCCTGAATTTTATTTCAATTTTATTAAATAAGTTTGGGTGATAAGTATATGACTTATCAACCCGCCTTTTGATTTGAGGAAACTTTAACTCTAAAGCATCTACACATTATTTGTCACTGACTCGTTATTTGGTTTTAACGGAAATTAGGTAGCTAATGAACCTTCTAGGGTGGTATGGCTGGCAAGTTATCGTGGGTAACAACCCATTGGTAGGTTATCCAGAGCCCAGCCACTAGAACATTCTTTTCCTACTGCCTTTAGATAAATCTTAAACCAATGAAGCCACCTACTTTAAAAAAATAATAAAAGAAAAGAAAAAGAAAGTCCAAAAAGAGAAAAGAAAAAGAAAATAAAAGAAATAAGCCACGGTTCACCGCACGAGTATGGCTGGCAAGTTATCGTGGGTAACAACCCATTGGTAGGTTGTACAGAACCCAACTCAAGAAATGCACATCAAATTCCTAAAACACTTAGGAAGAAGCGGAGAAGTAGAATAAGTCGGGGAGATATACACTTGATTCACCCTTGTATTGACCCCATAAAAAGAAAAAGTAGGGAGAAAGCTACCGTTTGTATAGATACACCTTTAGGCAGAATTCTTTTTAAGGTCATCTAGGGGCGTAGAAACCCGAAGTCCATTCTGATTGCCGATCAACGGGTCTATCACTTTCACAAAAAGATGCTTAGAACTTAGGGTTTTCATCAAGTCTCGGGTGGGTTGAGTGGCCGTAGAAAGCCACTCTGTAACCCTAAACTCAAAAATAAAAAAAAAATAGAAAAGAAGAAAAAGAGAAAAATAGATCTTTCTTTGAATAAGGCGAGGGCTTGAGGTAGTCTACATTTTGGCAAACACCTGGGTACTGTTGTGTTATTGAAAGTTCAGGTCTAAAGTAAAAATTTCTTAATGTTGAAAATGACTTATGCTCGAGTAATCCAATCCTAATTCTTTTATAAATAGCATGTAGTTTTTGCTAGGGCTAGCAAAAGATAGGCATGAGGGTGTGATGTGCATACATCTAAATAGCCAAAAATGTCTATTAATGCATGTTATTAGTATCATATTAGCATTATGCATTGTAAATATTACATAACATGCATCATCATGCATTTAGGTCAAATTGTACAAATTGTATAGTAATTTCTTCTTTTTGGTGGCCAGGGATTGGGTGATTTTTAATCGGGGTCTCAGATCAAAGATCCAACTGTACGGATCTGATCGGGGTGATGATTGGAGTTCAACGATTCCAATATCGCCCCAATCGGACTTCCGTAGTATCAGATATAATCCGAGGAAGATAAAGATCAAGGGCCAAGATGGTGTCAATACGTACTTCAGATGGCAAATCCAACCACACGGATGGGTTCGGATCGATGATCGTAGCCTAACGTGGTGCCATCTCGGCCGCCCAAACCGACCCGTCCAAATTTGCAATGACCCGCAGCTGCACTTATGAAGGCAAAAGCACAAGCGATCTTGGCCTTTGGATCATGATCCAACGGCCTCGATCACGTGTGCCTAATTCCTAAGTGAGACAAAGAAGAGGCTGTAGCGCATTGGTCATGGGCATGCTTGTGAAGCAGAGGCTGCATGATCGAATCCCCGCAAGCCTCAAATTGAGGTGAAGGCGCGAGGTGCATTCAATTCAACCGTTCGATGAAGATCGTGCGGGCGAGGAGCAGGCGACATGGCACAACGGATGCACGTGGTTTACGCATGCGTGATAATGCAAACGCCTGATCAGACGCGGCGGGTGCGATGCATTCTGAGCCGTTGGATGCGAGATCGGACGGCTGAGAAGAGGCGCTGGCAAGGAGCATTTTAAGTCGTTCGATCTTGAGATCGGACAGCTGATCTTGCGAGTACATGGATGAGCATTGGGCGCAAGGAGGCGAGGAGACGTGCGCACTTCAGCTACGACCGGGCTTTAGTGACGAATGAATCTGTCACTAAAGACCCTTAATTTATTGTTTTGAACTTAAAATTACCTTTTTGCCCCCAACCTCTACACCTATAAAAAGGCCTACGCTCCCCATATTTCATTCATCCATTCACCTCTCTTCCTCTCAAAGGCTCAAAAGAAGCTTGTTTCACACCAAGGATGCTATTCTAGAGCTAAATCCAATTTTCTCGTCCCCGTTCCAGAAGTGGATCACGCAACGACGATGACGTGCTGCCCTGTTCCCGCTTCTTCCTGCTTCGTCCTCCTTGCTCCGTCCTCCGTCTTCCAGGCATCGCTCCGTCCGACTCGTCCTTCAAGCATTCGTCGAGGAGGATAACATCTCTCTCCCTTCTTTTTAATAATTTTCTAGAATAGAATTTTCTGCTTTCTAGTTGTAATCATTTCCCGCTTTATAGTTGTAAAAACATTTTGATTATATCAAGTGATTGTTCTCTCTCTCTTATTGTTTATATCAATTCCATTGTAATTATTTCGTTTTCAAACAAAACTCAAAAAAAATATAAATCGTCGATTTTACTTCGACGTAACCTCTCTGTGTTCGATCCGGAATTCTTAAAATTTCGGTATAAATTTATCTGTTGACGAATTTCTTTACAAATCGAACTACAATGATGAGTTTTTTGAAATCAACTTCGATCGCGTAGTTTTTCGCATCTCAACACATACTAGAGTCCAAATAACTATTGTGCCTCCATTAGGCAAATACAATCCATCACTATTCGAATTTCATACTACGACAGATAATTTAATTTTCCATGCCTCTCTAAGGTTCATTTACAACTCCTTGGATTCATTTTTAGACGCCATTGGAATACATGCATTTCCTTTCTAATTTCAATTTCATATAAGAGGTCGACACTTAAGTGCACTAGGTAACAACATTGCTATCATCTAATAGGGTTTTCGCTACTCCCAATAAGAATTAATCACTTTTTATATGTATAATAATGACAAATCTTATATATTATGAGCTAGGGCATGCACGCATATGTATTAGTCTATTAAGTAGAACAATTCTCATTTCCATTCATAACATGCATATGCGAAAACGCAATAACACATTAAGTAGTTACTGTTAACATGCATTTGAGATTGGGCTAACTACGTTGATACCGGAAAAACCTCTCTACCTAGGAGTACGGGAGATATGGGGGCTCGAGCAGCTAATCCGAACGCCTCTGCAAGTCCCGCATGTGCCACGGACTTAGAACCTACACCAATTCAATGGTCAACCGAAGCATTAAACACATTGACCGACATTTCATTATGCAAAAACAGTTCAAAAAAATCTAGAAAAGATTCCAAAAGGTAGGAAATTCCAAAAGCTTTCCAACGATACCTTGTTTGCACAATTTTGACCCCGTTTGGGCCCTGAACCGACCTAGAAACCTTCCTTGGTTCGCTTGAACCGACCTTGGTCGGTTCAATCAAACCAAACCAATTGCCCGCCTGCTTCAGGAAGCGCTTAACGCTCAAATCAAATGCCTGAGACACTCCTCTGATGTCTTAAATAGCACGAGACCCCAACTCTCCTCCTCAGATGTCCGGCGGGTGTCCCGATCGTCCTAGAACTACTCCAGACGTCCGATACACTGTCCGGATGTCTAAAACACCTCGGAAGTTCGCCTGCGCATGACTCCCTATGCAAACTCGCTCTACATGAGCGTTTCTTCCCCATGCAAGCTCACTCCTCGAGGCCATCTTTGCCACAGAAACCTCAGGTAGGCCGTGCCTCGTGCCTCGTGCCTCGCGCGTCCTTGGACGTCTGAAGCGTACCTCGACCGTCCGCGGAGCCTCCCAACCATCCACACGGTGTTGCGGACATCCGATGAACGAAGGGCTCTCCCTTGCTCCACGCACTGAATGCGTTGCATTAGCGGCTGTAGTGCCTCACACCATGAGCTCCTCGCACTGCGGGCCACTGCAATCCCCCTCTCCTGCCTTCTCTCTGTCGCTCGCTCTCCCTCTCCCTCACTCTCTTTGCTCTCTCCCTCACTCTCTGTTTGAAGAGGGGAATATGGCATGTTGCCCAAGGTGGTGTAGGGGAGGAGCGAGATTGCGAGGTTGGGGTTTTAAAGGGGTATCAGATAGGGTTTTAGGGCTCGTGGGATCGGGGAAATTTACAAAAATAGTCCTAGGTTCTTTGAGTTGTTTATGTGGGGTCCAAAGGGTAAGAAGTAGGGCGTAAAGATTGCGCCAAGCTCCTCCATGAGTCAAATAACTCGGATGGGGGCTCTACGTGCGTTTCCTAGTGCAAGGAAATTACGACGAGGCCCCTCTAGTTTAGGAAACCACCAAATGACCCTTAGGAAAGGTCATTTTAGTTCTCATTTATATATCCATGTAATTGTCAATGTTAACCTTAGTTGGCAATTTCATAGTTGCCACCTAAGATGCAGAAGTTGAGAGGGGTTGCATTTCCATACTATGATGAGATCAACATCATAGTAGGAAAGGACATTGCTACAGGGGAGCATGACATGTACATCAGAACATTTGTTTGACTCCTCTGAAGATGAGTCAAGACAACAACATAATGAATCTCAGGTGCCATTTAATCATTCCTATGTGGGCCCATCCTACACCACCTACCAGCAGCATCCATACCATGTTGATGCCAATCGACAAAGTATGGGTGCATTTGATGTAATCGACAGCCGATTCAATTTTGGGGAGTTACCCTCCTCTAGTCATCCTCCATACCATGGGATTAACATCAACGAACCTTTGTATGGTGGAATCCCACATCATGATGTTCCTAGCAATGCTGCGGGTTCATCTCCACGCCCTATCTGACTCCAGACTTAGGGCACGAATCTGAAAAGCAACCTTCACCCTATCCCGCCTTGAGGACCGGTACAGGGAAAAGAAAGAGCAAAGAAGGTAGTTCTAGTGGAAGCAAGAGAAGACGTTTAAGCTCTGGGCATCCAAACACCCAAATATCGGAAGGAATATCTCAAATTAGTGGATTCCTACAGGAATTAGTCAGTGTCAGATAGCAATCGAATAAGGTGGATAGATCTGAGGAGATAAGTCAATGCCTTCAGATGGTTACTAAGCGAGTCTCGAATATTTCTGGTGTCGACACGATGGCACTTGCACAGTACTTCGCAAGAAGTAGAAACCGTGCAATATTTAGGAATGTTGTTGAGAATCTAGATGACTTCGTAGACTGGCTCGAGTCAGTGCTTAAGTAGTTGGCGTGGTTTAAGTCATGTTTCCCTTTTGTGTAGTTGTCAGTTTTTATGTAGTTCATCTCCTTTGGCATATAATAATTGTGAACATTTTAGCATAGTTTAGCTTTTTTATTTTTGAATTAAATTAAGTCATTTATCTATAACAAATATCTTGTATTGGTTAGGGATGTCGTCTAAGGAAATTTCCGATTCTAAAATCACACCATCGGCCTCCTCAGACAGTTTGTCTTTGAGTTCAGATTCTAATCATCGCAAAATCGAGGATGAGGAAATTTTGAGGGTGATTGAAATGATTGTACCCATCCTTGTCATGGCTCAATTGGCTGTCAGACAACGAATCCCCCGTAATACAAATGCAATAACATGACACATATGGATCCATCACATTTTAGGAGGGCACTACGATAGGTGCAAAAGCGAGTTTCGTATGTATGCGAGGTCATTCATGGTTTTTGCCGATCTTCTTAGGAGTAGAATACACTTACAGAACACAGAACACCACTGTCGAGGAGCAGTCGGCGATCTTCATGATGGTCATGGCACACGGAGGTTCGAATCGATATTTGATGGAACAATTCCAACACTCCGGAGAGACAATTAGTAGGTATGTTAATTGTGTTTTGCGTCAAATCCTCAAGTTGAGAAAACTTTTCATTCAACTTCCTGGATCTGATACACCTGTTGATGAGTATGTGCGAACAAACTCAAAGTATTATCTGTACTTTAAGGTAAACATCTATTTTGGAAGATACTTCCTTATAAGGGAATACTTAATCACCTTCTCTTCAAATTCCATTAATTTCTTTAATTTTGCAAGGAATGTATCTAAGCAATTAATGAATGTCATGTGCGCAGGACCGTCCCTAATGCGCTAGCCAGGCGATATCGCTGTAAGAAAGGCTGGATGAGCCAAAATGCCCTTGCAGCCGCTGAGTTCAACATGGAGTTTACGTTGTCATTCGATTCGAGGGAAGCGCAGCCGACATGCATACACTAAACTGGGAATTAGACTTTGGTCATTTTCGTGTCCCAGAAAGTAAGAGATTCCTATTCGACCTAGGTTTCGCAAATATTAATCAATTTCTTGCTCCATATCATAGTTTAGCGTACCACTTGTATGAGTACTGGGGATGAGTATATCAATGTCCAAAGGAGATCTACAATCATCGTCATGTGCAGCTTCGAAGCATGGTGGAGAGTACATTTGCTACGCTTAAGTCACGATTTCATTTGCTAAATCATCGTCTGGACTATAGTATTAAGGTTCAACATCGATTGGTTATGGCTGCTTGTATAATTCATAATTTCCTTCAACATTATGATCTGGATGATCTAGAGTTCCATTAAAGATTTGAAGAAGAGGATGACAATTTAGATGTTGATCCTACCGGTGAGGTCGACGAATCCGATGTCAGGGCAGATGAGCAAGTGCGTGACCAAATTGCCTCTAACTTATGAGATACTACATGAGGAGGCAACGACGAAGACAGTAATTGCAATGACACTTTTTTCGAATAAACTTAGTTCCCTTTTTATGAGTACTCCACTTTTGGATGTACTATGTATTGTAATGAATTATGTTATTCGCATCCGTCATTGAATCATGAAATTGTTCACCTTTGTCTGCAGTAAGACACTATGTGTTGGTGATTCTGCATTTAAATGATAGAACTATTGTTACAATCTTTTCTGCATTGCTTGGGTGTAAAACTGCAGGAATGGAAGTTGCTCTACGTAACGGGCCTTTTTGGTATCATGGTCGTCGATGTTTCTGCAATGACATTTGCAGTCTTGTCCTCTTGGAGGAGATAACTCAGGAGCTGACCATCTTGCAGAGGTTGTACTATGTCTGCCCAAATTTTGATAAAGTATAATGTGATGTTACTTACAACATTGAAGTTATCATTTTATTCCCAATTTAATCAATCTATCCTTAGGGATGTGAATATAGGATAGCTGCTGCCGACCACGAACAAACGGCTTCATTAACAAGAGCAGAGTTAACATTTTTGGGAGGTTTGGTAGGGAAGTTCGAGAGGGTATCCCAAACTAGAACGGGTAGGGAGGCCAGTGATGATCATGTTGACTGGCTGCTTCGTTACATTGAACAATTGGAGCATGCGATAGAAGTTAAGAATGGTGAGGTGCAAAGGCTTTAGTTGGGATCTGCAGTGCGTGGATGCGTGCAATGCAGAGTTACAGTAGAGGATATCGGACTTAGAGGTTGAGGTTGTTGTTCGTAGTGTTAAGGAATGCTACGATGCAATGGCCACACGTTTTAATAACTTACGAAAGTAGATTGCTTTTTAGTTCCATGTTGTCACAGCATATTAGTACAAGGTATTGTAGAACGCATTCTCTTATTTGCATAGATAGAATGGATATATTTGTTATTGTCGTTATCTAAGGAGACATAACTTTCTTATTTATGTTGTTTACCATTCTAGTTGCAGCTATTTTTTTGCGTGTCGAATTTTTAAATGTTAAATATTCTCTACATTATGAAGGTTGTGTCGGATTAAATTATTTCAAAATTACGATGCATCGATGATGATAACATCATCATGAGCCCTAACTAGCTTTAATTAATCAGAATCAATTGACAAATGCTCCAACATAATCGCCTGAGAGCCATAATTCCTTGCATATCCATTCTGAGAGGAATACATTAAATCAGGGTTAATTCTGCAATTTTAACATTATATCATAAAAGTAGAGTAAACATGGGGTTTCCCAAGGGTTAATTTAAGTTCTAATCACTATTAAAGTCTAATAAGAGGGTCCACACAAATAGAAACAGGGTTTCACATACTTTGAGAACTGATTTATGACCTGAAATCCTAATTTCAGACCCGCTTGAATTACAAAGGTTCTTGATGGGAATATCATCATGAGCCCTAACTAGCTCATTTTGACCCAATGAAGAGAATAAAAGCTTCTACATAACCAACTGGAGGTCTTAATTCACTGAATAACCTTTCTGAGAGAAAAGCAAGAAACAAAAGGTAAAGCTATAATTTTACCATGGCAGTACAATAAAGGGTTTTCTCAAGGGCTAAACACTGGTCAAATGGTCTTAACAAGATAATAAGTGGGTTGAATTAGACAGAAAAGGGTTCGTGTGAGTTCTGGGAATTAAATGACTTCTTGTGACTCTAAAATAGACTCACTTGATTAAACAAGTTTCTGGTCAGGATAAAATTCAGCTAAACCCTCTAAAAATCATAGAAAAATATCCTCTAGGGTTTAAAACTTTCAAATTGGCCTTTGGAACCCATTTTGACCTAGAATGGGGTCTTAGACAGATATTTGCCCTAAATTAGGTTTTTACGTAAATTACCCAGTCAAACGTGGTCAAACCCAAAATCCAACTTCGCCATTTGATCTCTTAGGTCCAAATTAGGTTTGTACCAAAATTTGGACCTAAGAGGAACTCATCTTAACTTACTTTGCAAATAAGTCCAACCTGATTACATTTCTACCCCTATCTTTCAAAAACCCTTGCATTTGACCCCCTAGCTTCTTCATCATCCTTGCAAATAGGTCCTTCCACCATTATAGCTGAGGAAATCCTACTTCGATGAACTTTAGAAGAAAGATTCTCCTTGATTGCTTAGAGAATCCCTCCCAAAATTGGAAGGGAGATTCTCTGAGTAATCCTCTCCAATCTAAACCCGTCACTGAGCCCTAATTTGTACCCAATCTCTCATGCGAACGCATGAAAGATTTGGATCTTTTTGAAGCTTCCATTTCTGACCATCATACCTTTCTTGGAAGCTTGGCTTCCAAGCACAAATCCTTCCCCAGAGGCCTATTTAAGCAACCCCTGATCCAACTACATCTCCCCACCTTAGAATTGGGCCGGTCCACCCCACATTCTTCTCTCCTCGCCGGCCACAGCACCTCCGCAAGCTCCAGCGGCTCCTCCCTCTCTCTCTCGTCGCCCAACCACAATACCAGTGGTTGGGTTATCTTCCTCTCAATCCTTCGCGTCGACCATACCAGCCCTGACACCGCCACTGCCCTTATCTTCATCACCGCCTCATCTATGGAGATCTTTGTCTCCGGCGTCAGCCGTACCAACCCAGACACCTCTCCTGTCTCCTTCATCTTTAGATTAGGTTTGTTAGCTTCCCTCTCTCTACTCCTACTCCCCCTCTTTATTTCTCAAAAACACCCTTCGACGACACCGATCACCAGCACCTTCTCCACCTTCGGCGAACCCTCCGATGAGGTGTCACCGTCGCTCCACGCCTCCATCCACCTCGCCAACCATCCTACGATCTCTGCCTCGATTCACTGATCATAATCCCCCACTTGATTTATTCCATTAGCCGCCCTAACATCCCCCCAAACACACCCACTCACACAGCCACAGAGAACCCTAGGCATGCCACCACAGCTGTTCCCATGCCACACCGACCACCACTGCATATTCTTCATGCCTTGGCGAAGCTCCCTGAGCATTTTAACGTAGCCGTGAGGCCGTTGTGGTGCTTTCAGGTCCAGGAGCCCTCCGCCATTAACGCATAGCTTGAAGCTTGCTTGCAGCGAAATACAGGCTGTGACAACCCCAGGCTCGTGTCCCAGGCTACGCGGAAAGTCTTTGCGAACAACTCCAGGCATCCAATTGAGCCAAGAGTCATAGCAGTTGCTGCTATTGAAGAGAGCTTCTCTGCTGCAGCGCGCACAAGGGAGGTAGGACATTTAGTCCCACCTCGGAACTAGACAAGCGAGCGTGTGCACATAAATTGATTTTGTGCATTAGCCTTGTCGCCTCCAAGTCACGGGGTGAGGTCCCTCTCTCCCCCTCTCACGGCCTCATCCGCAGCACTGCCCACGCGGACCTGGCCATGACCCGTTTACCCGACTGACTCACTCCTCGCTTACCACTCACGCCGGTGAGCTTGGACCCGGGTCTCCGTTAGGTCTGATTACCCGAACCGGACATGGCTCTAGGAGAGTGAACCGAAATAGAGAAGAGAGAAGAGAGGAACGCTACACAGGGGAAGGGGGGTTTTGCTGTGGAAAGATTGGCTCCACACTTAGCCAAATCCAAGGAAGGAAGAAGCCAAGGAAGAGAAAGAAGAAGGAAGAAGCTAAGGTTCACAAGGAAAAAGCTGAAGAGGAAAAGGCTGAAGGTAGAGAAAGAAGAAGGAAGAAGAAGACAGAGAAGGCAAAGGAAAGAGAAGACAAAAAGGAGCCAAAGACAGAGAAAGAAGAAGAAAAGGCTGAAGTCAAAGAAGAGAAGAAAGAAGGTAGAAGAAGCTTAAGACAGATTGCAAGAGAAATTAGAGAAAAGAGGAAGGGAAAGCGCTGTAGCAATGAACCTTTAAGATGTCTGATTTTATAATCAGACGTCCAATTTTTCATAAGCTCTCCATTATTTCTAGCTACAATTCTTTTTATGCTCCATATACTCATGCTTTATATTTTTAATTAGATTTTGAGTAGTATTATGTGTTCAATCTGCAATTATTATTGAGATTAGTGTGTGAATTCCATTTGCTCCCTGTGTTTGACCTCAGACTTTAAATTCGAGTAATAAAATTATATTTGTTTTGAACGCTTTTTCGGTTGTACTACAACGCAACATTCTTAAATACCGATCAAGCCCTTCAAACAGTTCTGGTCAGGATAAAATTCATCTAAACATTCTAAAATTCATAGAAAAATATTTCATGAGGTTTGGTATCCTCGATTTGACCTTTGGAACCCATTTTTACCTTAAATAGAGTCACAGACACAATTTTGCCCTAATTTGGGTTTTTACATAAATTTCCTAGCTAAACTTGGTCAAAACTCAAATCCAACTTCACCACTAGATTCATTGGGTCCAAATTAGGTTTGTACCAAAATTTGTGCCCTATCAAAGTTCATCTTGATTTAGTTTGCATTTTAGTCCAGTCATGCTCTATCTCTCTCAATTTGCCTCTCAGCTTTTGAAATCCTTGCAAATAGCTCTCTAGGTTTGTTGTCTTCTTTGCAAGCAGGTACTTGCCGCCATTGGAGGTCAATTGACCTCTAGACTGGCTTTGACCTCGCCTAAACCCACTCAAATTATCATCAAATCCCACCAAATTTGGTGGGATTGATGTTCACATCATGACGAATCGATCAAGACAGATCTTGGCTCCTGACTTGCCTGAGGGAATCCGTGCAAACGCACGAATTCCTTGCATGTTTCTTGATTCTGAAGCAAGCCAATTAGGCTTGTTTCCTAATCTAGAGCTCAGAGTAGAGCTCTATAAAAGCTCATGATCCTCAAGCCTAACTCCTTAGCTAGATTCAGGCCACATTTCTTCACAATTTTCCATCACCAGCCACCTCTGACCGTAGCTCCGGTGAGCTCCTCCAACCTCCGTCTTCGCCCTCTGCCACATACCATAGGTAGAGGGCAATATCTTCCCTCCGCTGTCTGCTTCTCGTAATACCACCAGAAGCCACCCTACTCGTTCATCCTCGTCGTTCTCCCCCATTGGAGATTTCATCTTGTCCACGTCTGACCATCACACCGGCGTGCAAATCCTCATCCCCTCCATCCTTTAGCTAGGTCACTTCCTCCCTTTTCTTCTCCTAAATCTCCCTATCCCTCTCCCTCCATCTTCTCCATGTTCGGCCGAGGCCCGACGAGGCCTCCCCGACGCCAAAAGCAACCAAACGCCCTGTTACCACCTCCATAAGTTTCGCCTCATCTCCATAATCAAAACCCCTCCCTTAATTCCACCACACACCCACTAAATCGCCTCACCAAACAAACCCACATCCGAGCACCTTCCCCGATGTCGCCTGACCACCACATGCACCCCCACGACACATAGACCCCACTATCACCTTCGTTGTCCTCAAGCGAAGCTTTTGAGACGCTTTGACGTGGCTGCAAGGCCGTTCTTTGTGTTTCAGGTCATCGCCGCCGCCGCCCTCATCTTCTCTGACCTCGGTTGCTGTTCTCCGACTACAATCACCCTCGACTCCACTCCCAGGCTGTGCACAAGACTCCCAGGACCCTTCCCAGGTCCTCCAATTGAAGACACAAAGCCTCAGCAGCTACAATCGAGCGAAGCTTCCTGTGCAGCTTTCATGCAAAGAGCAGTGGGACATTTAGTCCCACATCGTTTGTTGACAAGCGCACGAATACCCTTAAGTTGATTTTGTGCTGTAGCCTCTCTGCTCAAGTACACGAGGGGTCGAGTCCCTCCACGCACTCACCTGCCCAGCCGCTCACCCGTCTATCCACTCACCTGTGACACACGATTGCAGGCCTGGTCACTATTCTCGACCCGATAACCCGACCGATTGCCCGATTACACCGGGTCTGTGAGAGAGAAAAGGATTTCTGAGAGAGAGGGGGGAGGGTTTTGCTGCTCCATCCTTGTGCCCATGTGTGACACTTAGCCTCTGAGAAGTTGCCTCTATGTGCTTGAGGAAGGAAAGGCTAGAGAGGAAGGCTTTGAGAAGGAAGGCTTTGAAGAAGAAAGAAGAGAAAGGCTCTCTGAAGAGCCTTGTGCTTGTGTTCACTTAAGTTGTCTGATGCTATCTTCCTGACATCTGATTGAGGATGATTCTAAGCACTGTTGAATTATTTAAGCACTATAGTTAACATTGATGAAATTCATTGAGTATGAGATATATGCTTAATTTAGATAAATAATTGGTGATTTAAATCACCATTATTTTTTCTTTCTATACTTTTTGTCTCATCATTATTTGAATTACAATATGATAAATTGTATTCATTAAATATCTATTTTGTTGCTCAATTAATTGTGCTCATCTATTTTAAATGAAAATTAATGTGAGTTTCATATTTACTTCCTGTGAACGACCTTAGACTCTTTCATGAATCTGAACATATAAATTTAAGTGTTTGTTGTGAGATTTTGTCGATTATACTACAATGCATACATTTTTTAATACTCGATGAAATCCTAACAACATTTTGGCACTGTTGTCGAGGTGCAACACACAATTCACACATTAGTCTTATCTTTTTTTATTGTTATTTGAGCACTAACTTGCCTTATTTGCTTTGTTTGTGATTTTGTGAGGTACATTACGAAGAGATCTTCAGCGCAATCAACTACTTTAGGGGTAGGTAATCTTTCTCTTCTTCCCTAATCAATCTCCTAATCTTTTGGAAGAGAAAAAAGGAAACAAACAATTATGATTCACCTGCCTTATTTTCTAGTAATCATCATTTCTAAGGCAAGTTTCCTGATTTGCGAATTCAAATGAATATCTGATTGAGGATTGAGATGATTCTGTTTAGAGATCCCTGTAGGATCTGAAGATATGTAATATATGGCTATCTACGCGTACACAAACTTAATCAAAATGTTAGTAATAAAAAAAATAATTTGCACAAAATACAATCACAGAAATTGGCATATATGTATAGTGGTTCCCCTCCCTCGGGTACTCCACTACCTAAGCCTCCCAGCTTAGTGTTTTTAACTCGATTCTCTCAACCCCGAGCGAATCAAATTACTAAATCGAGGTAATTAACGGGTTACCTCAACCCAAGTACAATAACGAGTTTGTTTCAACCTAACAAGCAACAAGCTCAAATATAAATGAAATACAGGTGTATGACAAAAAGAATCTTACAACTAGAACCTAAGCCTCTCAACAATAATTAAAAGATGATACCAATTTGAGAGCATAGAATGAGCGTGAATCGCTTCGTAGATGCGTGAGAAAAACACGTCGTTAAAGTATTTGCAAAAGCGTAGAGAGATTGAGAGCAGCAAACTATTCCTTCTCTTGAATATGTGGTTGAAAAATGTAATATAACTCTAGAATTTTTCTTCTCTATTTCTTGTGTGCAAACAAAGAGTCCTAGGGTCATTTTTTAGAGTTTAGGACCTAGGATACTCGTCTACTAGAAGTTGGGAATTAATTCCCAACGTTCATAATGTTGGAATTAATTTTTTAGCCGTTCAGTTTTGAGCCAACGGCTACCTGGTACCAAAACTAAAGTACCTGTACCGGTACTAGCAGCTCACTGCCACCAGTACATGAGTCTTGGTAACGATACTCATCATGGGTACCGGTACTTGTGACTCCCAGGTTTGGAATTCCTTGGGCATAGTAACCTACCTGTACCGGTACTCATCATGGGTACCGGTACTTGTAAGGTTCAGGCCAGAATTAAGCCTTCAACCTATGGCCAACATGTATCGGTACTCATGGTTACTACCGATACTTGTTCACAGTTTGAGACGAATTCTCAAACCTGTGCCTTGTAAATACCAATACTGATGAACAGTACCGGTACTTGCTTACAAGTACCTGTTTTAAGTGTTTTAATTCATTACGTACTTTGAAAATGTTTGTAATATAAATCCTAATTTATCTTTAATTGATTTTACGATCTAAGTTATGATTTTTTTGTTAAGAGGCATATATAATCTATAAAAATAAAATCTAAGCTAAATAAACTAAAGGTCAAAGATGATCTTCTTCACTTCGACTCATCCTTGTCATCTTACCTCCTTCTTATCATGATCTTTTCCTTTTCATCAAGCCTCCTTCTTATCATGATCTTCTCCTCCATCATTTCCTGTTTGCCTTGCTTCTTCACCTAAATCTGAAAAATACTTAATGCAAACATTGATTCATAATAACTTTGTTAACACCAAAACAAGATGTGGAACGAGGTTCCAACAATCTCTACCCTGATTCCTGTACCTACTAGGAATTTACGCTTAATTTTAGACATCTTAGACTACGCATTTCTTGTTTGAACCCAAGGTGTACATTTTGAGATTAAATTGGACTTGAGCTAGAGCTAATTAGGGTTTCTACTATGGGGTTCTGAAGTGTTAGTTCACAGTTGCCCGAATTAAAAGAAATTAACCCTCCTGCATTTGTATGCTACCCAAACCCTTGCTTCAAAAGATCTAATCAGAAGAACCCTAAAATCAGACTTTAAATTCATTTGAACCCTAAAATTGTGAACCTAATAACCTGAGAGTCAATTTAGGGTGATCTTTGGGTCATGACCCAGATTTCATTCTTCATTTTTTAGGGCAAGTCAGGTGAAGTTAGTCTACTTTGTGGGCCAACCAACCTACAAATTAGGTCACAAATTGAAATAACTTCTAATCAAGTGAAATCCAAGGCACAAATTAGGAATAAAATTGGTAGATTTAAGGTCTCAATTCATACATTCTGGTCTACTTGAAATCATAGCGACAAAGAAGGTTAGGTGGGGGAAACCCTGTAACCTGTCGGGACGCTCTACCGTGTAGGGGTCTTTGCAGGGCTCTCCTTCTTGGCTGCCCAAGTACTTCTCAAGTGTGTGGATTTTTGATTCAGAGGTATCATCCACCTCGAAATAAGCCTTAGTCATCCAAAAATGTTTGGGTGCCTTGATTGGGTCTAATTCATATCTAGTCCCTCATCTATTATTTAGAGCACATACACAGGAAAGGTTCCTAGGTTGTTAACCTGGAGGCCTCATTAGAGTTGATCTTCCATAGGATTTCTGATCTGATTTGATCTAATAACTTCAATATGAACCTGAATTTGATTCTACATCTTGATCTACCACCTGATTTGAAAATGCAACTTGATAATTTAGGAAGAATTTGTAGGAAACCTGAATCCCAAATGACCTAAAAAGAGAAAATGATCAAGGCTACTCTTAGACATCATGATGAATACTACAAAACCTCTAATCTATCAGGCACATTTAGGTTAATGTTTCAAAAACAACCCACATTATAAGTCGTGTTGAAATGATTTGGACCCAAATGACACATGGTTCAACCCGGGATGATCTCTTATTAGAATATCTTGAATTAAAGAAATTACATAGTAATGCATATCTCAATGTTAGTCAAATCCCCTACTTTTGGAAAAACACCAAGGTCTCATGGTGAAACGTGGAAAATTACTGAATACGGTGTATGAAGCCGTTATAAAAAATACCTAGATATCCCCTAAAAAACTGATGAAATACCTTGGAACAACACTGAGGATCAATATGATTTCCTAGAACCTGGGTTTGAGAATAGAAGTTGTTATGGACCCCCAATCCAAATGGAATCAGATTCAAACTTCATACTGATTGACATACCTAATCTTGATGAGGGTTGGGAGGATCTAATTGCAGGTGTTCCCGATTCTGAACCAGCCTTAGAGAGCCATGAAGCTCGTCCATCAAACCTAGATTCCCCAGACACCTGTGATGATAAGCCTGAATCAGAACTTCTCGAGAATGTAATTCCCGAACTTTATCTTGTTAAGGTAATTCTCGAGAATGATTTTAACATCCCAATTGAGCCTAGCCCATATTCTAGTAGCCCAATTCCTACCTTTGACCTAGAATCTAGATTAGAACCCATTTGGGATGATCAAGAGGCCCAATGTGATGAAAATCAGATTTTGGATCTGAACTATGATTCAAGGCCTGTGTTTGATTATTACCTCTCCAGACTCCTCAAAGATACAAATTGATTTTTTGGAAGTCAAACTGATTTACGATATAGAAACAAAGGAATTGGAAGAGTTGGATTCAGATTGGGTCTATCTTAGGAGCCAAGAACTTGAGCCTAGGCCTAATAGGGACACCTCTTTGAGCTCAGAATTTGAAATTAGGTTAAATCCAAGTCAGATTGTTGATTCTACACATCATGACTTATTCTATGGTGGAAATCCCAATTTGGAATCAGGTTCAGAAATTGATCTTTGTAAATTCTCTGATGATTTCGAATCTTTGATTTCGGAGAACTGTTGTTTCCTGATGATTATGAACCAATTTACGACCTCAGCATCTATGATCCTTTCTTTGATTTTTAAGCTGAGGCCAATGATTTGGATATTAAAGAAGCCACATCTTCCACACCACACATTGAGCCTTCTAAAATCCAATCCCAACCTCGACCTGTCACTGGAATCAACTTCTACTCTAATTCACCTCTCTCTGATCTTGTTGCGTATGATTCTCTATCTTTTGATCGGGTATCAGACATTGATCAGACTGTTAATCACTTCTTGTCCTCCTCTGATCTTACCTGTAGGGTTCCTACATCCTTTTCAGATCCATTTTCCTTTGAGGACCCCTACTCTGACCAGGCTGAGCCGACTTAGCCGAACCTCAGATTCTCATTTCCATATCTATTTGAACCTCAAAGTATCTGGTGAGCTCCGTATCTATTGATTCACATCCATCAACCCACCAGACTGATTGGGTTTAGGCTGCATCATCAGCCTATCAATCTGAACAAGCACTTGGTTGGATCAACTAGGCTATTGATCAAGGTGTTTGTTCTACAAAACTCATCTAATTTGACCACCATTTTCCTTGACCACCTTCTACTCGGCTGAAGACATTGAATTTAGCGTTTAACAGGAGGCAACCCATCATTCCAAAAACCTGAGACCCTTCTGATCATTCTTTTGAGCTACACTCCTACTGCACTTCTGAGTTTAACTTTAGAATAGCCGACTCCACCTTTGGCACTTGTATCAAAGCTTGAGGCAACAGTCATCCTGATCCGTTCACCCACCCTTTGATCCTGTTATAAACTTTGAACCAAACTGAATTTGTACCCTCCTGGCTTACAATGAGGACATTGCAAAACTTAGGCATGTGGGGGTGTTAAATTGTAAACATATGGAAATTCAATTCTCTGAGGGGTTCTGACAAAAAAATATATATTCAAAAATAACAAAAAAATAAAAAAATTTGTAAAAGAAAAAATGGAGGAAGGGGAGAAATTTTGTGAATTAAATTGCAAATATTTCTTTAGGAGGAAAAGAGAAAATTCAAATATTAAAAAGGAGCAAAAAGCAGGAAAAAAATGATTATCATAGCAATTGATTATGAAAGTTACTAAGTTCTAGACCTAATTAAAAGAAAAATTAAGTCCTGAAATGAAAGAGACAAGGAGATTAGTATGAGTGCGATCTTAGGCCTCTTGGATGTATTTTAGGGTTTAAACATTTATGTATTTGTTAAGATCTGGATTAGTCCTCAAGAAGTAAGGAAATTTTGAAGTTGATGTAGTAGGTCTAAGGCTTAAAGATTATTCGACCCCGTTGCCTGCCCTTTGATTTGTGGGGCTTCGTAACTTAAGTACCCAAAATCTCATACTAGGTCTGGTTCAATGTCCTTAATAAAGAAAAATCATGCCAAAAGTATTCTGTTATGAAAAGCCATCTCGAAAATCTAGCATAGGAACAGCTCGACAACACAAGTTGATTAGACGAGTTCCCGGCATGGAGAGGTGAGAAATTCCCCTCGAAGATGCGTAATAACATATCATCTCTTCGATGCTTATCTCCTAGGATATCTAAATATCCTACTGGGGGTATGTAAGCACCTTATGTTGGTTTAGGTGCCATGGGCGGGATTATCTCGAAATGTCGATTGCTAGGGCCTGAATTTAGCTACAGAATGCCATGGGTGGCACTATCTCGAAGTGTCGAAAGCTAGGAGTTTTGGGGGTTGCCATGGGCGGTGCTATCTCGAAGCAGCGAAAGCTATGGACCCTTCAAGGACTGATAGTAGGGACAAGGAATCCAATACAGACCATGTTTAGGGCCAATTTGAGGCTGGATCTAAGGAAATCTAAGAAGAAAAAGAGAAAACTCTCCAAATAAAAATCCTTCTGTCTCTCTCTTACAAAAATGTACTAGCAAACTGAACCTAGTCAATCTACATTATACGCACGGATGCTTTAATCGCTAGGTTCAACAAACCACTAGGTAGTTTTTGCGGGCCTTAGAAACCTTTGCGACAAACTCAAGCTGAAGCTAGTCAGGTTTGGATCTTGATTGGTATTTGAGTACCTCTAGGTATATTGTTGGCATTCTGACTTAATTTCTAAAGAGTGGAACAAATCAGGCAACTGAACTTAAAAGCATGGTCTAGAATTTTAGTTCTTTCCACAAGATTTTGCTAAGGAATTAGCAAAAATTAGGCACGGGGGTATGATGATAACACCATCATGAGACCTAACTAGCTTTAATTAATCAGAATCAATGGACAAATGCTCCTACATAATCACCTGAGAGCCATAATTCCTTGCATATCCATTCTGAGAGGAATACATTAAATCAGGGTTAATTATGTAGTTTTAACATTATATCATGAAAGCAGAGTAACCACAGGATTTCCCAGGGATCAATCTAAGGTCTAATAAGCATTAAATTCTAATAAGAGGGTCCACACAGACAGAAATAAGATTTCACGCACTTTGAGAATTAATTTATGACTTGAAACCCTAATTTTAGAGCTGCTTGAATTACAAAGGTTTTAGTCAGAATAAAATTTATCTAAACCTTCTAAAATTCATATAAAAATATTCCATGAGGTTTGGTATCCTTGATTTGACCTTTGGAACCCATTTTTACCTTAAATAGAGTCACAGACACAATTCTGCCTTAATTTGGGTTTTCGCATAAATTTTTCAGGAAAACTTGGTCAAAACTCAAATCCAACTTCACCACTATATTCCTTGGGTCCAAATTAGGCTTATACCAAAATTTGGGCCCAATCTGAGTTCATCTTGATCTAGTTTGCATTTTAGTCCAGTCAGACTCTTTCTCTCTCAACTAGCCCCTTAGCTTTCGCAATCCTTGCAAATAGCCCCTTAGGTTTGTTTCCTTCTTTGCAAGTAAGTCTTTGCCGCCATTAAAGGTCAACCAACCTCCAGGCTGGCTTTAACCTTGCCTAAACCCACTCAAATCATTATCAAATCCTACCAAATTTGGTGGGATTGATGTTCACACCATGACGAATCGATCAAGACAGATCTTGGTTGCTAACTTGCCCCAGGGAGGCCATGTGAATGCATGAATTCCTTGGATGTTTCTGGATTCTGAAGCAAGCCAATTAGGCTTGTTTCCTAATCTAGAGCTTGGACTAGAGCTCTATAAAAGCTCCTGATCCTCAAGCCTAACTCCTTAGCTCTGTTCAGGTCACATTTCTTCACAATTTTCTCTCTCTAGTCGCCTTCGATTGTAGCTACGGCGAGCCCCTCCAGCCTAACATCTTCCCTCCATCGTTTGCTTCTTACAATACCAGCAGGAGTCACCCTACTCCATCCTCGCCGTTCTGCCCCACTGGAGATTTCATCTTCTCCACGTTCGGCCATCACACCGACGTGCAAATCCTCATCTCTTTTGTCCTTTAGCTAGGTCACTTCCTCCATCTTCTTGTCTTAAATCTCCCTATCCCTTTCTTTCCTTATTTAAACCACTGACGCCACTGCTCACCCTTCGTCTTCTCCACGTCCGGCTAAGCTTCAGTAAGGCCTCCCCGATGCCACAAGCCACCAAATGCCCTGCTACCACCTCCATAAGCTCTGCCTCATCTCCACAATCAAAACCCCTCACTTAATTTCACCACACACCCACTAAATTGCCTCACTAAATAAACCCACAACCGAGTACCTTCCCTAACATCGCCTGACCACCACACGCACCCCCACGACACACAGACCCTGCCATCACCTTTGCTATCCTCAGGCAAAGCTTTTGAGATGCTTTGACGTGGTCGCAAGGCCATTCTTTGTGTTTCAGGTCATCGCCATTCTCCACCGCCGCCCTAATCTTCTCTGACCTCGACTGCTGGTCTCAAGCTACAATCACCCTCGACTCCACTCCTAGGCTATGCACAAGACTCCCAGGACCCTTCCCAGGTCCTCCAATTGAAGACACGAAACCTCAACAGCTGCAATCGAGCGAAGCTTCTTGTGTAACTTTCACGCAAAGAGCAGTGGGACATTTAGTCCCACATCGTCAGTTGACAAGCGCAAGAAGACCCTTAAGTTGCTTTTGTGTTGTAGCCTCTCTACCCAAGTACACGAGGGGTTAGGTCCCTCCACGCACTCACCCGCTTATCCACTCCTTGCCTGCGACACACGGCCGCAGTCCTGGTCACTATTCTCGGCCCGATAACTCGATCGATTACTTGATTGCACTGGGTCTGTGAGAGAGAAAAGAGGGATTTCTGAGAAAGAGGGAGGAGGGTTTTGCTGCTCCATCCTTGTGCCCATGTGCGACACTTAGCTTTTGAGAAGTTGCCTCTGTGTGCTTGAGGAAGGAAAGGCGTGAGAGGAAGGGCCTTGAGAAGGAAGGAAGGCTTTGAAGAAGAAGAAAAAAGAGAAAGGCTCTTTGAAGAGCCTTGTGCTTATGTTCACCTAAGTCGTCTGATGCTCTCTTCTCGACGTCTGATTGAGGATTATTCTTAGCACTATTAAATTATTTAAGTACTATAGTTAACAATGATGAAATTGATTGATTATGAGATATATGTTTAATTTAGATAAATAACTGGTGATTTAAATCACCATTATTTTATTTTTTGTACTTTTTATCACATCATCATTTGAATTACAATCTGACAAATTGTATTCATTGCATATTTATTTTGATGCTCAATTAATTATGCTCATCTATTTTAAATGAAGATTAATGTGAGTTTCATATTTGCTCCCTGTGAATGACCTCGGACTTTATTTCGTGAATCTGAGCATATAAATTTAAGTGTTTGTTGTGAGATTTTGTCGATTATACTACAACGTATACATTTCTTAACACTCGATGAAACCTTAACAACAGTCGACAAATTTTCAACTGGTTTGAGGATGCGAATCATGTCCTACTAGCCACAGTATATGAAGCTAAGATTTCTTCAACATGGTCTCATGGTTCGCTTGACAAAGTAGGATGGGAAGGTATCTTAAGTTCATTTAACTCCAGATATAATGTTTCCTTACCACAATCTCAGCTGATTGCAAGGTGGAAAATACTTAAGCGACAATACATAAGCATAAAGGTTCTATTAGGAAATGATGGTTGAATCTGGTGCGACACGTGATTTATTGTGGTTCCACCAATACCAGAGGCTTGGGATCTGATGTGCGAAAGACGCATATGTTTAAAAGAGTCGTTATAGCTTGTGCTTGCAACGTCGATTTTAAATGAAGAAATGGATGTGAGTCCGAGTGTCAATCTCAGGGAGGCGTGAAAACCAGATTTTCTTGTCACTTAATGTCACTGAAATAACGGGTTTTTACTTGCGAAAAGATGTGGGTGAAAAGCGAGAGAGAGAGAGAGAATAGGGTTAGAATCTTTTATTCACAACATGCAACTTAAAAATAAAAGAGGGTAAGTAGCTAGATAGGAAACAACATTTAACATGCAACTTTGGTTTTACACTTACAACACTAGATAAATGCTTAAAGACAAGTAAAGTAAAGCTTAAGATAAAGAGGGAAAGAGAGAGAAGACAGCGAGGTAGCCACGGCGGTGGAGAGGGGCTCTGTTGGTAGCTCGTCGGCTCCGACGATTACAAAGAGAGCTAATGGTGGCTAGGAGTGGGGTAGAGCACTTGCAAGTGGATTCAATGCCTTCCATGGGTGGTTGGATGAGTTTATATAGGCAAAAGGATTTTCTAATTCAAGTATGGGCTTTAGTGACGTCAGAGACGCCGCTAAACCCATACTAAATCCGTCGGTGTAGCCCCCTTCGCCTGCCGGTCGCCAGTGCGCGTGCGTTCTTCTTCACGCACAATTCGTGTGCGCGGCTTGAGGATCGTCCGATCGCGGATCGGACAATCGATGTTGCTCGGGCGCGCGCATCGATCGCGCTCACACCCCATGCATCATCGCGGGTGTCGGCTCTAGACGCACGAGATCGCGTCGCGTTGCTTACTGCCTGCCGCTTGATCGCACATCAACAGCTAAAATCATGCGCGCGTGTTCTTCCTCGAATTTGCGCTGCGGTTGGTGCCTCGAACCCGCGTCTCACTGTGTGGGGGTGAGGTGCGCACCGCTGTGCTGCGCCCACTACTTTGTTGTGGAGGCGAGCTGCGGTCGCTGCACGGATGGCTGTTGGATGAAGATCCAACAGCCGGGGGCTGCTGCTGCAGCTAAGAGGTGCGCGGATGCGTGGTTCCCAACCGTCCGATGTGCGATCGGATAGCTTAAAATGACGCTGTGCGATGAAGGGCAATTGTGGGCGCAGTGAGGCTGACACGTGGCGACCCCATGGCCGTTGCTCATCAGATCAACGGTCAGAACTTCTTGGGCCAATAATGGGAGCTCCGGATGTCGGATTTAGCTTATTTCGAGTCCGTTGGACTCCTTTCGTCATTTTGAATCCATCCGTGCGATCCGATCGCTCATCTGAGGCCTGTTTTGACAAGTACTTATACAAATGGCCATTAATACTATTCTATAAGCAATCTTGATGTGTGATGCATTCAATGCTCCAATTCCTATTTATGATGTGTTATATGTGCATTTTGCTCTTAAGATAAACCCCAATTGACAGATTTATCACCCAAAGATGCAGTGTTATCATACCCCCATGCTTACTTCTTGCTAGTCCCTAGCAAGGTTTATTCTAGCCTTTATTTCCAGTCAGAATTTAAGAAGTAATTACTTGGATAATTCATCGCTTGTCAATAGGGTGAAATATACTAAGATCTTAATCTATAAAGACTAAACAGTGTCCGGGTGTCTGCCAAAATATGAATCGCCTGAATCCTTGCTTTAATGCATGTATATATATTCTTATTTTTAGATTTTTTGGAGTTAAGAGTATGTTGGTAACTTTTTACGGCTACCGAACCCACCCAAAACTCGGACAAAACTCTAAGTGCCCAGCATCTTGGTGCGAAGATTGTGATAGACTCACTCAACGGTAATTTAGGTATACTTTGAGTTTCTACGCCCCTAGGTGATCGGAAGAGGAAGTATTTTTCCTGAAGGTGTATTTGTTCGATCGGTAACTTTCTCCGTACGTTTGTTTTACTTGGGGTCAACACAAGGATTTTTCCAATGTATATCTCTCCGGCTTGCTCTACTTCCCTGCTTCTTCCTTAAGTGTTTTGGTTCTTTTTGTGCATTTACTGAGCTGGGCTCTAAACAACTAACCAATGGGCTGTTATCTACGATCACTTGCTAGCCATACTCGTGTGGTGAAGTGTGGTTTATTTTATTTTCTTTTTTTCTTCTTTTTATTTATTTATTTATTTGGTAGGTGGCTTCCCTGATCTCAAATTTACCTAGAGGTGATAAAGAGGAGGTGTTCCCATGGCTGGGCTCTGGATAACCTACCAATGGGCTGTTACCCACGACAACTTGCCAGCCATACCATCCTAGAGAGTTCATTAGCTACCCAATTTCTGTCAAAATCTCTGAGGAGTGAGTCTGTGCAAAAATGTGTGCAGATGCTTACATTAAAAGTCCTTCTGAGTTAGAGGGTGAGTTGATAAGTCATATACTTATCACCTTATTTAGTTAGTGGATTAGAGTAGCTTAAAGTTGCAAGGATTTGAAGCTAAATCCATATTTTAACGGATACCAGAGCTGATTAAGCCTAAAGGCCTGAAAAGTCTAAGTGTTCAAGTTCTTTTCGTACTATTTCCTACTATTGACAAATTTCTAATGCCTAAGTTTTTCTTCCTAAATTCATTTTTTTTTTTAATTTTATTCTATTCAGTCTGATTAAATGAGCTCAGAATCATGTAATTTACCACCCCCCATGCTTAAGCTGGACAATGTCCTCATTGACAAATACATGGATGCAACAGGGGTTTGAAAAGATATTACCTGAGTGACGTAGAATACCTGATCAGTTTGAATCTTCTGGGTTGCCTCCAGGAAGAGCTGAGTTTAACGCCTCTAGCTGGGTGGTGCTTCGTGTCATCCCTCAATGAGGGTGACAATCTCCTTTGGGGGAACCTGAGCTAGGAAGTGTTTCAATCTCTGGCCATTGACTGTGAAAGTGTGCCTAGTATTCTGGTCGGCGATTTCAACCGTCCCATTGGAGTGGGATTTGACCACCCTATTGGTCTTGTTCACTTGGACCTGAGCTTCCCTGGAAAGAGTTTCAAATGGGCATCAAAAGGCCAAACTTGCTGTTTAGGCTCAAAGGTCTTTCTATGGATGAGTCGATCGTGGAAGGCTTTCATTTTCTCCTTATACAGCCGACTGTTCTCAATGGTGTCCCGACGAATTTCTTCGAGCTTAGAGAGTTGGAGCGTCCTCTGCGCATCGGCTAATTGAGAATCCATGTTACACTGTTTGACGGCCCAGTAAGCCCGGTGTTCCAACTCGACAGGAAGGTGGCAAGCTTTGCCAAAGACCAGGAGATAAGGCGACATGCCGATCGGGGTCTTGAAAGTGGTTCGATATGCCCACAGGGCATCATTCAATCGTGCGGACCAATCCTTCCTGTCAGGTCTCACAGTCTTCTGTAGAATGTTCTTGATTTGTCTATTTGAGACCTCGGTCTACCCATTTGTTTGCGGATGATACGGGGTAGTGGTGCGGTGGTTAACCCCGTATTTTCTTAGTAGGGCACGGAATTGGCAGTGAATAAAATGACTTCCACCATCACTGATCATGGCCTTTGGCATTCCAAACCGGAAGAAGATGTTCTGCTTAACAAAGTCCATGACAGTCTTATGATCGCATCGGCGGGTGGCGACGGCTTCAATCCATTTAGAGACATAGTCTACTAAGACTAGGATGTACTCAAAGCTGTTGGATGGTGGGAAGGGGCCCATAAAATCAATACCCCAAACGTCGAAGATCTCGACAATCAAAATGGGCTGGAGGGGCATCATATCTTTTCTAGTCATGGTCCCCAGCGTTTGACAGCGAGAGCAAGTCTTAGCAAAGTTGTGTGCATCCTTAAATAAGGAAGGCTAGTAAAATCCGGACTGCAGAACCTTCGCAGCTATTTTCTTTCCTGAGAAGTGGCCACCACAAGCTTGGTCATGGAAAAAAGATAGCACACTCTGAACTTCGTCCTCAAGGATATACCTCCTGATGATCTGGTCGGCACAAAGGCGAAATATCATGGGATCATCCCAGAAATAGTCCTTTGCCTTAGCTAAGAACTTGTCCCATTACTGTCTAGACCAGCTGTGCGGGGTCTGTCCTACAACCAAGTAGTTGACATAGTTAGCATACCAAGGCAGTTTGTTGTCTTGCACGGCCAAAATGTGTTCATCGGGGAAGGTGTCGGATAAAGGCAGGGAGGGTCCAATGTGGTCTGGGTGAAGTCTGGATAAGTGCTCAGCCACCACATTCTTTGATCCGGCTTTATCGCGAATTTCCAGGTCAAATTCCTGCAAGAGCAGGATCCATCTGATGAGCTTGGACTTCGCGTCCTTTTTAGCCAACAAGTGCCAAATGGCTGAATAGTCAGTATAGATGGTCATGTGGGACCCTAGCAGGTAAGGTCGGAACTTCTCAAGTCCGAAAACTACAGCGAGCAATTCTCTCTGTGACCGTATAATTTCGTTGGGCCTTGTCCAATGTCTTGCTCGAGTAATAGATCACCACGGGTTTCTTGTCTTGTCTTTGTCCCAGGACAGTGCCTATGGCAAAATCTGATGCATCACACATTATCTCAAAGTCCTGGGACCAATCAGGGTGTTGAAGTACAAGTGCTATGCAAACTAAGTCCTGGAGGGTGTGGTAAGCCTTGATGCAATCAGAGGTCATGTGGAATAAAGCGTCGTTGGCCAGAAGGTCGGTTAAGGGTTTGGAAAGCGTGGAGAAGTCTTTGATGAACCTTCGGTAGAAACCAACATGTCTCAGGAATGAACGGATATGCTGGACCGAGCTAAGCGGAGGAAGTTTGGAAATCAAATCAACTTTAGCTTGATCCACCTCAATGCCCCTATGCGAT
This sequence comes from Thalassia testudinum, assembly GCA_037157565.1. Taxonomy (NCBI): domain Eukaryota; kingdom Viridiplantae; phylum Streptophyta; class Magnoliopsida; order Alismatales; family Hydrocharitaceae; genus Thalassia; species Thalassia testudinum. The sequence goes on along the minus strand of JAZHRO010000031.1, from coordinate 50,340,594 downwards.
CGATGTGATAGAGGACGATTCTTTCTTGAACCATAAAATGACTCTTTTCCCAACTTAACACCAAATTAACCTTGATACATCATTTCAAGATTTTTTCCAAGTTGCTCAAACAATGGTCGAATGAATTCTCAAATACAGAGAAATCATCCATAAGGACCTCCAAGTATTCACCCACCATTTCTGAAAAAATGGCAAGCATGTAATGTTGAAAGGTAGCGGGTACATTGCATAACCCGAACGGCATACGATGGAATGCAAACGTGCCGTACGGGCAAGTGAATGTGGTCTTCTCTTGCTCTTCAGGAGCAATTGCAACTTGGTTATACCCTGAATATCCATCCAAGAAGCAAAAATACTTTTGCCCTGCCAATCTTTCAAGGATCTGGTCAATGAATGGAAAGGGGAAATGATCTTTCTTGGATGCTTCATTGAGTTTCCTATAATCAATACACACTCGCCATGCGGTGGTGGTGCAGGTGGGGATGGATTCGCCACATTCATTGGTGACAACGGTGAGCCCGGCTTTCTTTGGAACCACTTGAGTGGGGCTTACCCAGGGGTTGTCAGAGATGGGATAGATAATGTCGGCGTCAAGCAACTTGATAATTTCTTTCTTAACGACCTCCCGCATATTTGGGTTTAACCATCTCTGCATCTGGCGGGAGGGTCGTGCCCCATCTTCCAGGTAAATCTTATGAGTGCAATAGGCGAGGCTAATTCCTCTTAAGTTTGAGATGATCCATCCAATGGCGGCTCGATGTTCCGAAAGGGTCACGGTCAACCTGAGTTCCTGATCCTTTGTAAATGAGAGTTAATAATCACAGGGAAGGTCTGGTCAGGTCCTAGGAAGACATACTTGAGATTCTCAGGTAGCTGCTTTAGTTTAGGTGTGGGTGAAACAACAGTCAAAGGAAAAGGGAAAGGTGGGAGTCGATCAACATCAATTTCCTCAAATGGTGTTTGATAATCAGCCCTACAGAGGTCCATGGGTAGAGATGGTGACGGCTTAGAACAGTCGTTACAGGATTGGTGGTTCGAGACAGAACTAAGGGTGAGGCATTCCTCGACCAAAGGTTCCACGGGATCATGTTCCTCGACACAGTCGCAATCAAAAGACTTGGTCACCCAGAAGATATCCAACTGCATTTTCTTGTCTCCGAAGGCAATCTCCATACATCCTGTGTCACAATTGATGTTCGCCTTAGCCGTAGCTAAGAAAGGTCTGCCTAAGATTATAGGTGTGTTCTGTAGTTTTTTAGGGACTTCCATGTCGAGCACCAAGAAGTCGACTGGAAAATAGAAGTCCTTAACCCGTACAATCACGTCCTCGACAACCCCCTTCGGAGTCTTCACAGATCGATCAGCCAACTGGATGGTGACAGGTGTGGGCGTCAACTCTTCGAAACCAAATTGGTGGTACAAGGTTGTTGGAATCAGATTGATGGAAGCACCTAAGTCCAGGAGTGCTCTATCAAATGTCATGTCCCCAATATTACAGGGTATCAGGGGTGCTCTTGGGTTAGTTCGCTTGAGCGGAAGGTTGCTTGATATTATGGAACTTGCTTGCTCTGAGAGCACAACCTTCGTAGGTACTTGAGGTCTTGGTTTACGTTTGGGTGTACAGGCATCTTTTAGAAACTTGGCGTAAGCCGGGATGTGCTTGACGGCTTTGAGGAGCGGAATATTAATCTGAACCTGCTTAAAGATCTCCAAAAGCTCCTTAGTTTCCACAACACTTTTCTTCCTCTTGATTATCTCCAAGGCCTCGGGTATGGTGTTTGAACATGGATAGGATCTATTTCTGGTCCTTGCGTTTTTCCAGTGTCTCTTCTAAGTCGAGTGTTTCAGACGATGAAGTCTCGGGAAGAGTCGGTGGTTGCCGTGTTCTGTCTTTATGGTTATTATAGTCGTTGTGGTATATGACAAAACAGTTACTAGTTGAATACAAATTTTTTACTCGGAATGACAAGTTTCCCGAGGTTGAACTCAGGGAGCAACTGTAATTCTAGAAGCATATAAGTTCATAATATACAAGGTTTTACAAAAATGAAGAGAGAGAGGGAGAAAAAGTTCTCTTTTTTGACTTCTTCTTCTTCTCTCTTCCTCTTCTCTTTCAGCTGGTTCTTCGATCTGCCTTCTTCTTTCTTCTTTTCTCTGCTGTGGCTGTGGTGACCCTCTCTTTCTCCTTTCTTCCTCTCTGATTTTCTTCTCTTCTTCCTTGCAGCTGCAGAGGCTTCTGCTTTCTCTTTGATTTCCTTCAGCTGCTAAGTCTTCCTTCTTTTCTTCTTTTCTTCTTTACGCCTTCTTTCTTTCTTCTTCTTTCTGTTCTGGCTGCTGACCTTCCGACGTCTGACTCGGTGCTCAGACGGCTTAACTGTGCGTTTGCTACAGTGCGGCTCCTTTTCTTCTCCTTCAGCTCCTCTCCTTCCTTTCTTCTTCAGCAGCTGCTCAGTGTGGCTAAGTCTTCAGCCGCTCCTCCTATCTTCTTCTTCCTTCGCCTGCTTCTTCCTTCTTTTTTTTTTCTTCTTCCCTGCGCGCACACACAACTATCAGTGCAAAACTTACCCCTACCCCTTCCCCGCGTCTCTCTCTGAATCTCTCTTTGGGAAAGCTCTCCCAGAGCTGAGTAATCGGGTTCGGGTTCCGCACCCGGGACCAGGCCCATCGGCGTGCGGTGGTGGGCGAGGAGTGCTTGGTCGGGTAGTCGGATTCGGCCCAGACCCGTGGGACGTGAGCGTAGGCGAGGGTGGGTGCGAGCGCGTGGCGCGCTGCGTGCGTGGGTGAGGGACCTGATCCCTGTGTATAGAAGGCGAACAGCTTAATTCACAAAATCAATTTATCGCGCCCACACACTTACGAGGTGGGACTAAAGTCCCACCTCTGCTCTAGGCGCCCACAGGCGAGAGGGCACTGCTAATTGGGGCAGTAGCGAGGGCTCGCGACCCCAATCGCGAACCTGGGCGTACTCGCGGAAGCAACCCGCGTTGCCTGGAGCTCACGCCTGGGTTGGAGGGGTCCTGGAGTTGCTTGCGAAGAAGCTTCAGCAGCTCGTCAATGGCAGCGAGGAGGCGGAGACCTGAAATCACAAGGACAGCCTCACGGCCACATCAAATAATGCAGGGAGCCTCGCCGGAGTGTGGCGAAGGCAGTGCGAGGATCGGTGAGGCGCGAGTGTGCCTGTGGAGGTGCGCCTAGGGCAAATTGTGTGTGCGGAAATGGGTGTGTTCGGGGGGTGGTCGGGCGGTGAAGGGCGGTGAATGGAGTGGGGGAAATGTTTTAGTGGAGTGAGGGCTGGGCTTGTCGGTGAGGGGTGGAATGGTCTATGGAGGTGGAGCAACCTCGCCGGAGATGGTGACCGGAGATGGGGAAGGTGGTGATGGACAGTGGCGGTCGGTGAGTCAAAATGGTAAATTAAGAAGGGGAAAATATAAGGGAGAGAGAGAGGAAGGCTCCTACCTACTTAGTTGACGAAGAGGGAGAGGAAGACGTCGGGCTCGTGCCTGCTGGAGCTGGGGACGAAGGTACCCACGAGGGGGTTATCAGCGACGAGGAGATCTGAGGACACTAGCTGGTGCGGCCTGGCGTGGGACGACGGGGCAGAGTGGGCTCTGTTGCAGGTATGGCAGCAGAGCGATGAGGAGGAGGAGGATCGCTGGAAGCTAGGGCTCTCTAACCGAAGAGGGGAGAGATGAAATCTAGGGTTTTTCTCTGCCAGAAGTAGCTTGAAGGAGACGGCAGACCCTGCTGCTCCTTATAAAGGCACTGGCGAGGAGAGGGGACTGAGGAGACAATGTGCCGTACTCACCGGAGGTTGCCGGAAATGGACACCCATGCCTTTCATGCATTCGCACAGGAGGCATGGTCGGTTGCAGAGGTCAGGGGAGGGTCCCTGCGACAGAGGACGGCGCAGGGAACCCCCCGCTTGTTCCTTAGGACGGGCGCCTTGCCCTGCGCGGCGCATCCTCCGGGCAAGGTCGCCGGAGGTATGGCGCTGCGCAGAAATGGCAGGGAGGACCGTTCTACAAAGAACGACGGGAAAGTTAGGGGGCCTTTTGCAAGGGTTTCAAAAGATAAGGGTCAAAAAGTAATTCAAGAGGATCAATTTATAAAGTCGATCAAGATGGTCTTTTCTTAAGCCCAAATTTATATACCAACCTAATTTGAACCTACGGATTTTAATGGTGAAATTTGATTTTAGGTTGAACCATGTTTGATCGGTCAATTTGCGTAAGAACCCAATTTAAGTCATAAATTGGGCATAGTTCTCAATTTATTTCAAAATAGGTTGCAAAGGTCAAATTGAAGGTTCTAAATCCAATTGAACATTTTTTCATGAATTTTAGATGATTTATTTGATTTTTATCATGCCTTGAACCTCGTGAATTAAAGTGGATTTATTTTAAGGTTACAGAATGTCATTTAATTCCTAAAAGTTGCTATAACCCTTTTCATATCAGATCATCCCACTTCTCTTCTTATTAAGCTCATTTGACCTTCATTAAGATCCTTAATTTCCTTGTTTGCGCACTGCATTGGTGAAATTGCAGTTTTACCTCTTATGATTTGTCTTGTTCTTTAACTCAGAATTCTCTGAGTTAAGCCTCTCTTTAGGTTTTGTAGGAGCTTCTTCACATTTATTTAGATTAGATTGTGTTAGTTAGGGTTCATGATGAGGTTCTCATTATTCCCTCATGCTTAGCTTTTGCTAGTCCCTTAGCAAAATTTTAAGGTTTCAGCCCTTGTTCTAGACCATGAAGTTCTTAATGAGTTTAGATAAGTGTTTTTTTTCTTTCGCAACCTTGATTAGGTCAGAATGCCAACCATAGGCCTAAAACGTACTCTGGTACCAACCAAGATCCAGATCTGTCTAGCCTTAGCCTCCGGCCTTAGCAAAGGTTTTTAAGGCCTACAGGAGCTAACCTAAGGCTTAGTGGACTTTGTGGTTAAAGCACCCGTGCTTGAGATAATTTTAGCCCTGGTTTAGTTCGCAGTGCGTTTTGTACGAAAGAGAGGTATAAGATTTATATGTTTGGAGAGTTTTCTCTCTTTTTCTTTTTAATTCTAGCTTAGGATTGGCTTCTCAACACGGTCTGTATCAGATTTCTTGTCCCCATCATCAATCCTCGAGGGTTCCTAGCAGTCGATGCTTCGAGATAGCACCGCCCATGGTAACTCCCAGAACCCTGGCTTTTGAGATTTTGAGATAATCCCATCCATGGTGTTCCGTGGCCGAATTCAGACCCTGGCAATTGACACTTCATGATAATGCTATCCATGGAATCTGAACCAGCAGAGTACTTACATGCCCCCAGTAGGATATGTAAATATCCTAAGAGACAAGCACCGAGGAGATGATATTTTGTTACGCATCTTCGAGGGGAATTTCCCACCTCTCCGCGCTGGGAACTCGTCCAAATCAACTTGTGTTGATCGGTTGCTCCTACTCTAGGTATCATTTTCAGAATTTTTTCAACGCTTCTGCGTGATTTTGATTTTTATGCTTACTAAACCAGGCTATGTGAAGTTAGGGTGCTTAGGTTACTGAGTCCCCGATGAGAACCGCATCATAAACCCTAACTAGCACAATCTAACCCAGATATGTGAGAAAAAGCTCCCTACATGACCCAAAGAAAGGCTTAACTCAGAGAATTCTGAGTTTAAGAATAAAACAAATCATAAGGGGGTAAAACTGCAATTTCACCAATGCAGTTTGAAAACAGGGTAATTAAGGATCCAAACACAGGTCAAACAAGCTTAACAGTGAGAGAAGTAGGTTGATCTGATCTGAAAAGGGTTACAGCAACTTCTAGGAATTAAATGATATTCTGTAACCCTAAAGCAAACCCACTTCAATTCACGAGGTTCGAGGTAGGATAAAAATAACTAAATCCTTTAAAATTCATACAAAAATATTCTCTAGGGTTTAGAACCTTCAATTTGGCCTTAGAAATCTATTTTGACCTAAAAAGAGAACCATGCCCAATTAATAACTTAATTTGGATTTTTGCACAAATTGGCCAGTCAAACATGGTCCAACCTAGAATTTAAATTCACCATTAAAATCCTTAGGTTCAAATTAGTCTTGTATAAAAACTTGAGCCTAGGAAGAGACCTCCTTGACGGACTTTACAATTTGGTCCTCTTTATTTACTTTTTGACCCTTATCTTTTAAAAATATTGCATTTAGGTCCCTAACTTTTCATCATTTTTTGTAGAACGGTCCTCCCTGCAACTTCTGCGCAGTGCCATATTCCGGCGACCTTGCGTGGAGCATGGCGCCGCACAGAGCGGGGTTACCGTCCTCTACAACAGAAGCAGGGTTCACTACAATGTCCTCTATCACAGGGACCCGCCCACGACGTCTGCCGACCACCATGTCTTCCGTGCGAACGCGCGGAAGGCATGGGTGTCATCTCCGGCCTTACTCCGGCGAGGCTGGCACGACGCCAGCTCGCCCCTCTCTCTGCACCAAGCTCTTTATAAGGATCGGCAGACCCTGCCGGCTCCTTCAAGCTTTTCTTTGGCGGAGAAACACCTCCTCTTCATCCCTTCCTCCTCCGTCAGAGGGCCTAATGCTTCCGGAGAACTCCTCTTCGTCGCTCTGCTGCCCTAACTGCAGCAAGGTTTGCCCTGCTCCGTTGTTCGCGCCAGGCTGTACTTGCTGGTGCCCTCCGCCTGCTTCCTCATCGCCGAAACCCTCCTCCAGGGCATCTTCATCTCCAGCTCCGGCAAATACGAGCCGGCTGCTCTGCCCTCCCCCTTCATCGAGTAATTAGGTAGATAGCTTCCTCTCTCCTTCCCTTTTATTTTCCCCCTTTTAAACTGCCCTTTCGACCACCCTACCACCACTGTCCAGACCACCTTCGATCACCCCCTCCGGCGAGACCATCTCACGACCACAAACACTCTCACACCTCGCCGACCAGCCCAGAAGCTCCCTCACACTCCGCTCCACCAATCCTCCCTCTCCATTCACTGAAAAGCGCCACCCGACCACCCCCCGAACAAACCCACCTTTCCGGCCACAGTCTGACCTAGGTCAGCCTCTCCACGCACTCCAGCACCCCGCCAACCACCGCACAAGCTTCGCCTCACTCCGGCGAAGCTTCCTACATATTCTGACTGGGCCGAGAGACCGTAGCTGTGATTTCAGGTTCGCGCCCCTCGCTGCCATTATCAACGAGCTGCAGTAGCTTCACCTACAGCTACAGGCACCCTCCAGCCCAGGTGCGCGTCCCAGGTCACGCGAGCAGGAATCGCGAAGACACCCAGGCCCGCAGCTGGGGCGAAGGCCTCACGGGTTGCCTCAATTGGTGGTTGATCGCTCGGCTGCATACGCCAATTTGGGAGGTGGGACTTTAGTCCCACCTCGGAAGTGCGTGGCCAAGCACCCACACTTAAATTGAAAAAGTGCCTAAGGCTTATTGCCTTCGAACACAGGGGTCAGGTCCCTCTCCCGCATGCAGCGTGCCACGCGCTCTCTCGCCCTCGCCCGCGCTCACGCCCCGCGGGTCTGGGCAAGATCCGATTACCCAAACCACGCACTCCTCGCCCACCACTGCACGGCGGTGGGCCTGGTCCTAGGCGCGATACCTGCACTCGATTACCCGGCTTTGGGAGAGCAGTTCTAAGCGAGAAATCTGAGAATGAGAGAGACACGGGGAAGGGTAGGGGTAGGTTTTGGTCTGACCCTTGTGTGAGCATGCAGGAAGAAAGGAAGAAGAAGGCAGAAAGGAAAAGAAGAAGAAAAGCGGCCGAAGCCTTAGCCGCTCAGGGCAACTGAAGAAGAAGACAGGAAGGAAAAGAAGAAGGAAGGAGAGAAACAGAAGAAGAAGAAGAAAAGAAGAAGGAAGGCACTGTAGCAAAGCCACGGATAAGTCGTCTGAGCACAGCATCAGATGTCAGAATCACCACAGCTGCAGAAGGCAGAGAAGAAAAGAAGAAAAAAGAACATAAGAAGAAGGTAGAAGAAGAAGAAAAGAAGAAAGCAAGGAAGAAGAAAGAAGAAACAACAAAGAAAGAAAGAAGAAGAAGAGAAGAGGAGAAACGGCCAAGGAAGAAGAAGAAAAGAGAAAGAGAAGAAGGCAAGATCTCTCTCTCTCTCTCTTATTTTTGTAACATAATAGAGATCTTATTTAGTCTTCTAGAAACATAGTTGCTCCCAAAGTTCGACCTCGGGAAAACCTTATTCCGAGTAAAAATTTTTTGGTAGTAGTCTGGTAGCCGTTTTGTCTTATGCTATAACGACTATACTTAAACTATAATAAACATAAAGACACAACAAGACAGAACAAGGCGGATTACCACGCATTCCAGCTAGCAGTCCCGTAAACCAAAAGTTAGTTAACGTGGCCAAATACTCACTAAGCCTTGGATCTAATACTTAAGCTTTTCATTTTCCTCAACCTCTTGAAGAATGTCTAGATCCTAATGGGTACTAGGAGTCTATTCAAGAATGCCTAAGGTTTGCGTTCTTACTAATCTTACTATGTACTTTCCATTTCTTTTCCTGAATGAGGTCTAGAACTTAGGTTAACTCCTTAATTTCTTACTAATGACTATCACTTTTCTTTCATTTTGTGCTCCTTCTTTTGATCATTTTGTTCTTTTTCTCCTCCTCCTTTGTAGAGTCCACAAAATTTCTTCTCTCATCATTTTTTTTTATGGTGTTTTTGGCATATGTGAATTTTTTTGTTTAAACCTTTTCTTGTGAGTTTTGCACTTTCATACCCTCCTATGTTTAAGATTTGCAATGTCCTCATTGTAACTTAGGAGGGTTTTTATTTAACTTAGTTCATACATTAGGACAGATGTTTTGATGAGTGAATGGGTCGGGGTGACTGTTGCGGACGATTTCTAATCTCAGATGCAAGCACCTGAGGTGGAGTCGGCTGTCCTAAAGGGTGAACCTTAAGTGCGAAAAGGTGTCAGAAAAGGTTTCGGATTTTTTAAAAAGAATGACGGGCTGCCTCCCGTTGAACGCTGAGTTTTACGCCATCGGTTGGGCACAATATGCTCAGGGAAAATGGAGGATAAATGATGATTCAGCCAAATCTGTAGAGGTTACATCAATGAACGATTTGACTCTCTGACCGTTCACGATGAAAGGTTCGGAATCATGGCTGAGCGGACTGATTTCGACAGCTCCATTTCCAAAAACTTGTTGGACAAGGTATTGTCTGACCCACTTGGATCGCAGTTTTCCAGGGAAGAGTTTGAGTCGAGCATCAAAGAGTAGGACCTTCTGACTAGGATGAAAGATATTTCTAGTTATGTGCTTTTCATGGAAAGCTCTAACCCGCTCTTTGTAGATTCGCGAGTGCTCGTATGCATCAAGGCGTAATTCGTCGATCTCGCTTATTTGAAGCTTTCTGTGGGTTCCAGCCTTAGAAAGATCTAAATTACAGCTCCGTACTGCCCAATAGGCTTTTTGCTCTAGTTCGACGGGAAGGTGACACGCCTTCCCGTACACCAGTTTAAAAGGAGACATGCCTAATTAGGTTTTGTGGGCGGTCCTATAAGCCCACAAAGCTTCCGGAAGTCAGGACGACCAGTCCTTCCTGTCAGGCCGAACAGTGACATGTAGGATTTTCTTGGTCTCCCGATTTGATAATTCAGCTAGACCATTAATCTGGGGGTGATAAGGAGTGGAGATTCGGTGAGACACCCCGTATTTGGTCATCAGTGACCTGAACTGAGCGTTCGTAAAATGGGTCCCCCCGTTAGAGATAATTGCATGAGGAATCCCGAACCGTGAGAAGATATTGTGATGAATGAATTTGATAATGATTTTATGATCACAGGTTCGGGTCGATATGGCTTCGATCCATTTGGACACGTAGTCCACAGCCAGCAGAATGTACTCGAAGCCATCCGAAACAGAAAAGGGGCCCATAAAATCAATCCCCCAAATATCGAAGATTTCGCATACGAGAATCGACTGTAAAGGTATCATGTCGCGATGGCTCATGTTGCCCAAAGTTTGGTAACGACTGCATGCCTTGCAGTGATTGTATGCGTCCTTGAAGAAAGTGGGCCAATAAAAGCCACACTGGAGGATTTTTGATGCGGTTTTGTGCCCAGAGAAGTGGCCACCTCATTCCTGGTCATGACAGAAGGAGAGAATATCATTGATTTCACCTTCCGGGACACATCGCTGGATGATTTGGTCTGCACCTATGCGGAAGAGGTACGGATCTTCCCAGATGTAGTACTTGGCATCAGAGCGCAATTTGTCTTTCTTGACCTTCGGCCAATCAAACGGGATCTGATGAGATGCCAAGTAGTTTACTATATTAGCAAACCATGGATGTCTAGTACCAATAGTCAGTAGGTGCTCATCAGGGAAATGCTCCGTGATGGGTCTAGAAGGGTTAATGATCTCAAAAGGAAGGCGAGACAAATGGTCAGCTACCATGTTTTGTCTTCCCGCCTTGTCGCAAATCTTGAGGTCGAATTCTTGCATCAGCAAGATCCATCAGATTAGTCGGGGCTTCGCGTCCTTCTTGGCAAGGAGATGCCTCACAACCGTGTGATCTGAGTAGATGATGACGTGGGAAACCAGGAGATAAGATCGAAATTTTTCAAGGGCAAATACTACGGCTAGCAGCTCTTTCTCCGTAACTGTATAGTTACGCTAAGCCTCGTCAAGTGTCTTGCTAGCGTAGTAGATGACCATGGGTTTCCCGTCAACTTTCTGCCCCAGAACCGCTCCTACAGCGAAATCAGATGCATCGCACATGATTTCAAAGGGTTGAGATCAATCAGGGGATTGTAAGATCGGGGTTTGGGTGACTCAGTCACGGAGGTTTTCAAAGGCTTGAGTGCATTCCTTGGAGATCTCAAAGGGTACATCCTTAGAAAGAAGAGTAGTCAGGGGGCGCACGATTTTCGAAAAATCAGGAATGAAACGACGATAAAAATCGATGTGCTCTAGAAAAGAACGAATGTCCCTGATTGAGCTAGGCATAGGAAGCCGAGAAATTAGATCAACCTTGTCTTGATCCACTTGGATGCCTTTCTCAGAAATGAGATGTCCTAAGACGATCCCCTCAGGCACCATAAAATGGCTCTTTTCACAGAAAGGAACCAAATTAACATCAATGCAACGCCTGAGTATATGAACCAAGTGCTGGAGGCAATCAGCAAATGATGCCCCAAAAACTGAGAAGTCATCCATGAAGACTTCCAGATAATCACTTACCATATCAGAGAATATGGCAAGCATGCACCGCTGAAAAGTCTCAGGTGCATTGCAGAGACCGAAAGGCATCCTTCGGAATGCGTACGTCCCGAAGGGGCAGGTGAACGTGGTCTTCTCTTGGTCCTCAGGATGAATAGCCACTTGGTTATAATCGGAGTACTAGTCAAGAAAGCAGAAGAATCGATTTCCCGCTAATTTCTCGAGAATCTGATCAATGAAAGGCAGTGGGAAATGATCCTTCTTCGTGGAGGAATTGAGTCGGTAATTTTTGCAGACTCTCCACGAGTTGGCTATTCGGGTAGGTATGATTTCTCCGATTTCAGTCGTAATGGTGGTGAGCCCTGCCTTTTTAGGCACGACCTGAATTGGGCTCACCCAACGACTGTCGGAGATCAGGTAGATGATCCCTGCATCTAACCACCTAATGATCTCCTTTTTCACGACCTCTTGTAGATTGGGATTCAAATGCCTTTGCATCTCACGGGAAGGTCGTGCGCCCTCTTCGGAATAAATACGGTGTGTGCAATAAGGACTTATTCCAGTCAAGTCATCGAGAGTCCAACCAATGGCTCTGCGATACTGCTGGAGAACAGCAATCAGACGGGATTCCTGATTAGGAGTAAGCTTGGAATTTATAATCACAGGGAAAGTCTGATTAGAACCCAAAAAGATGTATTTCAAATGATCGAGAAGGGGTTTTAGTTCAAGGATGGGATTATCAGCAGCAGTGGGTGGTTTAGGGTAAGTGTGAGATTCAAGGATAGGAGTTACGGGTTTATCTAAATCAGGGTCTGACTCCTCTAATTGCGGTTAAAGATCTTTCTGTGGTTGATGAGGCATAATCAGGTTATTCTCAAAATATGTTTCATCAACCAAAGCCCTAATATTACAGATTTATTCAATGACACCGCAATTGGTTCTTTGTTGGGCCTTTGACGTGCTGTTGTGCGTGTGTTAAAGAGTGTTGCTATAGTCGCACTTGCAACGTCTGTTTTAAAATAATTAAATGGAGGTGAGTCTGAGTGTCGGTCTCAGGGAGGTGTGGAAATCGGATTTTTGCTTATCACTTGTTGTCACGGAAAGTGCGGAGTTTTGCTTGCGAAAGACGCGATTTTGAAAAGCAAGAGAGAGAGAGATAGAGAGAGAGAAGGTTTAGGGTTAGAAAGTTCTTTGTTTTGATCATGCACCTTGAACAGAAATTAAAATGGCATTTAAACGGAAAATAACTTCATTAAATATGCACTTGTAGTTCATAACTTACAACATTAAATATATGCTTCAACAAAAGTAATAGAAAGCTTAAAAGAGAGAGTGTGTGTGTGTGTGGAGAGCGACGAGGCAGCCACGGCGGTGGGGGAGGCTCCGTCGGTGGCTCGTCGTCTCCGATGATTACAAGAGTGCCTAGAGCTAGCTAAGAGAGGGGTGGAGTAGTTGCAAGGAGGAGTGAATGCCTTGAATGGTGGTTGGAAGGGGTTTAAATAGAGTTAAAGGCTTCCTAAAAGAAGAAGGGCTTTAGTGACATCCAGAGCGTCGCTAAAACCACTTCCAAAAGCGTCGGTGAAGCCCTCCCGCCGCTAGTCAGCCACCCGCCTTGTTCCTTCTCCTCACATGATTTGTGGCTGTTGAACGAGAGCCATCCGATCAAAGATCGGACGGTTGAGAGTCTTCCTTGCCTGCGTTGGGTTCGCGCCTCGGGCGCGCGTGTGCACGCGTGTGGATGCTCATGAGCTGCGGTCACGCCGCGTGGCAGGATCCCGGCCGCCCGCTGCTGATCGGGTGGCCCAATTTCTCCGCGCCCGTTTCCCGTCTTCAAATCCCACTCCACGCGGCTCGAACCCGCGTCGCGTGGGTGTGGGCGTGCGCGCTCACCGTTGCGCCACGCCCGCACTTTGTCTTGGTGACCGCGGGCGGGCGCGCGAATCTCGACTGGCTGAAGGCGCGCGAGCGCGGGGGCGGGGCTGACGTGGCACAATCTGGGCCGTTGATCTCCAGATTAACGGTCAGAACTTCTTGGGCCCGTTGTAGGAGCTTCGGATGTCAGATTTGGCCGATCTTGAGTCCGTTGGACTCCGTTCGTCGTTCTGAATCCATCCGTGCGGTCCGATTGCTCATCTGAGGCATTCCTCGATTAGAGTTTCCACGGGATCATGTTCCTCAATGTAATCTCAATCAAAAGACTTTGTTGCCCGGAAGATATCCAATTGCATTTTCCTGTCCCCGAAGGCGATTTCTATACATCCCGTGTCGCAATCAATGTTTGCTTTAACCGTAGCTAAGAATGGTCTGCCTAAGATTATGGGTGCATTCTGTAATTTTTCAGGGACTTCCATGTCGAGCACCAAAAAGTCGACCGGGAAATAGAAGTCCTTGACCCATGCAATTACGTCCTCGACAACTCCCTTCGGGGTTTTCACTGATCTATCAGCCAGTTGGATGGTGACAGGGGTTGGTGTCAGCTCCCCAAAACCAAATTGGTGGTACAGGGTTGTTGGAATTAGGTTGGTAGAAGCTCCTAGGTCCAGGAGCGCTCTATCAAACGTCATGTCCCCGATATTGTAGGAAATCAGAGGCGCTCCTGGGTCAGTTCGCTTGAGTGGAAGGTTGCTTGATATTACGGAACTTGCTTGCTCAGAGAGTACAACCTTCCTAGGTGCTTGAGGTCTCGGCTTACGCTTGGGTGTACAGGCATCCTTTAAAAACTTGGCGTAAGCAGGGATGTGTTTGACGGCTTCTAGGAGCGGAATATTAATCTGTACTTGCTTAAAAATTTCCAACAGCTCCTCAGTTTCCACAGTATTCTTCTTTTTCTTGATTATTTCCAAGGCCTCAGGGTAGGGTGTCTGAATGTGGATTGGTTCCATGTCTGGGTCCTTGGTTGGTGCCTCTTCTGAGTCGGGTATTTCAACAAGTAAAGTCTCGGGGAGAGTCGGCCATTTGAGATCCTGGGTTTTGGTGCCGCTTCTCAAGGTCACCGCATTCGCAGAGGCATTGGGGCCATGGGGTGATCCTTGAGAAGACGAGGATGAAGAAGCGCCAAACCCAGGAGGTGTTTGCGGGGCTGGCTGGACCATGTGAGCCTGCCCGGGGTTGCTTTGGAACCCTTGCAAATTGGGGCCTCTGTTAATTATGTTTTGCGGGTTCGGTTGTGGTTGGGAAGGTAGGGATCCTTGTTGTTTACAGTCCAAGAGTTGGCTTAACTATCCCTTTACCAAGGCCATTTTCTCCTGATGTTTCTGGTTCATGTCAGCCATCATCTTTATTGAGGCATCCATTTGGTTTTGTGGGGGAGGAGCCGCCCTATTCTGGTTATATTCTGGTCTAACTGGTGGTCCTTGCTGATAGGGGGCAAGTGTGGCTGCTGGTTTGTCTTGGGCTGGTTTTGGAATTGTGGTGGTTTCTGGTTTGTCCAACCAAAGTTGGGGTGGTTACGCCAGCCGGTGTTGTAAGTGTTGGAGAAAGGGTCAGGTTTCGCATAACCTTGGACAGCTTGCACATCTTCTAAGATAGCCGATGTTGGTGAAGAGGGAAGGGAGTAATCAAGGGTCGAGGGAGCAAAGGTCCCTCCTTGGAACATGGTCAGGGGTTGTTCCAGGTTCAGTTGGGTGAAGGGCTGGACCAGGTCAACATTATGTGCTCCCTTTGCTAGGGAGAAAGTCTGCAAGGGGTTCCTGGTCTGATTCAGTAGCTCATCAATCTTTTTGTCCACCAATTCCACTCGATCCAACTTTTTGGCAATGATGTCCATGTCAACCATTCCAGAATTTGCTTGCACCTCATAAATCCCGCCACGGGGTTGACTGGACCTGTTAAACTGGTTCATGGAGGCATTGTTGAGTGAATTCTTGCTCATAGACTCATAGCTCAAATGTGCTCTCCTCGTCTTTGTTTAGGAAGTTTCCCCCGCATGAGGCATCGACGAAGTTCCGTAGGTTGTTGTCCAGACCATGGTAGAAGATCTGGGCCAATTGCTACGTTGGAACTTCGTGGTGTGGGCATTTCCTCAAAAGTTCATTAAATCTTTCCCACGCCTCATGAAATTGTTCCCCACTCTGGAGTGTGAAGGTAGTGATAGCTCTTCTGAGGGCATTAGTCTTTCCTATGGGGAAGAATTTCTTTAAAAATGCATGCCTCAGTTCTTCTCAGGTGGTGATGGGTCTACCTAGGGTTCTAAGCCAATGAGAAGCCTTGTCTCTTAATGAGAAAGGGAACATCTTGATTAGAACAATGTCAAGGCTAATGTTCCTAGGTTTCACCGTTCGTGCTATGCGGTCGAGATCCTCTAGGTGCTGGAAGGGGTCCTCATTTGAGATTCCATGAAAGTAGCTCTGGATCAGACTTAAGACATTCAGTTTTAGCTCAAAATCATCTCCCCCCTCGGGGATCCTAAGGTGTGGCTCGACTCTAATAGCCGAAGGATTATAGAAATCACGGAGGGGCCTCGGCTGCTCTTGAAATGGTGGTAAATCAAGTGGTGGTTGCCCTGGTATGTCGTGGAAAGTTGGTGGTGGTTGTTCTTGTGGGTTCTGTAACCATTGTATGGCTTGCATGATAGTGTGGATTTGTTGTTGCTGAAGCCGATGGTTAGCATTGATTTGAGCCTAGATGATGGCCATAGCATCTGGTGGGGGTTGATCCTCAGCCTCATCTACCCTAGGTTCAGCCATGTTTCCAACAGAATTACGTCGTCTAGATTCCTACCCCAAAACACACAACTCGGGATGCAGTGAGCGCCTCCCGTGCATACACTAGAGAAGAACAGGAGGGGATGCAAAGGGCGACAGATGCGAGAAATGTGTTTCAATCAAGCACACAAGCCTAGTCATTATGGTGTATTCCTTAGGAGACCTAGAAATCTCACAAAGGGTAATTAAGTCCGTAAGCACTGGACTCCCTTTCCCAAGGCTAATCTGGCTTGGTTGATTATGAGGGGATTGCAGGGAAGGTTCTTCCTTTGGCTTGCGCCTCTGATTTCATAGACGCCACAACCGCGGTCGTTTGACACTGTCCTGCAGCCTAGTCACCAGATTCTACCAAGGGAATGAAAGCCAAGTGCCTAGCGAACAAAACCTCACCTTTTGAGACTTAACTCAGTCCTGCCTAGGGCACGTCTACTCAGTTTTAAAGGGCTAGGATAGTACTTGTGCTTAAGGTGATGTGATGAGGCGTTGATTGGGGTGGTGCCTCTTAATTTTCCACTTTTCAAGGTGTGTGCTTCTAGCAAAACATGATTTTCAAGCAAGGATTTGTTAAGATGTGTCTTTTAGTGTTTCATCCTTACTTTAGTACTTTTTAGGGTTAACGTGTCTTAACGTTTTCAAACAAGTTTCAGTGGGCACGTCAACTTCTGCACACAACTTGGTGAAAGTAGATTTCCTTTTATTTTGTAGAGGCTCTAAAACCCTAATGTACTCATCCTAATGATCATGCAGCTTCTATTAGATGAGTCAGTTTTAGGGTTGAGTAGTGCGGCCTAGGTCAATTCATGGTGGCTTCGCGAACACCACTCAAGAAAAAAAAGAAAAGAACACTCCAAGAATTTATTCAGAATGTTAAAGTGTACATTTCTTTGTGGGGTGATGTGTTAAGGATGTGGGTCAGGCAATCATACACCACGCCAATTTTTTTCAGTTTTTACAATTTTTTTAGCTTTTACACGCAAGCAAATAATGGGAGAGAGGTTACTCACTATCGGTCCTTGAGGTGCCTACTCCCTTGCTACCATCGTGGGATGCGTTGCTTCGCCGTCCATGCGCCGAATTCCTGCAACCATCAAGTAAAAAGGAAAATAGGGCATTAGACGATGTGAGAATGAATGTGGAATGAAGGTGATAAAACAAATTCATTGACTCCCCGGCAACGGCACCAAAAACTGACGTGCTGTTGTGTGTGTGTGTTAAGGAGTGTCGTTATAGTCACACTTGCAACGTCGATTTTAAAATAATTAAACGGAGGTGAGTCCGAGTGTCGGTCTCAGGGAGGCGTGGAAATCGGATTTTTGCTTATCACTTGTCACAGAAAGTGCGGAGTTTTGCTTGCGAAAGACGCGGTTTTGAAAAGCGAGAGAGAGAGATAGAGAGAGAGAGAAGGTTTAGGGTTAGAAAGCTCTTTGTTTTGATCATGCAACTTGAACAGAAATTAAAATGGCATTTAAACGGAAAATAACTTTATTAAACATGCACTTGTAGTTCATAACTTACAACATTAAATACATGCTTCAAAAAAAGTAATAGAAAGCTTAAAAGAGAGAGAGAGTGTGTGTGTGGAGAGCGACGAGGCAGCCACGGCGGTGGGGGAGGCTCCGTCTTCAAATCCCACTTCGCGCGGCTCGAACCCACGTTGCGTGGGTGCGGGCGTGCGTGCTAACCGTTGCGCCACGCTCGCACTTTGTCGCGACGACCGCAGGCAGGCGCGCGAATCTCGGCTGGCTGAAGGCGCGGCGAGAGCGGGGGAGGGGCTGACGTGGCGCAATATGGGCCGTTGATCTCCAGATCAACTGTCAGAACTTCTTGGGCCCATTGTAGGAGCTTCGGATGTCGGATTTGGCCGATTTTGAGTCCGTTGGACTCCGTTCGTCGTTCTGAATCCATCCGTGCGGCCCGATTGCTCATCTGAGGCCTGCTTTGACAAATGCTTACACAAATGGCCATTAATGCAGTTTATAAGCAATCTTGGTACATGATGCATGCAATGCTCCTATTTACTTATGTTGTGCCTTTTATTCTAAATATGGGCCATATTCAACATAATTATCACCCCCTTGTGTAGTGTTATCAGCCTTAAAGATATCAATTTTAAGAGTTTGATTCCCAAATTTCAGTTCTATTTGGCCCTCCTCATAACTGATGTTGGCTCTAGCAGTGGCCAGGTGATGAGAACCTCATCATGAACCCTAACTAGCACAATTTAATCCAAATAAGTGTGAAAAGGCCCCTACAAAACCTAAAAAGAAGCTTAACTCAGAGAATTCTGAGTTAAAGAACAAAACAAATCATAAGGGTTAAAACTGTAATTTCACCCATGCAGTGTACAAACATGGTAATTAAGGGTCCAAACACAGGTCAAACTAGCTTAATAAGGAAGGAAGTGGGATGATCTGATCTGAAAATGGTTATAGTAACTTCTAGGACTTAAATGACATTCTGTAACCCTAAAACAAACCCACTTTAATTGACGAGGTTCGAGGCAAGGTAAAATCAACTAAACCCTCTAAAATTCATGGAAAAATATTCCCTAGGGTTTAGAACCTTCAATTTGGCCTTTGCAACCTATTTTGACCTAAAATGAGAACCATGCCCAATTTATGACTTAATTTAGGTTTTTGTGCAAATTGACCGGTCAAACATGGTCCAACCTAAAATAAAATTTCACCATTAAAATCCTTAGGTTCAAATTAGTCTGGTATAAAAATTTGGGCCTAAGATAAGACCATCTTGACCGACTTTACATATTGATCCTCTTAATTTACTTTCTGACCCTTATCGTTTGAAACCCTTCCTTTTAGCCCCCTCCTATCTTATCATTTTTTGCAGAACGGTCCCCCCTGCCATTTCTGCGCAGCACCATACCTCCGGCGACCTTGCGCGGAGGATGGCGCTGCGCATGGCAGGGCGTCCGTCCTCAGAAACAAGCGGGGGGTTCCCTGCGTTGTCTTCTGTCGCAGGGACCCTCCCCTGACCTCTGCAACCGACCATGCCTTTCGTGCGAATGCACGAAAGGCATGGGTATCCATTTCCGGCCACACTCCGGCGAGCGCGGCACGTCTCTTCCTCGATCTCCTCTCCTCGCCAGTGCTTATTTAAGGTGCGGCAAGGTCTGCCGTCTTCTTCAAGCTAGTTTTGGCTGAGAGAAATCCTAGATTTCGTCTCTCCCCTCTCCGGTCAGGCAGCCCGAGCTTCTGGCGATCCTCTCTCCTCCTCGTCGCTCTTCTGCGCTACCTGCAGCAGAGCCTACTCCGCTCCGTCGTCCCGCGCCAGGCCGTACCAGCTGGCGCCCTCCAATCTCCTTGTCGTCGATAACCCCCTCCTGGGAATCTTCATCTCCAGCTCCGGCAGGCACGAGCCGGACGCCTCCCTCTCCCCCTTCGTCGACTAAGTAGGTAGGAATCTTCCTCTCTCTCTCCCTTATATTTTCCCCTTCCTGATTTACATTTTAACCCATCGACCGCCACTTCCACCCTCATCTGCTCCATCTCCGGTCGCCATCTCCGGCGAGGTCACTCCACCTCCACAGACCACCTCACCCCTCGCCGACAAGCCCAGAAGCTCCCCCTCACTCCACTCAACCGTTTCACCCACTCCATTCACCGCCATTCACCGCCCGACCACCCCCGAACAAACCCACTTCCGCACACACAGTCTGACCTAGGCACACGGCCACAGGCGCCCCCGCGCCTCGCCGACCCTCGCACCACCTTCGCCGCCCTCTGGCGAAGCTCCCTACGTTATCTGATGTGGCCGTGAGGCTGTCCTTGTGATTTCAGGTCTCCGCCCCCTCGCCGCCATTGACGTGCTGCTGAAGCTCCTTCGCAAGCAGCTCTAGGATGCCTCCAGCCCAGGTGTGAGTCCCAGGCAGCGCTAATTGAGTTCGCTAGCACCCCTAGGTTTGCGACTGAGGTTGTAAACGTTTGCTGCTACCCCAATTAGTAGCTCCTTCTCGCCTGCGAGCGCGCAGATTGGAGGTGGGACTTTAGTCCCACCTCGTAAGTGTGTGGCCTCGCGCCCACACTTAAATTGCAAAAGTGAATAGGGCTGTTTGCCTTCGATACACAGGGGTCAGGTCTCTCGCCCACGCACGTAGCACGCCACGCGCTCACGCCCCGAGGGTCTGGGCCGAATCTGACTACCTGACCAAGCACTCCTCGCCGGTGGGCCTAGTCCCGGGCGTGCAACCCGAACCCGATTACCCGACTCTGGGAGAGCATTCCTAAAAAGAGATTCAGAGAGAAAGAGAGACGTGGGGAAGGGGTAGGGGTAGGTTTTGCACTGATAGTTGTCTGTGCGCGCAGGGAAGAAGGAAAAAGAAAGAAGAAGAAGGAAGAAGACGAGAAGAAGAGGAGCGGTTGAAGACTCAGCAGCCAGAGCAGAAGAAGGCAAGCTGAAGAAGAAAGGAAGGAGAGGAGCTGAAGGAGAAGAAAAGAGGCCGCACTGTAGCAAACTCATAGTTAAGTCGTCTGAGCACTGAGTCAGACGACGGAAGGTCAGTAGCCAGAGCAGGAAAGAAGGCAGGCTGAAGAAGAAAGAAAGAAGAGGAACAGCCAGAGCAGAAGAAGAAGAAGAAGAAGAAGAAAAGAAGAAAATCAGAAAGGAAGAAAGGAAGAAGAGAAAGGGTCACTACAACCGAAGAAAGAAAAGAAGAGAGAAGAACGCAAGGCAGATTGAAGAAAGAGAAGAATAAGAAGAAGAAAAGAGAAGAGGAAGAGAGAAGAAGAAGCCAACAAAACTTTTACTCTCTCTCTCTCTCTTATTATTTGTGTAACATAATTGTGAACCTCTATGCTTCTAGGATTATAGTTGCTCCCTGAGTTCGACCTCGGGAATCTTTTTCCGAGTAAAAAATTGTATTAAACTGGTAACTGTTTTGTCATATACTACAACGAATATAAATAAAGACAGAAGACCCACGACCACCAGGAAAGGTCTCCGTAGAATGATCGGTGTATCCCTAGGGTTTTCAGGTGCATCCATGCCTAAGACTATAAAGTCTACAGGGAAATAGAAATCCCGCATTCTTACAATAACATCCTCAAGAATCCCTTTTGGTGACTTTATAGATTAATTTGCTAACTGTAGTGTCACCTTAGTTGGTTTTAGCTTAGATTCTTCTAGGTGGTTAAGTAAGGATGTGGGTATCAGATTTATGGAAGCACCCAAGTCTAGCAATGCTCTGTCGAACTGCGTTTCACCTATTTTGCAGGAAATCAGGGCAGTACCTGGATCTTTTGCTTTGGGTGGGAGTCTGCTCAGGATTACAGAGCTGGCTTGCTTTGACGGTACAATTGGACTCCCACTCTTGGTTCACGGCTTATGATGAGGTGTACATACATTCTTCAAGAATCGTGCTTAAGCCGGTACGTGGCGAATCGCATCCATCAAGGGGATGTTTATTTGGACCTGCTCAAAGAGCTTGACCAGGTCCTCCTCAGGAACCACGGGTTTAGTTGTCTTCTTTCCCTTGGTCAAGGCCTCAGGAAATGGAACCTTGGTTGGTTCTTCTAGGATAGGTCCAGGCCTTTGATCTGGGACAGGGATGGGAACGTCCTGGATTACTGTCCTAGGGTTTGGATTACTACCAGGCTTAGAGTGGTCTGGATAAGGTGGATCTTGGGTCTCCTTGCCACTGCGGGTGGTCACAGAATTCAGTCCTGCCTGATTCTGGTTAGGGCTTGATAGGATGGGTTGCTGCTGATAACTCGCATGAGAAGTTGAAGCCTCCATCCCGTCAAGTGAAGGAACAGAGGGGGCCTGATAAATCATGTGTGCTTGGCCCGGGTTTGGGCTCATAATGCGCCGCTGGGTCGGCACATTATTAGGATTAGGAAGAGGAGAAGGAAGTGTGCCTCGTTGGCGAGAATTTACCAAATGGGCCAGTTGGTTTCGAACCTCTGATTTCGCCCTTGTGTTGCCTCTAAATAGCCGCATTCGTTCTCTGAATGTCAGCCAGAGTCTGAAGGATGAGGGACATTTGGTCTTGGTTTGGACCTGATGGATAAGTAGGGTTGGGCCGAGGCTGAGGCGGTTGGTAAGGACGAGGTAGTTGTGAACGGGACTGAAAGGGGGGTCTTTAAGTTTGGGAATTTCCCGCCCACTGGAAGTTAGGATGGTTTCGCCATCCATGATTGTAGGTATTGGAAAATGGATCATTCTGGATGGCGTTGAGGTCCTCGCAGGTTTGAGGAACCTCTGAAGAGTCAGAGAATGGGGGAATGGAATTCCCCCAGCTAGTATAGAAAGGATCGGAGGATCCTCCGATCCGAGAATCAGATGGGGGTGGATACGGATCTATCCTAGGAGAAGGTCGGTGGAGAATGTTTTGCACAGTATCCCGTGTGCAAGGAGGCTGTGCAAAGGAATTATGCGCAGAGGTGGCTCGCTGCAAGTGTCGAGTCAGCTCATCCACCTTCTTCTCAATAATAGAGACCTTGTCCAATAAACTGGCCATCAATTCCAGGTCGACTGATGCGGACAGGCCCTGCGTCTCGAGTGCTCCCCTAGGGTTCGTCGATGCACGGGTATTCGTCCTGTCGAATAATCCCATGGAGTCATTATTGATGGAGTTCTCGCACATATTTTCAAGAATCTCCCACATGGTGTCCTCATGCTGACCCATGATATTCCCTCCGCAAGTTGCATTGACGAAAAGCCTAATATCTTCATGGAGTCCCTAGTAAAAAGACTGGACTTGTTCCTATTTAGGAACTCCGTGATGGGGGAACTTCCTCATGAGATCCTGAAAGCGATTCTATGCCTCATGGAGAGGTTCTCTTGTTTGTTGCGTGAAGTGGGTAATCTGATGGCGCAAGGCATTGGTCCGACCAACGGGAAAGAACTTCTTCAAGAATTCGGACTGAAGTTTCTCCCAATTGTTGATCAGTCGGTCTGTGTTTGGTACCAATGGGTGGCCTTGTCCATAAGGGAGAAGGAGAACATCTTCATGAGGAGAATATCCCGATTTTGTGCATCTGACTCAAAAGTCTGGGCCAGATGCTTTAGCTGTTTAATGTGATGGAAGGGGTCTTCAGAATTAAGCCCATGAAATTTAGGTATGGCATGAATCATGTTGGGCTTTAGTTCAGAATCAGGTCCTCCAGTCGGGAATCTGACTCGAGGCTCAATAGCCACCGTAGCGGGATTATAATGATCTCGCATCATGGGACGCTGCGGTGGGTGCATGAAGTTCTGGAAGAGGTCATTGAGTCGCTGGAGCTGGTGCTCCAGATTATTCTCTTCCTCAACTGGTTGAGCCATTGTGGAAGAAGAAGGTGAGTTGGGTTCAGAGTCGGAGGAGAGGTCTATGTGAAGTGTTGGTTGCACAAACAAGAGCACCGAGGCTCGGCCTCGAGAAGAGTGAATTTCTAAAGGAGGTTTCAAGGACTTCTTACGAAACATACACTGATGGAGAGGATGAGTTTAGCAGGTGTTGAACCCAATGAAGAGACCCAGAATGTTGGGTGATTATAGAGGTTCGGGGCAGATGGACCCCTTGATCAAAAGATCGTTCACCTGAGAATTACTTGAGTAGCCAGAGAGGGTGAGTCCCGCGAAGACCCCTACACAGTAGAGCGCCCCCATGAGTTACAGGGTTTCCCCCACCCGACCTCTCTTGTCACTGAGATTCCAGGTAGACCAAAATGGGGACCTTGACCTCTTAAGTCTACCACTTTTAGTTAAGATCAAGGTGCTTAGGTTTTCACTTGAACTTTAGCCTTTTGAGTGCGAAGAGTGACCTAAGTTTAAAGTTGGTTGACCTAAGGGGTCAACTTTACCTGCTAGTTCCTTTGAGAGCTTATTAGGTCTTTGTCTTTTAAAGGTTCAAGTGTTTTTAAGAGCCAAATTTCTTAGGGTTTTTCTAAATAGGTGCTTTCAAACAATGGCTTGGGCATACTTCTTTTTGGGAATTCTCAATTCTTGCTTAGAAAGTGTCTCTAAAACCCTAATTTTGAATCTTATATTGGCTCTACTTGGTCCAGTTAGTTTCCTTTCGATTGGGTAATTAGGGCTCAAGCAAGAAGGTGTTAGCCCTAAATACCCTTAATGGATGTACAGATATACTGTGTTGAAATTGAAAACAGGCAGCTTTGATGTTTTACTAAGTATGAAAGACAGGTTATGCCTAAATTGCTTTTTTTATCTTTTTCTTCCTCTTTAGAATTTGGGGGTTAAAATGAGAGGATAAAAAATTACTTGTCCTAGGTGTGGTTGTTGTGCGGCTGCTTATTGTCCTCTTGATTTCCTGTGCGTGCACAACAAAAGAGAAGAGATCAATGGAATACTCAAAAATTGTGAATTAACAGCTTCTAGAATAGCCGTTGCTCCCCGGCAACGGCGCCAAAAACTGGTTGCCGTGTTCTGTCTTTATGGTTATTATAGTCATTGTGGTATATGATAAAACAGTTACCAGTTGAATACAAATTTTTTACTTGGGATGACAAGTTTCCCGAGGTCGAACTCAGGGAGCAACTGTAATTCTAGAAGCATATAAGTTCACAATATACAAGGTTTTACAAAAATGAAGAGAGAGAGAGAGGGAGCAAAAGTTCTCTTTTTTGGCTTCTTCTCTCTTCCTCTTCTCTTTCAGCTGGTTCTTCAATCTGCCTTCTTCTTTCTTCTTTTCTCTGCTGCGGCTGTGGTGACCCTTTCTCTTTCTCCTTTCTTCCTCTCTAATTTTCTTCTCTTCTTCCTTGCGGCTGCAGAGGCTTCTACCTTCTCTTTAATTTCCTTTAGCTGCTAAGTCTTCCTTTCTTCTTCCTTCTTTTCTTCTTTTCTTCTTTGCGTCTTCTTTCTTTCTTCTTCTTTCTTCTCTGGTTGCTGACCTTCCGACGCCTGACTCGGTGCTCAGACGGCTTAACTGTGCGTTTGCTACAATGCGGCTCCTTTTCTTCTCCTTCAGCTCCTCTCCTTCCTTTCTTCTTCAGCAGCTGCTCAGTGCGGCTAAGTCTTCAGCCGCTCCTCTCTTCTTCTTCCTTCGCCTGCTTCT
Organism: Thalassia testudinum; assembly: GCA_037157565.1. Taxonomy (NCBI): domain Eukaryota; kingdom Viridiplantae; phylum Streptophyta; class Magnoliopsida; order Alismatales; family Hydrocharitaceae; genus Thalassia; species Thalassia testudinum. The sequence goes on along the minus strand of JAZHRO010000031.1, from coordinate 50,315,699 downwards.
TCCTTCTTTTTTTTTCTCTTCTTCCCTGCACGCACACACAACTATCAGTGCAAAACCTACCCCTACCCCTTCCCCGCGTCTCTCTCTCTCTGAATCTCTCTTTGGGAAAGCTCTCCCAGAGCCGAGTAATCGGGTTCGGGTTCCGCACCCGGGACCAGGCCCACCGGCATGCGGTGGTGGGCGAGGAGTGCTTGGTCGGGTAGTCGGATTCGACCCAGACCCGCGGGACGTGAGCGTGGGAGAGGGCGGGTGCGAGCGCGTGGCGTGCTGCATGCGTGGGTGAGGGACTTGACCCCTGTGTATAGAAGGCGAACAGCTTAATTCACAAAATCAATTTAAGTGTGGGCGCGAGGCCACACACTTACGAGGTGGGACTAAAGTCCCACCTCTGCTCTGGGCGCCCACAGGCGAGAGGGCACTGCCAATTGGGGCAGCAGCGAGGGCTCGCGACCCCAATTGCGAACCTGGGCGTACTCGCAGAAGCAACCCTCGTTGCCTAGAGCTCACGCCTGGGCTGGAGGGGTCCTGGAGTTGCTTGCGAAGAAGCTTCAGCAGCTCGTCGATGGCGGCAAGGAGGCGGAGACCTGAAATCACAAGGACAGCCTCACGGCCACATCAGACAATGCAGGGAGCCTCGCCGGAGTGTGGCGAGGGCAGTGCGAGGGTCGGCGAGGTGCGAGTGTGCCTGTGGAGGTGCGCCTAGGGCAGATTGTGTGCGCGGAAATGGGTGTGTTCGGGGGGTGGTCGAGCGGTGAAGGGCGGTGAATGGAGTGGGGGAAATGTTTGAGTGGAGTGAGGGGGAGCTTCTGGGCTTGTCGGCGAGGGGTGGAATGGTCTGTGGAGGTGGAGCGACCTCGCCGGAGATGGCGACCGAAGATGGGGAAGGTGGTGGTGAACAGTGGCGGTCGGTGAGTCAAAATGGTAAATTAAGGGGAAAATATAAGGGAGAGAGAGAGGAAGACTCCTACTTAGTTGACGAAGAGGGAGAGGAGGACGTCTGGCTCGTGCCTATCGGAGCTGGGGACGAAGGTGCCCAGGAGGGGGTTATCGGCGACGAGGAGATCTGAGGACGCCAGCTGGTGCGGCCTGGCGTGGGACGACAGGGCAGAGTGGGCTTTGCTGCAGGTATGGCAGCAGAGCGACGAGGAGGGAGGATCGCAGGAAGCTAGGGCTCTCTGACTGGAGAGGGAGAGACGAAATCTAGGGTTTTTCTCCTCCAGAAGTAGCTTGAAGGGGACGGCAAACCCTGTCGCTCCTGATAAAGGCATTGGCTAGGAGAGGGGACCGAGGAAGCGATGTGTTGTGCTTGCCGGAGGTGGCCGGAAATGGACACCCATGCCTTTCGTGCATTCACACGAGAGGCATGGTCGGTTGCAAAGGTCAGGGGAGGGTCCCTGCGACAGAGGACAACGCAGGGAACCCCCTGCTCGCTCCTGAGGACAGGCGCCTTGCCCTGCGTGGCGCCATCCTCCGTGCAAGGTTGCCGGAGGTATGGCGCTGCGCAGAAATGGCATGGAGGACCGTTCTGCATAGAACGACAAGAAAGTTAGGGGGCCTTTTGCAAGGGTTTCAAAAGTAAGGGTCAAAAAGTAATTCAAGAGGACCAATGTGTAAAGTCGGTCAAGATGGTCTTTTCTTAAGCCCAAATTTTTATACCAATCTAATTTGAACCTAAGTATTTTAATGGTGAAATTTTATTTTAGGTTGGACCATGTTTGATCGGTGAATTTACGCAAGAACCCAATTTAAGTCATAAATTGGGCATGGTTCTCATTTTAGGTCAAAATAGGTTGCAAAGGTCAAATTGAAGGTTGTAAACCCTAGGGAACATTTTTCCATGAATTTTAGATGGTTTATTTGATTTTTATCCTACCTCGAACCTCGTGAATTAAAGTGGATTTGTTTTAGGGTTACAGAATATCATTTAATTCCTAGAAGTTACTATAACCCTTTTTAGATCAGATTATCCCACTTCTCTCCTTATTAAGCTCATTTTCCCTTCATTAAGGTCCTTAATTTCCCTGTTTGCGCACTGCATTGGTGAAATTACAGTTTTACCCCTTATGATTTGTCTTATTCTTTAACTCAGAATTCTCTGAGTTAAGCCTCTCTTTAGGTTTTGTATGAGCTTCTTCACATTTATTTAGATTAAATTGTGCTAGTTAGGGTTCATGATGAGGTTCTCATCAGTCGGCCATTTGGGATCCTGAGTTTTGGTGCCGCTTCTCCAGGTTACCGCATTTGCAGAGGCATTGGGACCATGGGTTGATCCTTGAGAAGATGAGGACGAAGAAGCACTGAACCCAAGGGGTGTTTGTGGGGCAGGCTGGACCATGTGAGCCTGCCCGGGATTGCCCTGGAACCCTTGCGAATTGGGTCCTCTGTTAATCATGTTTTGCAGGTTCGGTTGTGGCTGGGAAGGTAGGGATCCTTGTTTGCAGTCCAATAGTTGGCTTAACTGTCCCTTTACTAAGGCCATTTCCTCTTAATGTTTCTGGTTCATTTCAGCCATCATCTTCATCAGGGTGTCCATTTGGTTTGGCGGGGGAGGGGCTGCCCTAGTCGGATTATATGGGGATCTGACTGGTGGTCCTTGCTGATAGGGGGCAAGTTTGGTTGTTGGTTTGGCCTATGTTGATTCTGGAATTGAGGTGGTTTCTGATTTTTCCAACCAAAGCTGGGGTGATTACGCCAGCCGGTGTTGTAAGTGTTGGAGAAAGGGTCAGGTTTAACATAACCTTGGACAGCCTGTACATCTTCAAGGATAGCAGATGTCGAGGGGGAGGGAAGAGAGTAATCAAGGGTTGAGGGAGCAAAGGTCCCTCCCTGGAACGTGGTCAGGGGTTGTTCCAGGTTCAGTTGGCTTAAGGGCTGGACCAGGTCAACATTGTGAGCTCCCTTTGCTAGGGAGGTCTGTAACGGGTAACGGGTTCCTGGTCTGGTTTAGTAACTCATCTATCTTTTTATCCACTAATTCCACTCGATCTAATTTCTTGGAAATGATATTCATGTCAACCATCCCAGAATTTGCTTGTACCTCATAAATCCTACCACGGGGTTGACTGGATTGGCTAAACTAGGTCGTGGAGGCATTGTTGAGTGAATTTTCGCTCATAGACTCAAAGAGCTCAAACGTGCTCTCCTCGTCTTTGTTCAGGAAGTTCCCCCCGCATGAGGCATCGACGAAGTTCCGTAGGTTGCTGTCCAGACCGTGGTAGAAGATCTGGGCCAATTGCAACCTTGCTACTTCGTGGTGTGGGCATTTCCTCAATAGTTCATTAAATCTTTCCCACGCCTCATGGAACTGTTCTCCACCCTGGAGTGTAAAGGTAGTAATGACTCTTCTGAGGGCATTAGTCTTTCCTATGGGGAAGAATTTTTTTAATAATGCATGCCTTAGTTCTTCCTAGGTGGTGATGGGTCTACCTAGGGTTCTAAGCTAGTGAGATGCCTTCTCTCTCAGTGAGAAGGGGAACATCTTGATTAAAATAATGTCAAGGCTAATGTTCCTAGGTTTCACAGTCCGGGCTATCCGATCAAGATCCTCTAGGTGCTGGAAGGGATCTTCATTTGAGCTTCCATGGAAGTGGCTCTGAATCAGATTCAGGACATTTGGTTTTAGCTCAAAATCATCGCCCCCTTCGGGGATCCTAAGGTGCGGCTCGACTCGAATAGTGGAAGGATTGAAGAAGTCCTGGAGGGGCCTAGGTTGGTCCTAGAATGGTGGTAGATTAGGTGACGGTTGCCCTTGTGGGCTTTGGAAAGGTGGTGGTGGTTGCCCTTGTGGGTTCTGCAATCGGTGTATGGTTTGCATGATAGTGCGGATCTGTTACTGTTGAAGCCGGTGGTTTGTGTTAATTTGGGCTTGGATGATGGCCATTGTGTCAGGTGGGGGTTGGTCCTCAACCTCATCTACCCTAGGTTCAGCCATGTTTCTAGCAGAATCAGGTCACCTGGATTCCCGTCCCAAAACAAATAACTCGGGATGCAGTGATCGTCTCTCGTGCATACACTAGAGAAGAACAGGAGGGGATGCGGAGAGTGACAGATGCGAGAAGTGTGTGTATACAACCAAGCAAACAAGCCTAGTCCTTATAGTGTATTCCTTAGGGGACCTAGAAATCTCCAAAAGGGTGATCAAGTCCGTAAGCACTGGACTCCCCTTCCCAAAGCTAATCTGGTCAGGTTGATTACGGGGGGATTGTAGGGAAGGTTCTTCCTTTGGCTTGCATCGTCGGTTCTATGGACCCCACAACCGCGGTCGTTTGACACTTCCCCGCAGCCTAGTCACCAGATTCTATTAAGAGAATGAAAGCCAAGTGCCCAGCTAACAAAACCATGCCCCTCGAAACTTAACCTAGTCCTACCTAGGGCACGTCTACTCTATTTTAAAAGGGTTAGGATAATGCTTGTGCTAGGGTTATGTGATGAGGCGTTGATTGGGTAGTGACTCTTAGTTTTCCAATTCCAATGTGTATGCTCCTATCAAAACATGATTTTTAAGCAAGGATTTTTTTTTTAAAGATGTGGTGTCTTTTAATGTTTTATCATTACTTTTGTATCTTTTAGGATTGATGTGTCTTAATGTTTTCAGACAAGTTTCAGTGTGCACGTCAAGTTTTGCATACAATTTGGTGAAAGTAGATTTCCTTTGTTGTGTAGAGGCTCTAAAACCCTAATGTATTCATCCTAGTGATCATGCTGCTTCTATTGGATGAGTCGATTTTAGGGATGAGTGGTGCGGCCCAAGTCAAGTCATGGTGGCTTCGCAAACACCACTAAAAACAAAAGATAAAACACTCCAAAAAGATTAGGTTTTAAGAATGTTAGAGTGTATATGTATATATATATATATATTTTTTTTTTTTTGTCGGGTGATGAGTAAAGGATGTGGATCAGGCAATCATATACCATGCCAAATTTTTTCGATTTTGCAATTCTTTTTAAAGATTTTTTTAGGCAAGCAAACAACCACGGGTGAAGAGTTACTCACAATTGGTCCTTGCTTACTCCATCTCTTCCGTCACGAGCTGCGCTTCTTCGCCGTCCAAGCGTCGAGTTCCTGCAACTATCAAGTATAGGTAGAGAATGCGTTAGATGATATGAGCATGGATGTAAGATGGAAGTGACAAAATAAATTCGTAGCTTCCACGGCAACGGTGCAAAAAACTGTCGTGCGGAAGACGCGTATGTTTAGAAGAGTCATTATAGCTTGCGCTTGCAACGTCGGTTGTAAATGAAGAAATGGACGTGAGTCCGAGTGTCGATCTCAGGGAGGCGTGAAAACCAGAATGTCACGGAAATAACGGGTTTTTGCTTGCGAAAAGACGTGGGTGAAAAGCTAGAGAGAGAGAATAGGGTTAGAATCTTTCATTCACAACATGCAACTTAAACATAAAAGAGGGCAAGTAGCTAGATAGGAAACAACTTCATTTAACATGCAACTTTGATTTTATAATTACAACACTAGATAAATGCTTAAACACAAGTAAAGTAAATCTTAAGATAAAGAGGAAAAGAGAGAGAGAAGATGGCGAGGCAGCCATGGCGGTGGAAAGGGGCTCCGTCTGCGGCTCGTCGGCTTTGGCGATTACAAAGAGAGCTAATGGTGCTAGGAGTGGGGTAGAGTGCTTGCAGGTGGATTCAATGCCTTCCCTGGGTGGTTGGATGGAGTTTATATAGGCAAAAAGGGTTTCTAATTCAAGTATGGGCTTTAGCGACATCCGGGACATCGCTAAACCCATACTAAATCCGTCGACGTAGCCTCCTTCGCCTGCCGGTTGCCAGCGCGCGTGCGTTCTTCTTCGCATACAATCCGTGTGCGCGGCTTGAGGGTCGTCCGATCGCGGATCGAACGGTCGATGTCGCTCGTGGGGTGCGCGCATGGAACACGTTCACGCCCAACGTGTCATCGCGAGCGTCGAATCTGGAAGCGCGAGATCGCGCAGCATCGCTTGCTGCCTATTACGATCATGGGCGTCAAAAGCAGTTTAAGACGTCTAGGAAGTGTCCCAGACGTCTGGAAACATTCCCATACGTCTGGTGATAAATTTTTATGGCGCACCAGTTCCCGTCTGCGGCCAGTCCTAACCCCGGGTCCCTGGGGCGGCTAGCTCCGCTCTGCACTAAACAGGGGGACAGTTGCTCTCCTTGGTACTCCGTACTCAAGGGCCAACTCACTTCCCCAATTCTATCCCATTCACTTTCCAGGAGTTCTACCCCTCATTCCCCATAGGGTTCATACTCTTTTAACTCAGCCAATTTAGGTTTCACCGTTTCAGCTTTATATACATACAATTTATATTCTCAACCGTAATTATCCATTTATACAGACAGCTATTAACCAATTTACAGGCAGTTATCATTTCCTTTCCACTTTTCCAAGACTGCATTGTTTATATAATTAACTAGTTTTCCAGTCCTAAGATTCATGCCGTACCCTAGGATCTATCATTCAATCTAGTTTTCCAGTCCTAGGATTCATGCAATACCCTAGGATCTATCATTCAATCTAATTTCTCAGTCCTAGGGTTCTTGCAATGCCCTAGATTCTATTAGTTGTTTCATAATTGTACAATTTTTGTTAAATAAATTAAATGGCCACTCTACCTGCGAAACCGGGAGTACTAGGGGCGTGGTCGGCAATCCCGCGCGCCTCCGCAACCCCCACAGCCGCAACGGAACGGGGTCCTAACACAAGGAGTTTCTCAGAACAGTATACAATTACTGTAAACTGGTAGAGAAAATAAATCTAGAAAGAAGGCAACTCGAAACGTGGAAAACGGACTCCGAACGAGCCCTAAACGGGTCAAAAACGACGAATCTGTCCAAAATCAGACGTCTGGGACATATTCTAGATGTCTTAAAAGGTCGATCATGCCATACCTTGTTCTGCGCAATCCTTCAGACATCCAGAAGTCTGGAGGTCCTCTCCGTCGTCTGGTACTGTGGCCAGACATCTGATTCGTGTGGGATGGCGAGCCCTCGCGCCCTCCTGAACAACACCTGCGCTCACACGCAATCGCTCTCATCACGAAAAGGCGCAGAAGAAGCGGCGGACGGCTGCATGGCCGTACACACGTAAAAAGGAAGTAGGAAAATAGTGTACCTGTCAGACGTCTGGATCTTCCTCCAGACGTCCTACGCGTCGTCTGGACGTAAGTCCAGACGTCTGATTCTGGGAAATCTTCCCAGAGTCAGGACCCAGTTCGTCCTCCGCCCGCAACGCACGGCCGTGCCGTGTCCGCCTGCTACCCGAGCTGCAGCAGCCCCTCCGCGACAACCCACTCCCGCTGCTCCTCCATCGGCCGACTCTAGCTGCCCCAGCATGCTCGCACCTCCGCGGTCGAGCTTTCTTCTTCCTCTCGCAACACTCCTTCCCGCACGCTCGCCGCGGCCGCAGCTGCCGCAGTCGCTCGCTCACTCGCAGGGAGGAGAAGATGAAGGCGGATGGAGTGAGGGTGAGGGAGAGGGGAGCATTTTATAAGGCAGCCGCTGGGAGAGAGAGAGAAGGAAAGCGGCGCCTGCAGGGAGAGAAAACGAAGGCTGCGGGTTCAGTCTGCGCGCAGACGCGAACTGGTGCGCCGTAAAAATTTATTACCAGACGTTTGGGAATGTTTCCAGACGTCTGGGACACTTCCCAGACGTCTTAAACTGCTTCTGACGCCCATGATCGTAACAATATAACAAACTCAAAGGAAGTTTCGTCCCCGAAACTTGCGCTAACTAGGGTGCGAGAAAGAACAAAATATATATATAACAAACTCAAAGAGGACCGAAGCCGGTCCGAAAAGACGTACCCGCGAAATGCTCCAGGTACCGCTCCCGCATCGCCGCCTCAGGCTCCCAGGTAGCCTCCTTGTACCGCTGGCTCCTCCACAAAACCTTCACCAGGGGTACTTGCTTTCGTCTCAGACTGCGGATGGCTCTGTCCAGAATCTACACTGGCTGCTCGGGGTAGGTCAGGTCGTCGCCCACCTCGACGCTCTCGTGGCTCAGGACGTGACTGGGATCGGCGACATACTTCATGAGGTTGGACACGTGGAACACGTCATGCACACCAGAAAGCTAGGGAGGGAGGGCAAGCCTGTAAGCAACGGGTCCAACCCGCTCCAGGACCTTAAAGGGCCCCACAAACCTCGGCGCGAGCTTCCCTCACCCCAAACCGCTGCAGGCCCTTCATGGGCGAAACACGAAGGAAGATGTGGTCCCCAACCTCAAACTGCACCTCTCTGCGTCTCCGATCTGCGTAGCTCTTCTGCCTGCTCCTGACAGTGCGGAGTCGCCTGTAAATCTGCTCGACTATCTCCTGACTCTGTAGGATTAGTCTGGGGCCAACGTCCCACTTGGTCCCCACCTCAACCCAACTCAAGGGTGCCGTATATCTTCGTCTGTACAAAGCCTCATAGGGTGCCATGCCGATACTCGAGTGATAACTGTTGTTGTATGCAAACTCCGCCAGGGGCAAGCTCTCCTCCTAAGAGCCCCTCCAGTCCAGTACACAGGCACGCAAATGGTCCTCAAGTGTCTGTATCGTGCGCTCAGACTGTCCGTCCGTCTGGGGGTGGTAAGCTGTACTGAATCTCAACCGCGTCCCTAGGGCCTGCTGAAACTCAGCACAAAACTGGGACGTAAAGCGGGTATCCCAGTTGGATACGATCTCCGCGGAACTCCGTGTAGACGTACCACGTCACGGATATACCTCTCTGCCAACTGAGCTGGTCCCAAAGTGACTCGAATCGGCAAGAATCGGGCCGTCTTCGTCAGTCTATCAACGATTACCCAGACTGCGTCGTGTCCTCGCTAGGTAACAGGTAAGCCCACCACCAAGTCCATGGTGATGCTCTCCCACTTCCACTCTGGCACTGGAAGTGGCTGTAGCAGCCCTGCAGGTCTCTGATGCTCGGCTTTCACCTGCTGGCACACTAAACACTGCTGCACGAATTCACCCACATCCCTCTTCATCCCCCTCCACCAAAACTACCGTCTCAAGTCATGGTACATCTTCGTGTTTCTGGGATGTATGGTGAATCTGGAACCGTGTGCCTCAGTCAGGAGCTCTCTCAACAGCTCCTCGTCTCTCGGAACGCACAGACGTCCCCTCAGGCACAGCACCTGGTCTGTGAAAGAGAAGTCCCTCGGGTCTCCAAACAGTACTCTGTCGTGCAAAGACTGCAAGTACGGGTCTGCCATCTGTCCTGTGATGATACGATCTATCAGCTCTGGCCTCGTCTGTCGTGTCACAGTCATTGCCCCATAGTGCCCCCGTAACTCTAGGGGTCACCAACTGCCCATCTCCTCCAAAAGGCTCCAACTCTGTACCTGCAAATTGGCCAAGTGTGCGGGCGCCTTCTAGCTCAAGGCGTTCACCACCACGTTGGCCTTTCCCGGGTGGTAGGAAATGCTGCAGTCATAGTCTTTCAGGAGCTCCAACCAACGTCTCTGTCTCATGTTGAGCTCCTTCTGATCAAAAAGGTATCTGGGGCTCTTGTGATCTATGAAAATCTCGAAGGTCTCACCGTACAAGTAGTGCCTCCGGGTCTTCAGCTCGAATACCATAGCTGCCAGCTCCAGGTCGTGGGTAGGGTAGCTATGCTCATGAGGCTTTAGTTGCCGCGAAGCGTAAGTGACAACGTGACCCCTCTACATGAGCACACCCCCTAACTCCTGCAAGGAGGCGTTCGTGTACACAACGAACCCGCCATTACTGTCGGGGATGGTGAGCACGGGAGCCGAAGTCAGCCTCTCCTTCAGCTCCTGAAAACACCCCTCACAGGCGTCTGTCCAAGTGAAAGGCACGTCCTTCCGGGTCAACTGTCATAAGACGTGCAATCTGTGAAAAGCCCCTGATAAACCGTCTGTAATAGCCTGCCAGTCCTGAGAAACTGCGGATCTCAGTAATCGTACGCGGCCTCTCCCACCTGAACACTGCCTTGACCTTGGCTGGGTCCACCGCCAAGCCATCCTCAGAGATCACATGACCTAAGAAGGTCACCTCCCTCAACCAGAACTTGCACTTGCTGTAATTGGCGTACAGCCTACATCGTCTCAGTGTGTCCAAAACCATCCGCAAGTGTTGTCCGTGCTGCGTCTGATCTCGAGAATAGATGAGCACATCATCAATGAATACCACCACGAACTGGTCTAAGTACGGTCTAAACACTTGGTTCATCAGGTCCATGATGGCAGCGGGGGTATTGATCAGCCTAAACGGCATGCCCAAAAACTCGTAGTGTCCGTACCGGGTGCGAAAAGTTGTCTTGGAGATGTCTGCCTCCCTGATCCTCAACTGGTGGTATCCAGACCTCAAGTCGATCTTGGAGAATGTTGTGGCACCTCGCAACTGATCAAACAAGTCGTCGATCCTCGGCAGCGGATATCTGTTCTTGATGGTGACCCTATTTAGCTGTCGGTAGTCCACGCAAAAGCGTAGGGTACCATCCTTCTTCTTTACGAACAGTACCGGGGCCCCCCATGGAGACGCACTAGGCCTCACAAAGCCCTTCTCCAAAAGATCCTGCAACTGAGACTTGAGCTCTCGCAGCTCAAGCGGTGCCATCCTGTATGGTGCGGTGGAGATGGGGCTGGTCCCTGGTACTAGTGAGATCTCAGACTCGATCTCCCGCTCGGGCGGTAGTCTTGGAAACTCGTCTGGGAACACATCAGGGTATTCTCTGACCACCGGGATACTCTGGAAGTCTACCACAAGGCTGGGCTCTGCCACTACACAAGCTAGGAAGCCCTCACACCCCTGGCTCAAAAGTCTCGCCGCCCGAAGTGCAAAAATGCACCTGAAGCCTCCGTCCACTAGCTGACCGTGGAACTCGAAAGAAGGTAACTCCGGTATGGAGAAAATGATCTTCCTCTCAAAACAGTCCACCAAAGCGTGGTAAGCGGACAACCAGTCCATCCCCAGAATCACTCCAAAGTCCTCCATCTGTATTATAATCAGGTCAGTGGGAAGGCTATGTCGCCCAATACTGACCTCGCAACCCGTGTACATCTCCTCAGCTACAAACAGCTGACCACTCGGACCTCTAATCACGAACGGATCCTCTAACATGTAATCCTGGCCCAAACTAACTGCGAAACTGGCTGCGATAAACGAGTGCGTAGCGCCGGAATCAAAAAGCGTGTAAACGAGTTTGCGGGAAACTGAAACCATACCTATCACCACTGATCCCGAAGCTCTGGCATCCCTGTGTGTCAGGGCGTTGATACGCCCCTCAGCCCTAGGTGCGGACGAAGCAGCCACACTCTGCGTCGAACGGGTAGCTGCTGGCCGGTACCCTCCTCGTGACTGCTGTCCTCCTCCTCGCGCCTGGAATCCGCGGCCTCCTGCTCGCCCTCCAGTGCTCAGCGCGGGAAGTATCTGCTGACCTCCTGCCCTAGACGGGCAGTCTCTCCTGATGTGGCCCGGCTGGCCACACTAGTAGCAGAAGGGAACCCGACTCTCGCCCTCAGTGGGTCCCTACTGTCAGCTAGGCGGGGGTCCAGTGCTGGCAACTGGCCCCTATCGAGGGCCCCCAGAGGACACTGTTGGCCCTGCAAAATGTGATGGCTCTCCTGCGGACGTCACGTGTCTCCTCTCTCGCCGGCCCTGTGAAAAGTCTGGCTGGTAGGGCCTCTTCCGCCCGCTGTCGGTATCTCGCGTGAACGGCTTGGTCTCCTCGTAGGTGATAGCTGCCTCCACCACCGTCGAGAACGTATGCAGCTTCAGGGGTTTGACATACCCCCGAATCGCAGGTCGAAGCCCCTCGGTGAACCTCCAAAGGCGCTCCTCCTCAGTAGCTACGGCTGTCGCGGCGAAGCGGGACAGCTCCAGAAAAAGCGTGCGGTACGTGCTCACGGTCATCGTCCCTTGGCGGAGAGTGTGGAACTCCCGCCTCCTCTGGTCCTGTCACGTCTGGGGAAAGTACTGCTCGTAGAAGAGGGTGACGAATTGGTCCCAGGTCGGCTCGTCCCTTTCCTGTCCCCTAACCGCCCTCCACCACCTGTGTGCCGCACTCTCCAGTTGGTACGTGGCAAAGGCCACGCGGCACTCCACCGGGGGCCGAAGGTTGTCGAAAAACTTCTCGATCTGCTCAAGCCAGTCCTCCGCCTTGGTCGGGTCCTCATCCTCCTTGAAGGAGGGGGGCTTCAGCTTCCGGAACTGCCCGAAAAGCTCGAAGTGGCGCTACAGTGGAGATGCTGGTGCACCTCCAGGTAAAGGTGCCTCGTGCACAGAAGTGTCAGAGGACGGTGGGGGCGGTGGCGGCCCATCCCCTCCGCGTCCAGCGTCGTGCCCGTCGCACGGTCCCATAGAGGACTCCCCCTTCGCAGCCCCAGGGGGAGGCACTCGGGGCGGTGGGTGGAGCTCCTCTCGCACTATATCCCGTATCAGTTGGGCGAGGTCCTGGGCCTGAATGGCCGGGAGCAGTGGCTGGTCCACTGAAACGTCGGCCGCAACACGCCCACCTCGTCGACCTTGTCCTCGGCCGTGCCCGCGGCCCTCCTCGCTAGTCCCTCGTCGAGGCATCTCCTGCAAGGAGACACGAAACAGAACGGAAACACGTCAATATGGAACGATATCTATCGAAGGAGTTTAAGAGCTAATGCCAAAAGAACGTTGTGGTGGCTACTCTAGTTACAGACACGCGAATTTGATTATTTTCCAGTCAGTTGGTTCACTTCTCGGGACGACCTTACTCTGATACCATCTTGTAATGACCCGATTCCCGAATCCCTACAAGACACGAGAATCAGACCGACTCGACTAATCCCAAGACCCAGTCGTCCAACGAGAAAGTAACCAAAAGAGTAGTAAAATGAACCACATTCACCATGTATATAACTAGCAGTAACAAAATACAGCAGTAAAGAAAAGAAATACTACAGCATACACCACCACAACAGTAGAGAAATAAACATGTACATAACATGAAGCTTACATTAAAGAGAGTACAAGGAGCAACAGAAAACTACTCACTACAGCGGAAAGAAAAGTGCAGTAAGTACTACAGGTAACCCTACTGGACCCTATTAGGCCCAGCGTCCTTTGCAGTCGCTGACTCTGGCTGCTCAACACCTGGTCCTGAAAAGGCAACAAGGGTAACACGTTAGCGAAACACTGAGTACAGTGGCAACTAAAAGCTAGAAGCAGTAGAGTGGACAGTAGCTGTTATGTTTTACTTTCTTTATTTATATCTTTCCATTTATTTACTGTTGATTTATTTTCCAGATCCTTCTCTTGATCTTGAATGTTCCTCATGGGAACGATCTTGATTGCAGTCTTTTCCGAAAAGTAGAATTAGCATGTGGTGCTCTCCTGGCCGGGAGAGTCCCCCGTGGTGGTCCTACCCTCAGTCAACCACCCCAAGGTCACCGACAGACGTAACGGTGACTACGGCACGCGCGATAGACGCATGGGTAGCTACCCCGCACTGGCACGCGGTCAGTTGTTTCCGTTAACGGGTGAGCCCAAAGCACAGCACGGAACCTGTATAGGGCAGAGCCCTCTCAGTAACAGGGGTCCAACCCCTCCACAGTAACCAAACAGGGGTCTTGCCCCTCCACAGTGCGGCACCCTCGCCTGACTACCTTGGTTTGCCCAGTGGGCCTAACAAGTCGGTGTAGGAGAGCTAGTAGAACTCCGGGGCCCATGGGGTAGCTAGTGCTCTCCCTACACTAGTAGCTCTCCTCGGTACTGTGTACACGAGGGCCAAAAGTCGGTACAAAGTGGCCAATCCTAACCCCGGGTCCCTGGGGTGGCTAGCTCCGCTCTGCACTAAACAGGGGGAAGTTGCTCTCCTTGGTACTCCGTACTTAAGGGCCAGCTCACTTCCCCAATTCTATTCCATTCACTTTCCAGGAGTTCTACCCCTGATTCCTCGTAGGGTTCATGCTCTTTTAACTCAGCCAATTTAGGTTTCACCGTTCCAGCTTTATATCCATACAATTTATATTTTCAACCGTAATTATCCATTTATACAGGCAGCTGTTAACCAATTTACAGGCAGTTATCATTTCCTTTCCACTTTTTCAAGACTGCAATGTTTATATAATCAACTAGTTTTCCAGTCCTAGGATTCATGCCGTACCCTAGGATCTATCATTCAATCTAGTTTTCCAGTCCTAGGATTCATGCAATACCCTAGGATCTATCATTCAATCTAATTTCTCAATCCTAGGGTTCATGCAATGCCGTAGATTCTATTAGTTGTTTCATAATTGTATAATTTTTGTTAAATAAATTAAAGGGCCACTCTACCCGCGAAACCGGGAGTACTGGGGGCGTAGTCGGCAATCCCGCGCGCCTCTGCAACCCCCATAGCCGCAACAGAACGGGATCCTAACACAAGGATCAATCACAATGAGTTTCTTAGAACAGTATACAATTACTGTAAACTGGTAGAGAAAATAAATCTGGAAAGAACGCAACTCGAAACGCGGAAAACGGACTCCGAACGGACCCTAAACGGGTCAAAAACGACGAATCTGTCCAAAATCAGACGTCTGGGACATATTCCAGACGTCTTAAAAGGTCGATCATGCCATACCTTGTTCTGCGTAGTCCTTCAGACGTCCAGAAGCTCACTGGATCGTCTGAGGTCAGTTTCCAGACGTCCGATTGTCACCCCGGACGTCTGGAGGTCCTCTCCGTCGTCTGGTACTGTGGCCAGACGTCTGATTTGTGTGGGATTAGTCGAGTCGGCCTGATTCTCGTGTCTCGTAGGGATTCAGGAATTGAGTCGTTACACTGCCTGCCACTTGATCGCACATCAACGGTTAAAATCACGCGCGTGCGTTCTTCCTCGAATTTACGCTGCGGTCGGCACCTCGAACCCACATCTCACTGTGCGGGGGTGAGGCGTGCACCGCTGTGTTGCGCCCGCTGCTTTGTTGCGGAGGCGAGTTGCGGTAGCTACGCGGATGTCCATTGGATGAAGATCCAACAGCCGGGGGCTGTTGCTGCTGCGGCTGAGAGGCGCGCGAATGCGTGGTTCCCAGCCGTCCGATGTGCGATCAAACGGCTTAAAATGATGCCGCGTGATGAAGGGTGGTTGTGGGCACGACAAGGCTGACATGGGGCGGCCCCATGGCCGTTGATCATTAGATCAACGGTTAGAACTTCTTGGGCCAATAATGGGAGCTTCGGATGTCGGATTTAGTTGATTTCGAGTTCATTGGACTCCGTTCGTCATTCTAAATCCATCCGTACAGTCCGATCGCTCATCTGAGGCCTGTTTTGACAAGTACTTATACAAATGGCCATTAATACTGTTCTATAAGCAATCTTGATGTGTGATGCATGCAATGTTCCCATTCCTATTTATGATGTGTTATATGTGCATTTTGATCTTAAGATAAACCTCAATTGACAGATTTATCACCCCAAGATGCAGTGTTATCAGGATTTAGTATGTATAATAATATGTCATATAATTTCCCTTAACTTGTCAACAGAGAAGCTACTTAAGAAACACCTTCCTTTACATTATAGGTGACTGATTCAGACTTATATCGCATGAAGGACTGACCCTTTTGGCAATATTATTTGATGGAGGACATCTTCATGGAATGAAGTTGTTCTTGCATAGTCAGTTATCTACCATTCCGGTTAAAGAACTATGTATTGGTTGATCATAAATTAATATTTTTGATATTGTAGTAACTACTGAGCGTTGGCTTTGTAGCTAGGCTCATGTTAAGTAGTTTTTAGATTGTTTTTATTTTCGTAATAGTGCCTTATTTATCTTTTAAATTCTTGCATTTATATTACTAATTTTTTACATGTTTACATATGTCCTTTGATATTTCACAGGCACTAACGATTTTATTGCAGGTTACAATGACCTTTCAAATTAACTTACATAGGTGATGATGAAAGATAACATAAGTTGGATTTCCACAATTGAGGGTAAGGCCATTATACATCTGGATGACTATTCTGGTTGGCTATGGAAACGGGTATAGAATCTCAACTGAAGTTTTTACATGATTTGGATGGCTACTGTGAAGCAACCCTATGTAAGCGAAAGTTGAAGTAACATACCTTCTTATGTCTGTGCATGGTAGGTATGGCTGCAATGCAGCAACCCCGTGTGAGACAAATTTTAGGGATGGTTGATTTTGCTATTTAAATGTAATGGTTTGCACCCAATAATAAGTTGTAATTTCCATTTGTAGCTTAATGAGCCTACTAAATTTATATAACAAACATTAAACCTCTAAATAACTAATATATAACTTAACACACCTACAAAGGTATTACTTCTGATACTGTATTACTTATACTTTCTATATATATTTTAACTTACCTCCAATCTAATATAAATTTTCCTCTTACATGCAGTCTTGAAGGAACTTGTGAAATAACTGATGCAAATTGAGTATCATTACATGAGTTACCCTAGTTTGCATATAGTTTTTTCTGAATGCAGGATAGCTTCGACTTGCAGATTTTGATTACAATTTTTGTTGTTATGCTAACTTCTTATATCTTTTTTAAAGTGGCAAATTACTCTCTCCTGAATGAATTAAGTCATTCTTCGATAATGTTAGTCTTTTACCTTCTTTATGTTACCTTGTTAGAAAAGTATATTCTAATTATTTCCTTCAAGAACTTTTGCAATGATGACAGCTTTACTTAATACAACTACTGTACTAAGGAGTAATTCTGAGTAATTTCTTCTAATTGTCCTTTTTTATTTTACTTACCTTTACCATCAGATTGCAAAAAAAATTATTTTATGGTCCAACGTTATTGCCATTAGGTTCAAATAACATCTACATATCATTATGTCCAATATCATAATGTCCAATCTCATGTTTTTTTGCAAGTTCTGTTACCTTGATCTTCCAAATACTAAATTGAAGTTCAGATGGATTGGCGACTGTCTTGATGTTTGGTCATGTACCATTGTATTTACATGTAACATAAACATCTATGTTATATATACATTCATGTATATAAGTTTAATCCGCTTGTATTTCCATGTAACATTACTAGATATTTCCCATCTAATGCATTCCTTTCTATAAAGCTTGTACTCATATACAAATAAATTTATTCAGTAGCATCCTCTTTGATAAATGCATTTTTCACTTGTTTCTTAATTCTACCTTGTACGCTTTATATTATATGTTCTATGTATGATTTTAAATTCTATTTCATCTATTCCACATAATACCTTTCCCAACATCATTTTATAATTTATACGATAATCATTACTCATCACATTCAATATCAATATAAATTAAATTAACAATTTCATAAACAATAATAGTAAGTCTTATCTTTAATAAAGTGGATTCATTTTATCATGCAAACCAATTTATATTAATTGGTCTGGAACAAGATTGGTTCATTATGCCATTATAGGTGAAAAAATTGATTGTATAATTTATTTCAAACCAACCAGATAACTTATTACATATCTAACTACACAACAACAAAAAAATAACAAATAAGATAAACATTTTTATAAGGACAAAATCGTCCATTCCCAACTTTTCCAGCTAACTTTCTCTACTAGTTCCACCTTCTTATTCCTCCTACCAAATACCTTACCTAAAATTAACATCCATAATTCCTTGATTTGATAACTAATACAACTAAACATCTAAATGGAATAAAATCTCTTAATTCCTTAATTCCTTCCAATACCTAATTTTTAGTCATCCTACTAATTTCTCATATCAAATAACACCTAGGTAAATTGATTTATACTTGGCTAATATTGCCACTACATTACCGGTGTCATTCCCTCCACTAGCTTGTCGTAGTTGGTTAATGCTTCTAGGATAATTGGTAAGGTCTCTTATATCAGAGCTACCCTTGCAGCAACATTGACGGAAGTGTCCCAATTACCCACCGCAGTGAGATGTCTGCGAGGAACTTGAAAATTAATATGGTTCTCCGTTAGATTTTAAAAATATGCGCAAGGCATATGCTCCGAGCACATACTAAAATATCTCAATATTATCATGGTAAACGTGTAAATAGATAGCTAATTCGTTAGAGTCGAGATCCACGAGAAGCTAAAATTATTTGTAAGATATTATTCGATTTGATCTTGCAAGTTCAGCATGCTGTTATTAGGGTAAAGATAGAGAGATCATTTTCTTTTTCTTTTACTCTTTTTTTTTTCGAAGGAGATGTATGTTCGAATTTCGAAACATAATTTAAAGGCAAGAATTAACGTAGGATCTTTCGTCCTACCGAGGGGATAATTTTGGGACATATTCGACTATGAAATTAAGATATTTCAAGATTTGGGAAATTATTTAAATTATTTAAAAATTAATTCCAAGACAAATCATAATGAAACATTATGAGTAAAAGAAGAATTGAAATGAAAAATCAAATTATACTGAATTATAGCAAAATAAATAAATAAAAACTTAAACGTTAACATATTAGATCTGAAATAATATTTTACAACAAAGACAATAATGACATTGGTGGCAAAATAAAATTAGTCTAATATCAAATACAGTGAACTATCACAATGATCAACTAAAAAAGTAAAAATAAGAAAAAGGCAAACTAAACGGTTTGGAGTCTAATCTTCTTGAAGCCAACCTCACCGTTGAGTTGGTCATGTTGAAGTGAAACGACGAAGGAGGTGGCATCATGGCGTATGAAGTGGCATTGTGGAATGTGTAGTAGTTTGTAATATTGTTTTGTCCTACATTAGTTGGGAAAAAATGTATGGGAGAGTTTTATTTGTAAAACTTTTCATCATACTTTAAATCTTAAATTTTAAATAAGATCGATAGGAATTGAATATATTGGATCTTTATATTTAACAAATCTTGACATGAGTATTTGGGATAGCTGTGACTTTTGGTTATAAAAAAAAGATAATTACGTAGGTTATATTTTTATATAAAAAAATGTCCCGCAATCCATGTTGACGTACCTTCTTTAAGTGATTC
This sequence comes from Thalassia testudinum, assembly GCA_037157565.1. Lineage (NCBI taxonomy): Eukaryota > Viridiplantae > Streptophyta > Magnoliopsida > Alismatales > Hydrocharitaceae > Thalassia > Thalassia testudinum. The sequence goes on along the minus strand of JAZHRO010000031.1, from coordinate 50,296,778 downwards.
CAAAAAAGTACCTTTTTGATTTCTGGGATGTATTATTTATATCTCATTTATGCTGCAATAACTTCTTTCGGAAATTGATCATCACACATCCCAAAGTCATTTCCATCTAAATTTTCTAATCATATCTGGCAACGAAATTTGGATGAGAAGCAATGATAAAAGTGGAACTATGCAATAAGCACTCAACTAAGGGGGGTGAAAAACCTGTCACATGAGAATTGGATCTAGCAAATTTGATGCCCTTGGCTTTAGATGATAACCCCTATCTATAAATGATATAGTGAAAAGAATATAAGGAAAATGAATCAAAATGTTAAATATATGGAGTAATAATTGAAGTAAAGAGGAAGAATAAATAGTGAATCAACAAAATTGGAGTAAAGATGATATTGGGTTGTCCACCTGTAAAGCCCATGTTGATTTGGTCATGAAAGTAATTATATAATAGTTATGCATGAGATGATGTTTGCTAGAAAAAGAAATCATAGCCAAACAATTGGTCATTAAGTGTAATTACTTGGATATTTAAGAGTTAGTAGATATTTTTTGTTGCATTTAAATGAATGGTGTGCATTACATAGGGAATGTATATTATCTCCATTAAATGTCATCCAATTAAGTGGAACGATATGGTCTATTTTCTTAATAACACTTGGTGGGCATTGAGAGGAGGTTGGATTTAATGTGACCTGCATGGAAAAATATCTAGGTCGATACATGATAAGGATGTTTAAGTGGATGCACATGAAAGTGAATTGCAACTGAATTAGAATTGAAATACCTGTGCTTTCCCTACGCGTAAATTTGTATTTTTAACTTTAATAATGAAATTAGCCAAACAAGCTCTTTCTGGCACAAGAAAAATCACAATTAAGTTATTTAAGTGCATATCCAACCTAATTATTCCCTTCAATTTGTGATCTATCACAACCCCCAACTTGAGCATTGCCGATCCCTCAAGAATATTAGCATGATAATTAGGGACTAAGTTACCTGATTGATCTAGGAATCAATTTGGCTTTAAGAACATATGATGCTATTGTTCTATTCGACATTCCAATGTTAAGCTTTCGAAGTAAGTTTCAAAGCTTCGTGAATTCAACAAACCCTTAGCTATATTCTTAGAATTCGAATATTTGTGCTCGTGATACTATCTAAATTGATAAGCTTGAGCGACAAGCATTCAAGCTTTCATAGTCTCATATGAATCAACTTGATTTTCTTGTACACCCACTTTAGATTTGCCTTACCATGGATTTGTAACTTTCTCCCACCCTTTTTCTAAATTGAGATCACCATACGACAGCAAAGTCCATTGCTATGCGGGTCACCATAAATCCTAGTCTGCAGATATCTCCACCCAACATCTTTTGTTTTTTTTTCTTCTATATATATATATATTTCATTTTTCATTCATATTTATTTTTTTCTTCTTTCCTTTTTCCATTCTTCTTACTATGTTCACTTTCTTTATTCTTGTATTTTCTTCTACCTCCTTCCTTTTCTATTATTTTTAGGGTAGGTGGCTCTTCTAAGTTTGGTTCACAAAAAAACTTCCTTATTAGGTGTGCAACAACTTAATTATTAAGTTCATGGACTCATAAAAAGCTCAATTAACAATGTGTAAGTGTAGAAAGGGAATGCTCAATTCTTTAAATACTTCTAAGAAGAGGGTTAAAATAGGAAACATCTACTCCTTTCCTCTTCTACCCAACAATAGATTGACAAACCTTTCAAGCAACCTCAATTATCTAGTCCTTATCGATCCCAAATGCAATCAAGGTCAATTTTTACTTTGAAGATCAAATGTGTCTCAAGGTTAGCTTGTGCATTTACACAAAACTAAAAAATAGAGCTGGTCGTATATTAAAAGAAGTTCAATCCCACCCCCTAAATTAATAAACATTGTCCTCAATGGTGTTATAAAATTAAACCACACAAAAGCAGTTGGAAGCTATAATAGATATACCAGGTAGAGCTTAGAGTTAGTACGAGTTGTCTCTCCTCCTTATCATTATTCCTATCGACAAAACCAAAGAAATTGGTTGTGGAATCTAACAAAAGAAAACAATCAAGGTTTCTGATTATTTATAGGTTGAGAAAAAGAAAGTCTTAATAAGAAAACTTGACCCGTCGATTCACCACAATTGAGTTGTTTTATGTCATATCCTTAATATGTTATTAGGTTAACCTCCTAACTAGTGCTAAGTTTAGGGCCTTCAACCAGACCAAGTTAATGACCATCATCAACTAGGTTCAATTAAGGCCACCTTGTCAATCAAGGGTGTAGGTACCTAATTATCAATATAAGGCTTTAGGCATTGACTATTTGTAGTGAAGGTTTAACTTGTCTTTGGGTTAATTATCTCGATGGCTCCATGCTGAAAGGTGCGAGTGACTACATATGAGTCATTCCAATGGGAGTGAAGCTTTCCCAGAAATAAACGCAACGTAACCTAGCATCAAATAACTAAACTTTTTGGTTAGGTTCAAAATACTTCCTAATAATGTACTTATCGTGAAGGCTTTTGTCATCTCTTTGTAGATTTGTGCACTTTCGTATGCCTCATTGTGTACTTCCTCAAGCTCACTTAATTTTAACTTTGGATGCTCACTAGTCTACTCAAGATTGTAATTGCATTGCTTGACAACCCAATAAGCTCTATGTTTTAATTCCACATGGAGGTGGCATGGCTTGCCAAAGACTAAGTGGTAAGAAGACATCCATATAGAGGTTTTAAAGATTGTATGGTAAACCCAAAGAGTGTTATCTAATCTAAATGACCAATCATTTCTATCAGGCCTAACAATTTTTTGTAGGATATTCTTTATCTTTCTATTAGATACCTTTGTTTGTTCATTTGTTTGTGGGTGGTAAGTTGTAGTAATGCGATGTATTACCCTATATTTTAACAACAGAGCACAGAATTTTGAAAGTTAGTGAAGTGGGAACCATCATTGTTGATGATGGCCTGAGACATATTAAACCTAGAAAAGATGTTTTTATGAACAAAGTTAAAAACTGTAGTGTAGTTGTTCTTTTTGGTAGGAATGGTTTTAATTCATTTAGATACGTAGTCAACTGTGATAATGATATACTTGTAACCAAAGGATGGAGTAAATTGCTCCATGAAATCAATACCTTATACATCAAATATTTCCACTATTAGAATGAGGTTGAGAAGCATCAGATCTCTTTTGAACATATTACCCAAGAACTGACATCTAGTGTAGGATCGACTAAAATTATATACATCTTCGAATAAAGTAGGCCAATAGAACTCATTTTGGAGAACCTTTGCTACGGTCTTTTTACTAGAGAAGTGGCCCCTACAAACAACAATATAGCAAAAAGTCAAAATACTATGGGCCTCCTCTTTCGGAACACATCTCCTAATTATCTAGTTGTTGTAACCAGGGCATCAAACGTTGTTTAAGACGTCTGGAAAGTGGTCCAGACGTCTGGAATTAAATTGTTTCGACGTACGGGTTCGCGTCTGCGCGCATGCGCGCGCAAACTGAACCACCGCCCTCCTTCTTCTCTTTCCTTCCTCCCTGCAGACGCAGCCACCTTTTTCTCTTTCTCTCTCCCCACGGCTGCCTTCAAATACCCCTCTCTCCTCTCCCTCACCCTCACTCCACCGCCTCCTCCTTCTCCTTCTTCCTGTCAGTGAGAGAGTGAGCGGGAGAGGGCGGCAACATCGGCTGCTGCGAGTGCGTAGGGAGGAGGGGCTGCTGCGAGAGGGAGAGAGAGAGCTTGATCGCAAGGGCGTGAGCTCGCTGGAGCAGTCAGGGCCGGCCGGCGGGTGAGCAGCAGGAGCGTGGTGTTGGGGAGGAGCTGCTGCAGCTCAGGCAGCAGACGAGCACAACGCGGCACGGCCGTGCACTGCGGGCGGAGGGCGAGGAGGTCTTTATTCTGGGAAAATTTCCCAGAATTAGACGTCTGGACATACGTCCAGACGACGCAGGAGACGTCTGGAGGAAGGTCCAGACGTTTGAAAGGTGGGATATTTTTACCTTTCTTCTTCTTTCACGTGTACGGCTATGCAGCCGTTCCGCCGAAGGGTTCTGCATCATTTCGTGTTGAGGACGACCGCGTGTGCGTGCAGGTATCGTTCGGGAAGGTGCAAGGGCACGCCATCCCACACAGATCGGACGTCTAGGCACAGCACCAGATGACGGAGAGGGTCTCCAGATGTCCGAAGTGACAGTCGAACGTCTGGAAACTAAGTTCAGACGGTTCAGCGGGCTTCTGGACGTCTGAAGGACCGCGCAGGATCAAGGTATGACCTGAGCTACCATTTAAGACGTCTGGAAGATGTTCCAGACATCTGATTTTAGGTAGACTTGTCGTTTTTTACCCGTTTAGGGTCCATTCGGAATCCATTTTCCGCGTTTCAAGTTTTGTTCTTCTCAAATTTAGTTCCTCTACCTATCTACAATAATTGTATCCTATTCTGAGTAGCTCGTTCTAATTGATCCTTGTGTTAGGACCCCGTTCCGTTGCGGCCCTAGGGGTTGCGGAGGCGTGCGGGCTTGCCGATTACGCCTCCAGTACTCCCGATTTTGCGGGTAGAGTGGCCCCTTTAATTATTTATCAAAAAAGTATGCACTTGTGAAATAATTAATAGATTCTAGGGTATTGCATGAATCCTAGGATTGAAAAACTAGATTGAATGATAGATCCTAGGGCATTGCATGAATCCTAGGATTGGAAAACTAGATTAAATGATAGATCCTAGGATATCTCATGAATCCTAGGATTGGAAAATTAGATTGAATATATATATATTGCAGTCTTGGAAAAGTAGAAAGGAAACGATAGCTGCCTGTAATTGGTTAACAGCTGCCTGTTTATAAATGGATAATTACAGTTGAGAACATGGGCTATGTGAATAATAAGCTGAAATGATGAAACCTAAATTGGCTGAGTTGAAAGAGCATGAACCCTACGGGGAAATTAGGAGTAGAACTCCTGAGAGGTAAATGGAATAGAATTGGGGAAGTGAGCTGGCCCTTGAGTATGGAGTACCAAGGAGAGCAACTGCCCCCCCTGTTTAGTGTAGAGCGGAGCTAACCGCCCCAGGGATCTGGGGTTAGGTCTGGCCACTTTGTACCGACTTTTGGCCCTCGCGTACACAGTACCGAACAGAGCTACTAGTGTAGGGAGAGCACTAGCTACCCCACGGGCTCCGGGGATCTGCTAGCCCTCCTACACTGACTTGTCAGGCCCACTAAGCAAACCATGGTAGTCAGGCGAGGGTGTGCGGACTGTGGAAGGGCAAGACCCCTGTTTGGTTACTGTGGAGGGGCTGGACCCCTGTTACTGAGAGGGCTCTGCCTTATACTGGTTCCATGCTGTGCTTTGGGTGCACCCGTTAACGGAAACGACTGACCACGTGCCAGTGCGGGGTAGCTACCTGTGCGTTTATCATGCGTGTCGTAGTCACCGTTACGTCTATCAACGACCTTGGGGTGGTTGACTGAGGGTAGAACCACCACGGGGGACTCTCTCGGCTAGGAGAGCACCACGTGTTACTTCTACGTTTCAGAAAAGACTGCAATCAAGATCGTTCCCACGAGGAACATTCAAGATTAAGAGAAAGATCTGAGAAATAATGTAATAATTAAGTAAATGGAAAAATAAAGAAGAGATTAAAAATATCACAGCTACTGTCCACCTTACTATTTTCTTAGCTTTTAGTTGCCACTCTACTCAGCGTTTCGCTGACGTGTCACCTTTGTCACCCTTTCAGGACCAGGTGTTGAGCAGCCAGAGCCGGCGGCTGCAGAGGGTGCTGGGCCTAATAGAGCCCAGTAGTTTCTACTTGTGTAGTACCCACTATACTTTCCTTCTGTTGTAGTGAGTAGTTTCTGTTACCCCTGTACTTTTTTATTGTAAGGATTATGTTTATGTACATGTTTATTTTTTTACTGTTGTGGTGGTGTATACTGTAGTAGTTCTTTACTTTACTGTTGTATTTTGTTACTGCTAGTTGTATGCATGGTGAATGTGATTTATTTTACTGCTCTTTTGGTTACTTTCTCGTTGGACGATTGAGTCTTGGGATCAGTCGAGTTGGTCCGATTCTCATGTCTCGTAAGGATTCAGGAATCGGGTTGTAACACTAGTTAGCATAAATTTTGAATAATTGTGGGTCCTCTCAGAAATAATTTTTGACCTTTGGAAAGATTTTACCTTTTTTATGCTTATTTCAACTAGTTGGGGTTTTTCCCATGGTTAAGTAATTCATAATATTAGCATACCATGGCATCCCAACTTTTTCAATAGTTAATAGCTGCTCCATAGGAAAAGAATCTACAATTGGATGTAGTAGTTTGTTATTCTCAAAGATAATTCTTGATAAATGGTTGGCTACTACATTTTTTGATCCAACTTTATCTTTTATCTCTAAATTAAAATTTTGCACTAGCAAGATCCACCTAATTAAGCAGTTTTAGCATCCTTTTTAGCAAGTAGGTGTCTTAAGGCTGAATGATCAGTATACGCCACTACATGAGTTTCTAAAAGATAAGATTTAAATTTTTTCAAGGAAAATACCACTACCTGTAATTCTTTCTCAGTTGTGGTGCAATTTCTTTGCATATCATTTGAGGTTTTACTGGACTAGTAAATGACCACTACCTTTTTTTTCTTTACAATTCTTTGGCGTAGGATTGCTTTTACAACATAATCTAATGCATGACACATTATTTCAAAAGATTGGGTCCAGCCCATGGGGTCGAGTCAAACCTGCTTCTAGGTCGATTTCGAGATCGACTTCAACTAGAAGCAGGATCCAGCTTCAAGTAAGGGAGCTACTCACCATAGGTGAGGGAGAGCTATCGACCGAAACCGGAGCAAGAGGAAACCCAACCGCGTACCCCGACCTATGGGAGGACCGACCTCCAGGGAGGAAAAACCTAGCAAGCTAGCTATCGCCAATCTAATATGGGTTCACAAGCATACCAATTCCATACCCCATATTCCATATGGGTATTAACAGGCCCCTTATACCCATATTAGATACTTACCTCCAGTGCGTACAAAAGATTTTCCCCGAAGTGAACCATACACTACACTGTTCCTTACCCCACCGTGGTATGCGCCAATAAGACGACCAAAAGCCTTTGTGGCCCCCGTGGTACACATGTAGTCAGGAATGCTTGCTCCTTGGTCCGATGCTTCGGGTGAAACCTATTCCCAGGGTGTGACGGGCGGTGTGTACAGGGCCCGGGTACATATTCACCGCGGCATGCTGATCCGCGATTACTAGCGATTCCAACTTCATGTTCCCGAGTTGCAGAGAACAATCCGAACCACGGCAATCTTTCCGGATTCGCTCCGCCTTACAGCCTTGCTTCCCATTGTCATTGCCATTGTAGCACGTGTGTGGCCCAGCCCATAAGGGCCATGGTGGTTGGAGAATCGAGGCTTGGGTCATGCATCCCTTGATGTTTTGCATGCATCGATACAAGCTTCATCCAGAAGAAAAATTATCTCCCTAGCCAACAATTCACTTAATGGTCTAGCAATCTTAGAAAAGCTTTTGATAAATCTCCAATAAAAGCCATATGTCTAAGAAAAGATTAGACTTGCCGAACTAAGGTAGGGGTAGAAGTTTAGCAATCAAGTCTATCTTAGGTCAATCAACTTCAATTCTTTGCTAAAAAATAATGTATCAGAGAGTAATTCTTTCTTTGACCATGAAGTGACTTTCTCTCAACTAAGGACCATATTAGCCTCAATGTATCTCTTTAGTATTACTCGCAAATGCCTCTCCTTTAGCTGCGTAAAGGTAAGTGAGAGTAACCATAGTTAATTGTTAACCCCTTATCATAATTAACCCAAAGAAAATATAAACCCTTGCACACTCTTCACTCTTAGCACATGCTTGGTGATGCTATCAAGGGCATGAGAGGATAGGGGAGGGGAGGCCAAGGGTGAGGGAGGGAAGGAAGAAGAGGAGAAGAAGGGAAAGTATGTAACTTTAAAGGGATATTATGTAAGATTGGACAATTGTATCTGTGTAAATGACATTTATTTTTACGGCCATTTAATCTAAGGCTTAGTTTACGGCATGGGTTAGCTAAGTTGCAACAGTGGTTAACCTTTATTTCTGTTTACTTGTGATGTGAAAGGGGGTGTTTACTTGGGAATAGGGGTTAGAATAGGGGAGAAGGTGGCAAAAGACATATTTGCCCCTTAGGATGATAGTTATGTTAATTGATGCTTTTTTGTTTAAATAATATTAATTTAATGTGAAAGGTTGAATGACAAATATAAAGCAAGATTGGCTTGTATTAGAAAAATTTTTCCTGCTACTGTCATCTAGTTCATCAAGTCTGTTTCATGCTGGGGATAAACCTACAAGTTATCTCCATGGCTACAGCAATGTGCATCACCTGAAATTTGGAATCAAGAAATGCAATTTAAATATGATAAAAATATTAAACATAGATAAGATTTTTCTTTTTCGTCATTCCCCAGCAAACATATTTGAGCCCTTCTGTATGGAGATAGAATGAATTGGAAACTTTATCAAGAAATTTCAAGAAAACACTATCTAGCTCCACAATACCAACATGAACAGTATAGATAATTAGGTCATTCATGGCTTGAGGAGCCAAAGCAAATAATTATTCGATCACACATGAAGTAATGGAAAAAAAAGTAACTGAGTCATTGAATTTCTTTTCTAACAAAAATCTGCATTCTCTCTCAGGTAGGAATCTCTGAATAGAGAAATGGGTTTTACTAAACAATAGCATTGCAACCGATGCTAGATGGGATACATGGCCTATTGGACTAGTGTAGTTGAGGAGGATCTTAAAGTTAACCAAAGACAACTAGGCCTATGCATTTGATAATTGTCCATTCGAATCATGCACAATACTTGCAACATTAAACAGACTCCTCCCTGATGTCTAAGTTTCACATCAAGTCCAGTAAGAATGACATTTGAGACACCAATACTTACGGTCGGAAATGTGCCATGTGAAGATTATGCTCGGTTAACATGGTCATTCGGATGCACAAACTTCTCCCTACATTTATGTCCAAGAATCTCAGTTGCCCGATTTGCAATAACTTGCAAGTAGATTAAAAAGTAGTTCAGCAAGAGCCCAAATATAGGCAGCTTATTCAAGTATGGCCAAGCATCTAAGGCGATCCATTTCTTTGCTTTCTCCAAATCCTTGTGAATTGGCACCTATAATCAAACATTTCAACAGAAAAATCACATGGTTCATCAAACCTCGTTGGAGTTCATGTTGCTCTAAGTTTTGCTGCCGGTTTGCTAGATGACCAAGGGGAAGTGATCGTTGAGCTTCCCCTCAACCACCTCATGCGCCACCATCATGATCGCCTTCTCGATCGTCGTATCAAGCCCACACTCCATATTAACTTGCAAACCAAAAAGAAAACAAAATTGAGCTAATCGAAACCTGTTCATTAAACGCGGAAACACACGCGGGTGAGAGCGCTTGAAACCATGGTGTCACACTTCTTGAGGATACCAAAGGTGCAGGCGATGGGCTCCAACACCTTCTTGCATGCCCATCCTATATTGTTACGACCCGGTTCCCAGATCCCTCTGGGACCCGAGATCGATTCGCCTCGACTAATCCCAAGACCTAGTCGTCTAAAGAGAAATAACCAAAAGCAGGAAAATAATACTAGGCAGAAGGAAAAATGAAACAGTAAAGGAAAGTAAAGCAAACTGTCTCAAAATAGTACATGCCACCACAACAACAACGGAAAGAAAATCGGAAGTAACAGGAACAGTAATTTAAAAGTTCAGTACTCACAACTACAGCAGAAATAAAAGGGCTGGAAAGAAACTACTACGGCTGTGCTCGGCTGGGCCCAGCACCCTCTGCAGCTGGAAACTCGGGTTGCTCAACTCCTAGTCCTGAGCAGGGTTACGAAAAGACAGAGTCAGCCAACGCTGAGTAAAGTGGTGTTTACATTATTTATGTGCAAAGTACAACAAGCTGTGATTCCCTACTTGGAGGGGGTGAGATATGCGTGACGTAAAAAATGCAGAATAAAAAGATAACAATTTCACAAAATAAGCAATCACACAAGACACAAGTAATTTTTAGGTGGAAACCAAACAGGGTGAAAACCACCACCTAACCCTCTCGAGTTAGAATTTCCCGATCGACAAAGTCGATCAAATCCACTAAACCCAGTCACTTGAACGAGAGTGAGTTAACCTCAATTACAACAACACTACTTAGACCGAGGGTAGTGTACCTTAAAACCCCTTCTCTTCACAAGAAGGATTTTGTCTCGCGAAGGAGACAGGAATTCACAATGAGAATACCCAACACAAATAACAAAGATATATTACAAAACAACCTATAGAGCCAACAAAGATGAACCTAGGTATTATAGGTAAAGATGCTTCCCTTTACTTAGAAGTGCCTTGGCATGACGATGAGGGTGCGTCAACCACGCTTTGGCATAACGACGCTCTCGTAAACGTAGAGAGAGAGCAGGTGCACAACTCAGATGAAACTCTCAGGATGTAGAACTGGGCTTGGAGAGCTAGATCTTTCTTTTCAAGATCAAAAGACACAAATTGATATGAAAGTGTGTTGCTTGGTGTGTCTTGGGTGTCTCTTAGTGTATGTTCAAGCCAAGGGGTCCTCTATTTATAGAGGACCTAGGAAGGCTTTGGAAGGCCTTGGAAGGCTTCCATAGCCGTTGGGTGCAAATCCAAGGCAAATCAAGCTGGAAACAGGATCAATCATGACTCTAACAGGGTTATTCGACATCTTGACTTAAGGTCAGATGCCTGGGTTGTCGTTTGATTTTAGAGTTAGTCTTCTGATCTTGGTAGGTTGATCTTCTTGGATGATGTTGAATTAGAGCGGATGTCAAAACAAGTCTTTTAAGATGTCTGGACATAAGGTCAGATGTCCAATTCTAGACAGGAATCCTTCCTGTTTTTGTCCAGGCCTAAACAGGGTTCTAGGTCTAAGTGATCAGACAATAGATCGGTCGTCTAGCACAAGATCTGGACGCCTGGAAACTAAGTTAACAGTGAGTATAGATTTCTAAGAGAGTACAACGGCTAGAAAATCTCTCAAACTAGATTTTGGGTCAGTCGAGGCAAAACAGTCACATATCAGACATCTGGGGTCTTCTACGAACGTCTGATAACGGTCATTTTCCTCAACGTTCGCAAAGGCAGCCAACGTTCCACTAATTGGACGTCTGGCAAAGGCATCAGACGTCTCCTAAGATGTCTGGACTAAGGCCTGGACGACTGATTCTAACAGACAGAACCTATTAAGTCCAGCTTAGATGTTTTGAACATCTGATAAAACAGTCAGACATCTTAAATGTCAATATCAGAAGTCTGATTTTCAGATTGGACGTCTGATAAGGCTGTCTGAACCCTATTTTGATTTTCTAAGTTCTCTACAGAAAACCTGGGCATCCTAGGGTAGTGCAAGTGTTCTTAGGACTACTTTAAGGGTTCTTTGAGTTTCTTTAACATAAGATTTAAGAAAGAAAACAAAAAGCAACAAAAGAAACAAAATATAAACTACAATAAAAAGGAAATCTATCATATTCTTCATCTCCTTCCTTCTTTAAGCTTTTACTTCTTGCGAAGCTTCTTCGCCTCTGTCAAGCTCCTCCAATCCACCATGGATGCGAGCTTGAACTCCGTCTAAACACCTGTCTCCATTTGCAATTTGACCTGAAAACTAGGACTCAAAAGCAAATGTTAAAAGACACGTGTTTTGTTATTATCAAAATAAAAGATCGTGGTGCTCTAGCACCAACATAAGCAACCAGGTTTTATTCTCATTTCTATTTATTTCATCTATGTATTTCTAGTTCATTTATTTCATAAGGGATCCAAGTATTTCTTGATCTTGCTTATTCCTCGTGGGAACGATCTTGATTGCAGTGTTTTCCGTGGAGTAAAAGGTACATGTGGTGCTCAATTGGTCGAGAGAGTCCCCTCACAGTAGTCCTACACCTAGTCAACCACCCCGAGGTCACTATCACGACATAGCGGTGACTACGGCACACGTGATAAGCGCACGGGTAGCTACCCCGCACTGACACGCGGTCAATCGTTTCTGCTAGCGGGTACACCTAAAGTATAGCACGAAACAGTATAGGGCCTTGTCCTCTCAGAACAGGGGTCTCGCCCCTCAAAACCAAACAGGGATCTTGCCCCTCCACAGTCCATGTACCCTTGTCCTACTAGCTTCATTTGCCTAGTGGGCCTAACAAAGTCGGTGTAGGGTGGCTAGCTTAACCTCGGGCCCCGTAGGGTGGCTAGCTCCCTCCCTACACTAGTAGCACGCCTCAGTACTATGTACGCGAGGGCTAATAGGAGTCGGTGTAGAGTAGCCAATCCTAACCCTAGGTCTCAACCCAAGGGCAGCTAGCTCTGCTCTACACTAAAAGGGACAGTTGCTCTCCTTGGTACCGTGTGCACAAGGGCCAGCTCACTTCCCGTCAACATTCCAGATTTCTTTCATACACAGGAGTTCTACTCCTAATTCCCCGTAGGGTTTATGCTCATATTCATCTCATTTATCCATATTCAGGTCTCGTGTTTTATAACTCGTTCCTCATCCATATACAGGCAGCTCATGTTTTCACAATTCAATTCTCAATCATATACATGCAACTTGTGGTTTCATAGTTCAATTTCTCATTCACATACAGGTAGCTCGTATTTTAACATACATCTCAAGTAAATAGAGCAGCTTAGCATCAAGCTCATACATTTCTACCCTAGGGTTCATTCGACATCCTAGAGTTTCAATCAATTTAAATTAAGCAAGCATATTCTTTATTCACAACTTAACAAATGAATTAAACCACTCTACCGGGTATCATGGGAGGAATGGGGGCCTGCACTGCAGATCTCGTCGTCTCCACGGGTCCCGAACACGCCACAGACTGGTAACCTGTACCAGCGACTAATTTACATCAGACGAGCTCAAAACAATAGGTACTCAGTTAGAACACATAGAGAAACTTGAGTGGAAAACAGCGGTACTTCGTTTACGGAAATTCGATTCCGTTTGGATCCTGAATGGGCCAAAAACACGGTTACTGTCCAAAATAAGACATCTGGGACTAGTCCCAAACGTCTTAAAAGACATCAGATCTTACCTTTCACTTCCTGCGGCTGTCTCAGATTTCAGAATTCTTTGCAATCGTCTGAGGAGAGTGCTAAACGTCTCACCTTCCTTCCAGTCGTCTAGAAGGGCCATTGGACGTCTGGCGATGCGATCAGACATCTAAAAGTGCCTGGAAAGGCACACCACGCGCCTTTCCAACGCTCCACACCTGCGTACGAAAATGCAAACCCATTAACAGCCAAACATTTCCTGTGCTACGATCTGAATGGCGAAAAGTAGCGTAGGAAACATGTACCTCGCGCGATATTATGCTTTCAGACATCCGGCTTCAGCTTTGGACGTTTTGGGGCCTCTCCAGACATCTGATCGATGCTCCAGATGTCTGATACTGGAACTTTTCCAGTACCAAAATCTCCTCCGCAATGCTGCTCTCCCTGCAGTGCCGTCTGCAACGCACCGCAGCAGCTTCAGCAGTTGCAGAGGGTCGGGAGGCCGCCTCCCTAAGCCCCTCCTCGTGCGGGTGCCCACTGCCGGCCGTATGAGCTTCGCCAAGCTCCCGGAGGTCCATTGACCTTAGTCCTCTTCTGTCACGCTCTTCCTCTCTCTCCCTCTCTCCCTCTTGCTCTCCCTCACTCACCCTCTCTCTCGTCGCTCTCGTTCTCCCTCGCTGCGGCTGCATAAGGAGGACAGCTAGAGGTGGTGGTGGTTGGTGGAGAGTGGCGTGGGTGAGGGGAAGAGGGTGCTTAAATAAGAGGGGATTAGGGTTTAGGGGTGAGGGGTGCGGAGGAGAGAGAGAAGCGCTATGCGCCGTCAACGCGCAGAGCGCAAAGGAATGTACCTAAATTCCCACTTTCAGACGTCTGGGCCTGTGTCCAGACGTCCGGACAGACGTCTGATTGAAGCTCCAGACGTCTTATCCGACTAAAAAGGCAACATGTCATTTCATCATAACAAATTTAAAGGAAGTTTCGTCCCCGAAACTTGAGCTAGCTAGGGTGTGGAAAAAGGAACGTAAAAACGCATAACAAACTTAAAGAGGCTCGAAGTAGGTCTGAAGAGACTACCCTCAAAAAGCTCCGAGTACCGCTCTCGCATTACCGCCTCAGGCTCCCAAGTCGCCTCATCATACCGTTGGCTTCTCTATAGAACCTTCACTAGTGGTACCTGCTTCCGTCTCAGACTCCAGACGGCTCTGTCTAGTATCTGTACCGGCCTCTCGGGATAGGTCAGGTCATCCCCCACCTCGTTGCTCTTGTGGTTCAGAATGTGATTGAGATCGGCGATGTATTTCCTGAGGTTGGACATGTGAAACACGTTGTGCACTCTAGAAAGCTGGGGAGGAAGGGCAAGCTAGTAAGCAATGGGTCCTACCCACTCTAGGACCTCAAAGGGCCCCACAAACCTCAGCGCAAGCTTCCCCTTCACCCCAAAATGTTGCAAGCCCTTCATGGGAGAAACACGGAGAAAGGCGTGATCTCCAACCTCGAACTGCACCTCTCTGCACTTCCTGTCAGCGTAACTCTTCTGCCTGCTTCTGACAGTGCAGAGTCGTCTGTGGATCTGCTCTATCACCTCCTGACTTTGCCAGATCAGCTTGGGACCAACCTCCCACTTGGTCCCCACCTCGACCCAACTCAAGGGTGCAGTGCACCTCCGTCCGTACAGAGCCTCGTAAGGTGCTATGCCGATGCTTGAGTGGTAACTGTTATTGTTTGCAAACTCTGCCAAGGGTAAATGCTCCTCCCAAGAGCCTCTTCAATCTAATACACGGGCACGCAGAAGGTCCTCAAGTGTCTATATGGTGTGCTCTGACTGCCCATCCGTCTGGGGTGGTAGTCAGTACTGAACCTCAAATGTGTCCCCAAGGCCTATTGAAACTCAGCCCAGAACTGAGAAGTAAAACGAGTATCCCTGTCGGATACGATCTCACGTGGGACTCCGTGTAGGTGCACCACATCTCTGATGGATCACTTTGCTAGCTGTGCTGGCCCAAAAGTGACTCGGATCGGCAGAAATCATGCGGTCTTTGTTAACCAATCTACGATCACCCAAACTGCATCGTGTCCCCACTGGATAACTGGTAGATCCACCATCAAGTCTATGGTGATGCTCTCCCACTTCCACTCTGGCACAGGAAGTGGCTGCAATGGCCCTGCAGGCCACTGGTGCTCGATCTTCACCTGCTGGCATACCAAACATTGCTGAACAAACTCACCAACATCCCGCTTCATCCCTCTCCACCAGAAGTCGTGTCGCAAATCATGGTACATCTTTGTGTTCCTGAGATGTATGGTAAACCTGGACCCACGCACCTCCGTCAGAAGCCTCTCAACAACTCCTCGTCCCTAGGAATGCACAGACGTCCCCTTATATGCAGGATCTCGTCTAAGAAGGAAAAGTCTCATGGGTTCCCTATCAACACCCTATCTCGCAGCGTCTGTAAGTACGGATTGGCCATCTGCCCTGCGATGATGCAGTCTATCAGTTTTGGTCGTGATTGCCGCGTCACTGTCACCACCCCATAGTACCCTTGTGACTCCCGGGGTCGCTAACTGCCTAACTCCTCCATTAGTCTCCAACTCTATGCCTGTAAGTTGGCCAAGTGGGCGGGCGACTTCCGGCTCAAGGCGTCAGCCACCACATTGGCCTTCCCTGGGTGGTAGGAGATGCTGTAGTCATAGTCCTTCAGGAGCTCTAACCAACATCTCTGTCTCATGTTGAGCTCCTTCTGGTCAAACAAGTACCTGAGGCTCTTATGATCTGTGAAGATCTCGAAAGTCTCACTGTAAAGGTAGTGCCTCCATGCCTTCAGCGCGAAGACAACTACTGCCAGCTCTAAGTCATGGGTAGAGTAGCTATGCTCATGGGGTTTTAGTTGCCGCAAAGCGTAAGCAACAACTTGACCCCGCTGCATGAGCACACCCCCTAACCCCCGCAACGAAGCGTCGGTGTAAACCACGAAACCACCATTGCTGTCTGGGATGGTAAATATAGGAGCTGAAGTCAGTCTCTCCTTCAACTCCTGGAAACACTCCTCACACTCGTCGGTCCAGGTGAAGGGCACGTCCTTCCGGGTCAGCTGGGTCATAGGACGCACAATCTGAGAGAATCCTCTGATAAACCACCGGTAATAACCTGCCAGTCCCAAAAAACTACATATCTCTGTCACAGTGAGTGGCTTCTCCTACCTGAGTATGGCCTCTACCTTGGCTGAATCCACAGCCAATCCATCTCCTGAAATCACGTGGCTCAAGAAAGTCACATGTCTCAACCAAAACTCGCACTTGCTGTACTTGACAAACAGCCTGCGTAGCCTCAAGGTATCCAAGATCATGCGTAAATGCTGACCATGCTGTGCCTGATCTCGCGAGTAAACGAGTACGTCGTCGATGAACACCACCACAAACTAGTCTAAGTACGGCCTGGAAACACGGTTCATCAAATGCATAAAGGCAGTGGGGGCATTGGTCAGCCCAAACGGCATGACCAAGAACTCTTAGTGCCCGTACCGGGTATGGAAAGCTGTCTTGGAGACGTCGGTCTCCCTGGTCCTTAACTAGTGGTAACCTGACCTCAGATCTATCTTGGAGAACACTGTGGCGTCTAGCAACTGGTCGAAGAAATCGTTAATCTTTGGCAGCGGATACTTGTTCTTGACAGTGACCCTATTCAGCTGTCGATAGTCGACACAGCTGTTTGTAATCAGAGGTCCGAGTGGTCAGCTGTTTGTGGCTGAGGAGGTGTACACGGGTTGTGAGGTCAGTGTCGGGGGACATAGTCTGCCAGCTGACTTGATTATGATACAGATGGACTTTGGCGAAATTCTGGGGATGGACTGACTGTCCACTTACCACGCTTTGGTGGACTATTTTGAGAGGAAGATCGTCTTCTCCATACCGAAGTTGCCTTCTTTCGAGCTTCACGGACAACCAGTGGACGGAGGCTTCAGGTGCATTTCGGCACTTCGGGCGGCGAGACATTTGAGCCAGGGGTGTGAGGGCTTCCTAGCTTGTGTGGTGGCAGAGCCCAGCCCTGTGGTAGACTTCCAGAGCATCCTGGTGGTCAGAGAGTACCCTGACGTGTTCCCAGACGAGTTACCAGGACTACCGCCCGAGCGTGAGATCGAGTTTGAGATCTCACTAGTACCAGGGATCAGCCCCATCTCCACCGCACCATACCGGATGGCACTGCTTGAGCTACGAGAGCTCAAGTCTCAGTTGCAAGATCTTTTGGAGAAGGGCTTCGTGAGGCCCAATGCGTTTCCCTGGGGAGCCCCGGTGCTGTTTGTGAGGAAGAAGGATGGTACCCTACGCCTTTGTGTGAATTACCGACAGCTGAATAGGGTCACCATCAAGAACAGATATCCGCTGCCGAGGATCGATAACTTGTTTGACCAGTTGCGAGGTGCCACGGTGTTCTCCAAGATCGACTTGAGGTCTGGATATCACCAGTTGAGGATCAGGGAGGTAGATGTCTCCAAGACAGCTTTCTGCACCCGGTACGGACACTACGAGTTTTTGGTCATGCCGTTTGGGCTGACCAATGCCCCCACTGCTTTCATGGACCTGATGAACCGGGTGTTTAGGCCGTACTTGGACCAATTCGTGGTGGTATTCATTGATGATGTACTCATCTATTCTCGAGATCAGACGCAGCACGGACAGCACTTGCGGATGGTTCTGGACACACTGAGATGACGTAGGCTGTACGCCAAATACAGCAAATGCGAGTTCTGGTGGGGGGAGGTGACCTTCTTATGCCATGTGATCTCTGGGGACGACTTGGCGGTGGACCCAGCCAAGGTCGAGGCAGTGCTCAGGTGGAAGAGACCGCGTTCAGTCACTGAGATTCGCAGTTTCCTGGGACTGGCAGGCTACTACAGACGGTTCATCAGAGGTTTTTCACAGATTGCGCGTCCTATGACATGATTGACCCGGAAGGACGTGCCCTTCACTTGGACAGACCCCTGTGAGGCGTGTTTTCAGGAAGTGAAGGAGAGGTTGACTTCGGCTCCCGTGCTCACCATCCCTGACAGTAGTGGTGGGTTTGTTGTGTACATGGACGCCTCCTTGCAGGGGTTAGGAGGTGTACTCATGCAGAGGGGTCATGTTGTCGCTTACGCTTCGCGGCAACTGAAGCCCCATGAGCATACCTACCCTACCCACGACCTGGAGCTGGCAGCTGTCGTCTTCGCGCTCAAGACCTGGAGGCACTACTTGTACGGTGAGACATTCGAGATTTTCACAGATCACAAGAGCCTCAGATACCTTTTTGATCAGAAGGAGCTCAGCATGAGACAGAGACGTTGGTTGGAGCTCCTGAAGGACTATGACTGCAGCATTTCCTACCACCCGGGAAAGGCCAATGTGGTGGCTGATGCCTTGAGCTGGAAGGCACCCGCACACTTGGCCAGTTTACAGTTACAGAGTTGGAGCCTTTTGGAGGAGGTGGGCAGTTGGCGACCCCTAGAGTTACGGGGGCACTGTGGGGCAGTGACTGTGACACGACAGACTAGGCCAAAGCTGATAGACCGCATCATCACAGGACAGATGACTGATCCATACTTGCAGACCCTACGCGACAAAGTACTGTCAGGAGACCGAGGGGACTTCTCTTTCAAAGATCAGGTACTGTGCCTGAGGGGACGGTTGTGCGTTCCCAGAGACGAGGAGCTGTTGAGAGAGCTCCTAACTGAGACACACGGTTCCAGATTCACCATACATCCGGGAAACACGAAGATATACCACGACTTGAGATGCGAGTTTTGGTGGAGGGGGATGAAGCGGGATGTGCGTGAATTCGTGCAGCAGTGCTTAGTGTGCCAGCAGGTGAAAGCCGAGCATCAGAGGCCTGCAGGGCTGCTACAGCCGCTTCCAGTGCCAGAGTGGAAGTGGGAGAGCATCATCATGGACTTGGTGGTGGGCTTACCTGTTACCCAGTGAGGACATGACGCAGTCTGGGTAATTATGGATAGACTGACGAAGACGGCACGATTCTTGCCGATCCGAGTCACTTTGGGACCAGCACAGTTGGCAGAGAGGTATATCCGCGACATGGTACGACTACACGGAGTTCCGAGGGAGATCGTATCCGACCAGGATACCCGCTTTACGTCCCAGTTTTGGACTGAGTTTCCGCAGGCCCTGGGGACATGGTTGAGATTTAGTACCGCTTACCACCCCCAGACGGACGGACAGTCTGAGCGCACGATACAGACACTTGAGGACCTTTTGCGTGTCTGTGTACTGGACTGGAGGGGCTCCTAGGAGGAGCATCTGCCCCTGGCGGAGTTTGCATACAACAACAGTTATCACTCGAGCATCAGCATGGCTCCCTAGAGGCTCTATACGGACGGAGGTGTACGGCACCCTTGAGTTGGGTTGAGGTGGGGACCAAGTGGGAGGTTGGCCCCAGGTTGATCCGGCAGAGTCAGGAGGTAGTCGAACAGATCCACATTCGACTCCGTACTGTCAGTAGCAGGCAGAAGAGCTACGCGGATCGGAGATGCAGAGAGGTGTTGTTTGAGGTTGGGGACCACGTCTTCCTTTGTGTTTCGCCCATGAAGGCCCTGCAGCGGTTTGGGGTAAGAGGGAAGCTCGCGCCAAGGTTCGTGGGGCCCTTTGAGGTCCTGGAGTGGGTTGGACCCGTTGCTTACAGACTTGCCCTCCCTCCTCAGCTTTCTAGTGTGCACGACGTGTTCCACGTGTCCAACCTCAGGAAGTACGTAGCCGATCCCAGTCATGTACTGAGTCACGAGAGTGTCGAGGTGGGCAACGACCTGACCTACCCCGAGCGGCCAGTGCAGATTCTTGACCGAGCCGTCCGTAGTTTGAGACGAAAGCAAGTACCCCTGGTGAAGGTTTTATGGAGGAGCCAGCGGTACGAGGAAGCTACCTGGGAGCCTGAGGCGGCAATGCGAGAGTGGTACCCGGAGCTCTTCGCGGGTACGTCTTTTCGGACCGGTTTCGGTCCTCTTTGAGTTTGTTATGTTTTATATGTCGTTCTTTTCGCACCCTAGTTAGTGCAAGTTTCGGGGACGAAACTTCCTTTGAGTTTGTTATATTATTATGAACATGGCCTCAAGATGGGTTTTTAAGACATTTGGGAAGTGGCCCAGACGTTTGGAACCCTTTCCAGACGTCTGGTATTAAATTTTTGTGGCGTACAGGGTTGCGTGTGCACGCATGCAAGCGCAGACGTGCGCAGACTGCACCCGCCGCTCTCTTCCCTCTTTTTCCCTCTCTCCTCCTGCAGGGCGCAACTCCTTTCTCTCTCTCTCTCTCCCTGTGTGGCCTTATAAGGCCCCTCGCCCTCTCCCTCACCCTTATCTCCTCAGCTTTCCTCTTCTCCTTCTCCCTGTCGGTGCAAGAGCGCGAGCGAGCAAGTGAGCGGCGGCAGTAGCGGCCGCCGCGAGTATGTGGGAGGGGGTGTTGCGAGAAGAAGAAGACGCTCGACCGTGAGGGCTCGAGCTTGCCGGGGCAGCTAGAGCCTGCCGGCGGGGGAGCAGTGGGCGTGGAGTGTCGCGGAGGGGCTGCTGCAGCTCGGGCAGCAGGCGGACGGGGCGCGGCCGTGCGTCGCGGGCGAAGAGCGAGTCGGGCTCTGATTCTAGAAAATTTTCCAGAATCAGACGTCTGGGCTTACGACCAGACGATGGTGAAGACGTCTTGAGGACTGTCCAGACGTCTGGCCGGTTCTGCTCGGGAGGGCGCGAGGACTCACCATCCCACGTGAATCGAACGTCTGGCCGTAGTGCCAGACGACGGGAAGAACTTCCAGACGTCCGGGGTGACCATCGGACGTCTGAGAACTAAGCCAGACGCCCTCGCAGGCTTCTGGACGTCTGAAGGACTACACAGAGAGAAGGACCCTGTTCCATTGCAGTCTTGGGGGTTGCGGAGGCGCGTGAGATTTCCAACCATGCCCCCAGTACTCCCGTTGTAGCTGGTAGAGTGGCTTTTAATTTAATTAGCATAATTTGTTACAATTGTAGAACAATTAATAGAGTCTAGGGTATTGCATGAACCCTAGGACTGAGAAACTAGATTGAATGATAGATCCTAGGGTATTGCATGAATCCTAGGACTGGAAAACTAGATTGAATGATAGATCCTAGGGTACGGCATGAATCCTAGGACCGGAAAACTAGTGGAATATATATTGCAGTCTTGGAAAAGTGGAAAGGAAATAATAGCTGCCTGTAAATTAATAGCTGCCTGTTATGAATGAATAAATATGATTAAGAATATGGGTTGTATGAACGTAAGACTGGAACAGTGAAACCTACAATGGCCAAACAAAAAGAATATGAACCCTATGGGGAATTAGGAGTAGAACTCCTGGAAAGAGAATAGAATGGAACTGAGAAAGTGAAACGTGGAAGTGTGTTGTCTCTTGGGTACGTGGTACCAAAGAGAGCACACATTACCTCTTAGTGTAGAGGGGAGCTTACCGCCCTCAGGTTGAGACCGAGGTGGGTTTGGCCACTGTACACCGACTTGCTGGCCCTCGCGTACGCAGTACCGAGGAGAGATACTAGTGTAGGGAGAGCACTAGCTACCCCACAGGCCCCGGGGTTCTGCTAGCCTCCTACACCGACTTGTTAGGCCCACTGGGCAAACCAGGATAGTAAGGCGAGGGTGTGCGGACTGTGGAGGGGTTGGACCCCTGTTACTGAGAGGGCTCTGCCCTATACTGGTTCCGTGCTGTGTTTTGAGCGTACCCGTTAACGGAAACGACTGACCGCGTGCCAGTGCGGGGTAGCTACCCGTGCGCTTATCACGCGTGCCGTAGTCACCGTTACGTCTGTCAGCGACCTTAGGGTGGTTGATTGGGGGTAGGACCACCATGGGGGACTCTCCCAGCCAGGGGAGCACCACGTGTTACTTCTACTTTTCGGAAAAGACTGCAATCAAGATCGTTCCCACGAGGAACATTCGAGATCAAGTGAAGGATCTGAGGAATAAATAAATCGTGAAATAATAGAAAGACGTAATTAAAGAAAGTAAAAAATATAACCGCTACTGTACACTCTACTGTTTCTTTAGCTTTTAGCTGCCACTCTACTCAGCGTTTCACTGACGTGTTACACTTGTTACTTTTCAGGACCAGGTGTTGAGCAGCCAGGGTCAGCGGCTGCAAAGGACGCCGGGCCTAGTAGGGTCCAGTAGAGTTGCCGCAGTTCTTTTTGTACTTTTCTTCCACTGTAGTGAGTAGTTTCCTTGTTACTCCTTGCACTTCTTTATTGTAAGCTTTATGTTATGTACATAGTCGTTATTCTACTGTTGTGGTGGTGTATACTGTAGTAGTTCCTTTTCTTACTGCCGTATTTTGTTACTGCTAGTTATATTCAAGTTGAATGTGGTTTATTTTACTGCTCTTTTGGTTACTTCCTCGTTGGACGACTAGGTCTTGGGATTAGTCGAGTCGGTCCGATTCTCGTGTCTCGTAGGGACTCGGGAATCAGGTCGTTACAGTACACGAGGGCTAAAAGTCGGTACAAAGTGGCCAGACCTATCCCTGGGTCCCTAGCGCAGCTAGCTCCGCTCTGCACTAAACAGGGGGGACAGTCGCTCTTCTTGGTATTCTGTACTCAAGGGACAACTCACTTCCCTAATTCCATTCATTCACTTCTCAGGAGCTCTACTCCTAATTCCCCGTAAGGTTCATGCTCATTTTTCTTTAACTCAGCCACTTTAGGTTTCATCAATTCAGCCTCATATTCATATAGCCCATGTTCTCAATAGTAAATATCCATTCATAAACAAGAAACTGTTATCCAATTACAGGCAATTATCATTTTTCTTTATACTTTTCAAAGACTGCAATTTATATATTCACGACATTCGTTTTGGTGTTTCTGTTCCTTGGATTCATGCCACACCCTAGGATCTATCATTCAATCTAGTTTTCCAACCCTAGGATTCATGCCATACCCTAGGGTCTATCATTCAATCTAGTTTTCCAGTCAAAGGATTCATGCCATACCTTAGAATCTATTAATTATCTCACAAGTGCATAATTGTTGATAAATAATTAGGGGAGCCACTCTACCCGCAAAATCGGGAGTACTGAGGGCGTGATCGGCAAGCCCGCGTGCCTCCGCAACCCCCAGAGCCGCAACGGAATGGAGTCCTAACACAAGGATCAAACACAAGGAACTACTCAGAACTGGATACAAATACTTTAAACAAGTAGAGGAACAATTTCTGAGAAGAACGGAATTTCAAACGCGGAAATCGGACTTCGAACGAACCCTAAACGGGTCAAAAATGACAAGTCTGCCCAAAATCAGACATCTGGAACATCTTCCAGATGTCTTATACGATGGTTCAGGTCATATCTTCTCTCTGCGTGGTTCTTCAGACATCCAAAATCCCGTTGAACCATCTGGACTTAGTTCCAGACGTCCGACTGTCACTCTGGACGTCTGGAGACCCTCTCCGCTGTCTGGTGCTGTGCCTAGACGTCCAATCTGTGTGGGAGGTCGTGCCCTTGCGCCTTCCCGAACGAAACCTGCACGCGTACGCAACCGACCTCAACACGCAAATGAGGCAGAACCCTTCGGCGGAATGGCATGCATGGCCGTACACGCGAAAGGAGAAGAAAGGAAAATATCGTACCTTTCAGACATCTGGATCTTCCTCCAGTCATCTCCCGCGTCGTCTAGACGTAGGTCCAGACGTCTGATTCTAGGAAAATTTTCCCAGAATCAGGACCTCCTCGCCCTCCGCCTGCTGTGCATGGCCGTGCCGCACCGTGCTCACCTGTTGCCTGAGCTGGAGCAGCACCTCCCCAGTGCCGCGCTCCCGCTGCGCGCTCGCTGGCTGGCCCTGGCTGTTCCGGCGCACACACGGCAGCAGCTGCTGCCCTCGTCTTCTCACTCTCACGCTAACAGGAAGAAGACTGTGGAGTGAGGGTGAGGGAGAGGAGAGGGAGAGTATTTTGAAGGCGCTGTGGGGGAGAGAGAGAGGAGAAAGCTGCACCTGCAGGACGGCGAGGAAGAGAGAGAAGAAAAGAGGGCGGCGGTTCAGTTTGCGTGCGCATGCACGCAGACGCAAAATCGTACGCTGAAAAAATTAATTTCTAAATGTCTGGGAAGGCTTCCAGACGTCTGACCAAACGTTTGGACCAACTCCCAGACGTCTTAAAAGACGTTTGATGCCGGGGTCTTAACAACATAACAAACTCAAAGGAAGTTTCGTCCCCGAAACTTACGCTAACCAGGGTGCGGAAAAGAACGATATATGCATAACAAACTCAAAGAGGACCGAAGCCGGTCCAAAAAGACGTTCCCTTAAAAAGCTCTTGGTACCGCTCCCGCATCGCCGCCTCAGGCTCCCAGGTAGCCTCCTCGTACCGCTGGCTCCTCCATAAAGCCTTCACCAGGGGTACTTGCTTCCATCTCAGATTGTGGACGGCTGTCGAGAATTTGCACTGGCCATTCGGGGTAGGTCAGGTCGACACCCACCTCGACGCTGTCGTGACTCAGGACGTGATTGGGATTAGCGACGTACTTCCTGAGGTTGGACACGTGGAACATATCGTGCACACCAGAAAGCTGGGGAGGAAGGGCAAGCCTGTAAGCAATGGGTCCAACCCGCTCCACGACCTCAAAGGGTCCCACGAACCTCGACGCGAGCTTCCCTCTCACCCCAAACCGCTGCAGGCCCTTCATGGGCGAAACGCGAAGGAAGATGTGGTCCCCAACCTCAAATTGTACCTCTCTGCGTTTCCGATCTGCATAGCTCTTCTATCTGCTCCTGACAGTACGGAGTCTCCTGTGAATCTGCTCGACTGCCTCCTGACTCTACTGGATCAGTCTGGGGCTAACCTCCCACTTGGTCCCCACCTCAACCCAACTCAAGGGTGCCGTACACCTCCGTCCGTACACAGCCTCGTAGGGTGCCATGCTGATACTCGAGTGATAACTGTTATTATATGCAAACTCCCCCAGGGTAAGTGCTCCTCACAAGAGCCCCTCCAGTCTAGTACACAAGCACGCAAAAGGTCCTCAAGTGTCTGTATCGTGCACTCAGACTGTCCGTTCGTCTGTGGGTGGTATGTTGTACTAAACCTCAACTGCGTCCCCAGGCCTGCTGAAACTCAGCCCAAAACTGGGACGTAAAGCGGGTATCCCGGTCGGATACGATCTCCTATGGAACTCTATGTAGACGTACCACGTCGCGGATATACCTCTTTGCCAACTGTGCTGGTCCCAAGGTGACTCGGATCGGCAAGAAACATGCCATCTTTGTCAATCTGTCAACGATTACCCAGACTGCGTCGTGTCCTCGTTAGGTAACAGGTAAGCCCACCACCAAGTCCATGGTGATGCTCTCCCACTTCCACTCTGGCACTGGAAGTGGCTATAACGGCCCTGCAGGCCTCTGATGCTTGGCCTTCACCTGCTTACACACTAAACACTGCTGTACGAATTCACCCACATCCCGCTTCATCCCCCTTCACCAAAAGTCACATCTCAAGTCATGGTACATCTTTGTGTTTCCGGGATGTATGGTGAATCTGGAACCGTGTGTCTCAGTCAGGAGCTCTCTCAACAGCTCCTCGTCTCTGGGAACGCATAAACGTCCCCTCATGCGCAGCACCTGATCTGTAAAAGAGAAGTCCCCAGGGTCTCCTGACAGTACTCTGTCACGCAAGGACTGCAAGTACGGGTCGGCCATCTACCCTGTGATGATGCGATCTATCAGCTCAGGCCTCGTCTATCGCATCACAGTCACTGCCCCACAGTGCCCCCGTAACTCTAAGGGTCGCCAACTGCCCATCTCCTCCAAGAGGCTCCAACTTTGCACCTGTAAACTGGCCAAGTGTGCAGGCACCTTCCGACTCAAGGCGTCAGCCACCACGTTGGCCTTTCCCAGGTGATAGGAAATGCTGCAATCATAGTCCTTTATGAAGGTTCCCTACCAGGAGGGGTGACGTAATAAAATGCGGAAATAAAATATAAAGCAATCTCAAAAAATCAATCGCACAATGTACACAGGTATTTTTAGGTGGAAACCCAAACCGGGTGAAAACCACCACCTAACCCTCTCGAGTTAGGATTTTCTGATCAACCAAGTTGATCAAAATCCACTAACCGAATCACTTTAAACGAGGGTGACTCAACCTCAGTACAACCACGCTACAAGTACGAGGGTAGCGTTCCTCAACCCCTTCTCTCCACGAGAAGGATTTTGTCCCACGAAGGAGACGGGAATTCGCAAAGCGAATACCCAACCAAAATACAAAGATAAAATAAAACAACAGTCCTATAGAGCCAACAAAATTAAACCTAGCTTCTATAGGAAATAGGAAACTCCCCTTTGCAAGGAGTGCGTCGACGATGACGCGGTGCGTGTGCCACGCGATGGCGCTACGTCGCTCTCGTTATCAACACCGGGAGAGCGGGTGCGCAACGGGAATGATGCTCTCAAGATGATGGAGCTTGAGCTTAGAGAGCAAGTGCTTCTTGGACACAAGAGAGTGGAAATACTTGATCTTAGTGTATTGCAAAGTGTTTCTTGTGTTTCTCTTGTTGTGTTTGGTGTGTAAAGGCTCCCCTCTATTTATAGAGGCCTTAGGAAGGTTTTGGAAGGCTTGGAAAAGCTTCCATAGCCGTTGGGTGCAAAGCCCAAGAGAATCAGGCCGAAATCAGGACAATGATTGCATTTGACAGGGTTATCAGACGTCTAACTATGGCATCAGACGTCTGGAAGGCCACTTTAAGACGTCTGATTTCAAGGTCAGACGTCTGATTCTGTGCGGGTTTCTCCCTGACTTGAATCAGATCTAAACAGGGTTTTTGTGTAAGTCCATCAGACGACATACAGGACGTCTGGCACTAAGTATGGACGTCTGGAAACCTAGTTTTACTGTGGGAATTGATTTCCAAACGTTGCAACGGCTAGAAAATCTCTGAGAAGAGATTTTGGGTCAGCCGAGGCAAAACGGTCATTTATCAGACGTCTGGTAAGTCCTATGGACGTCTGATAAGGCTCTAACGGTCATAATCTTGAGTGTCTTCTAAGCCAGCCAACGGTCCACTAACTGGACGTCTGGCAAAGTCATCAGACGTCTCCTAAGACGTCTGGTCTAAGGTCTGGACGTCTGATTTCATCAGACAGAACTAACTATGTCCAGCCTAACAGTTATCGGACGTCTGAAACACCAGTCAGACGTCTTAAAATTCTTTATCAGACGTCTGATTTTGGGATTAGACGTCTGGAAATGCTGTTTGAGCCCTATATTGGTTTTCTAAGTATTCTACAGAAAACCTAAGTATCCTAGGGTTGTGCAGGTGTTCCTAGGACTACTTTTAGGGTACTTTGAGGCTCTTTAACATAATGTTCTAAGGAATCAAAAAGAGCAAGAAAATAAATACAAGAGATACATGAAAGGATAAAAAAGAATCTATCATATTCTTCTTGTCTTCCATCTCCAATCTTTCGCTCCACGCGATCCTCCTGTGTTTTCCGTCAAGCTCCTCCAATCCGTCCTGGATGCGAGCTTGAACTCCGTCTAAACACGTCCACATTTGCAATTGACCTGAAATCTAGGACTCAAATTGCAAATGTTAAATAACACGTGTTTTGTTATCATCAAAACAAATGATCGTGGTGCTCTAGCACCAACACTTTAGGTGCTCCAACCAACGTCTCTGTCTCATGTTGAGCTCCTTCTGATCAAACAGGTATCAGAGGCTCTTTTGATCTGTGAGAATCTCAAAGGTCTCACCGTACAAGTAGTGCCTCCAGGTCTTCAGCGCGAAGACGACAGCTGCCAGCTCCAAGTCGTGGGTAGGGTAGCTATGCTCATGGGGCTTTAGTTGCCGCGAAGCGTAAGTGACAACGTGACCCCTCTGCATGAGCACACCCCCTAACCCCTGCAAAGAGGCGTCCGTGTAGACAATGAACCCGCCACTACTGTATGGGATGGTGAGTACGGGAGTCGAAGCCAGCCTCTCCTTCAGCTCCTTGAAACACGCCTCACAGGCGTCTATCCAAGTAAAGGGCACGTCCTTCCGAGTCAGCTGTGTCATAGGACATGCAATCTGTGAGAAGCCCTTGATAAACCGCCTCTAGTAGCCTGCCAGTCCCAAGAAACTGCGAATCTCAGTGACCGTACGTGGTCTCTCCCACCTAAGCACTGCCTCGACCTTGGCTGGGTCCACAGCCAAGCCATCCCCAGGGATCACATGACCTAAGAAGGTCACCTCCCTCAACTAGAACTCGCACTTGCTGTATTTGGCGTACAACCTACGTCGTCTCAGTGTGTCCAAAACCATCCCCAAGTGCTGTCGGCTGGGCGGGGGTCCGATGCTAGCAGCTGGCCCCTGTCGAGGGCCCCCAAAGGCCACTGTCGAGGGCCCACAAAGGCCACTGATGGCCTTGCAAAACGTGACGTCTCTCCTACAGGCGCCACGTGTCTCCTCTCTCGTCGGCCCTGTGAGAAGTCTGGCTGATAGGGCCTCTTCCGCCCGCTGTCAGTATCTCGTGCGGACGGCTTGGTCTTTTCGTATGTCATAGCTGCCTCCAACACCCTCGAGAACGTAGGCAGCTTCAGGGGTTTGACATACCCTCGAATCGCCGGCCGAAGCCCTTCGGTGAACCTTCAAAGGTGCTCCTCCTCAGTGGCCACTATTGTCACTGCGAAGCGAGACAGCTCCAGGAAACGCGTGCGGTACGCACTCACGGTCATCGTCCCCTGGCTGAGAGTGTGGAACTCCCGCCTCCTCTGGTCCTGCCACGTTTGGGGAAAGTACTTCTCGCAGAAGAGGGTGACGAAGTGGTCCTAGGTCGGCTAGTCCCTCTCCTGTCCCCTGACCGCCCTCCACCACTTGTGTGCCGCGCTCTCCAGCTGGTACGTGGCAAAGGCCATGCGGCACTCCACCGGGGGGCGAAGGGTGTCAAAAACCTTCTCGATCTGCTCGAGCCAGTCCTCCACCTCGGTCGGGTCGTTATCCCTCTTGAAGGAGGGGGGCTTCAGCTTCCAGAACTGTCCGAAAAGCTCAAAGTGGCACTAAAGTGGAGATGCTGGTGCACCTCCAGGTAAAGAAGCCTCGTGCTTGGAAGTGCCGGAGGAAGGTGGGGGCGGTGGAGGCCCATCCCCTCCCCCACGTCCAGCGCCATGTCCGTCGCCTGGTCCCACAGAGGACTCCCCCTCCGCAGCCCTAGGGAGAGGCGCTCGTGGCGGCGGGTGGAGCTCCTCTCACACAATATCCCGTATCAGCTGGGCGAGGTCCTGGGCCTGAATGCCCGGAAGCAGTGGCTGGTCCACTGAGGCATCAACGTCAACGCGCTCGCCCCTCCGACCTCGTCCTCGGCCGCGCCCGTGGCCCGCCTCGCTACCTCCTCGTCGAGGTATCTCCTGCAAGGAGACGCGAACACGGAACAAAAAAAGATGTCAATATGAATCGATATCAAGCGGAGAAGTCTAAGAACAGATGTCAAAAGATACGTTGTGGTGGCTACTCTAGTTACAGGCACGTGAATTGGTTATTTTCTAGTCAGTCGGTTCACTTCTCGGAACGACCTTGCTCTGATACCATCTTGTTACGACCCGAATCCCTACGAGACACGAGAATCGGACCGACTCGACTGATCCCAAGACCCAGTCGTCCAACGAGTAAGTAACCAAAAGAGCAGTAAAATAAACCACATTCACCATGTATATAACTAGTAATAACACAAGTACAGCAGTAAAGAGAAGAACTACTACAGTACACACCACCACAACAGTAGAGAATTGAACAGGTACATAAACATGATGCTTACAATTAAAAGAGTACAGTGGTAACAGAAAATACTCTCTACAACAAAAGAAAAGGTACAGCAGGTACTACACAAGTAAAACTACTTGGCTCTACTCGGCCCAGCACCCTCTACAGCCGCCGGCTCTTCCTGCTCAACACCTGGTCCTGAAAAGGTGACACGTCAGCGAAACGCTAAGTAGAGTGGCAAGCAAAAGCTAAGAAAATTGTAAGGTGGGCAAGTAGTTGTTATGTTTAATCTCTTTCTTTATTCTTCCATTTACTCATTCTTGAATTATTCCTCAGACCATTCTCTTGATCTCGAATGTTCCTCGTGGGAACGATCTTGATTGCAATCTTTTACGAAAAGTAGAAGTAGCACGTGATGCTCTCCTGGTCAGGAGAGTCCCCCGTGGCGGTCCTACCCTCAGTCAACCACCCCAAGGTCACTGAAAGACGTAGCGGTGGCACGCGCAATAAACGCACGGGTAGCTACCTTGCACTGGCACGCGGTCAGTCGTTTCCGTTAACGGGTGCGCCCCCAAAGCACAGCACGGAACCAGTATAGGGCAGAGCCCTCTCAGTAGCAGAGGTCCAGCCCCTCCACAGTAACCAAATAGGGGTCTTGCCCCTTCACAGTTCGCGCACCCTCACCTGACTACCGTGGTTTGCCCAGTGGGACTAACAAGTCGGTGTAGGAAGGCTAGCAGAACCCCGGGGCCCGTGGGGTGGCTAGTGCTCTCCCTACACTAGTAGCTCTCTCCGGTAGTGTGTACGCGAAGGCCAAAAGTCGGTATAAAGTGGCCAGACCTAACCCCGGGTCCCTGGGGTGGCTAGCTCCGCTCTGCACTAAATAGGGGGGACAGTCGCTCTCCTTGGTACTCTCTACTCAAGGGCCAGCTCACTTCCCCAATTCCATTCATTCACTTCTCAGGAGCTCTACTCCTAATTCCCCGTAAGGTTCATGCTCATTTTTCTTTAACTCAGCCACTTTAGGTTTCATCAATTCAGCCTCATATTCATATAGCCCATGTTCTCAACAGTAAATATCCATTCATAAACAAGCAACTGTTATCCAATTACAGGCAATTATCGTTTTTCTTTCTACTTTTCCAAGACTGCAATTTATATATTCACGACATTCGTTTTGGTGTTTCTGTCCCTAGGATTCATGCCACACCCTAGGATCGATCATTCAATCTAGTTTTCCAACCCTAGGATTCATGCCATACCCTAGGATCTATCATTCAATCTAGTTTTCCAGTCAAAGGATTCATGCCATAACTTAGAATCTATTAATTATCTCACAAGTGCATAATTGTTGATAAACAATTAAGGGAGCCACTCTACCCGCAAAATCGGAAGTACTGGGGGTGTGATCGGCAAGCCCGCGCGCCTCCGCAACTCCTAAAGCCGCAACGGAATAGGGTCCTAACACAAGGATCAAACATAAGGAACTACTCAGAACAGGATACAAATACTTTAAACAAGTAGAGGAACAATTTCTGAGAAGAACGGAATTTCAAACGCGGAAATCGGAGTTCGAATGGACCCTAAATGGGTCAAAAATGACAAGTCTGCCTAAAATCAGACGTCTGGAACATCTTCCAGATGTCTTAAACGATGGTTTAGGTCATACATTCTCTCTGCACGGTTCTTCAGACGTCCAGAATCCCGCTGAACCATTTGGACTTAGTTCCAGACGTCCGACTGTCACTCCGAACGTCTGGAGACCCTCCCTGCCGTTTAGTGTTGTGCCCAAACGTCCGATCTGTGTGGGAGGGCGTGCCCTTGCGCCTTCCCGAATGAAACCTGCACGCGTACGCGACCGACCTCAACACGCAAATGAGGCAGAACCCTTCGGCGGAACGGCCTGCATGGCTGTACACACGAAAGGAGAAGAAAGGAAAATATTGTACCTTTCAGACGTCTGGATCTTCCTCCAGACATCTCCCGCGTCGTCTGGACGTAGGTCCAGACGTCTGATTTTGGGAAAATTTTCTCAGAATCAGGACCTCCTCGCCCTCCGCCTGCTGCGCACGGCTGTGCCGCGTCGCGCTCGCCTGCTGCCTGAGTTGCAGCAGCACCTTCCCAGCGCCGCGCTCCAGCTACGCACCCGCCAGCCGGCCCTGGCTGTTCCGGCGAGCTCATACCCTCGCGCTCAAACTCTCTCCCTCTCGCTGCAACCCCTCCTCCCCGCGCACACACGGCAGCAACTGCTGCCCTCGCCTTCTCACTCTCATGCTAACAGGAAGAAGAAGAAGACGGTGGAGTGAGGATGAGGGAGAGCAGAGGGGGAGTATTTGAAGGCGCCGTGGGGGAGAGAGGGGGGAGAAAGCTGCGCCTGCAGGACGGGGAGGAAGAGAGAGAAGAAAAGAGGGTAGCGGTTCAGTTTGTGCGCGCATGCGCCCAGACGCGAAACCGTACGCCAAAAAAATTAATTTCCAGACGTCTGGGAAGGGTTCCAGACGTCTGACCAGATGTCTGGACCAACTCCCAGATGTCTTAAAAGACGTTTGATGCCGGGGTCTTAACAACTACTGTCCTCCCCAATGCGCCTGGTGACCACGACCACCAGCTCGGCCTCTAGCGCTTAGTGTGGGGAGCATCTGATGTGCTCCGGCCCTAGATGGGCAGTCCCTCCTGATGTGGCCAGACTGGCCACACTGGTAGCAGAGGGGTACACAACCTCCTCCCTCAATAGGTCCCTGCTGGCGACTGGGCGGGGGTCTGGTGCTGGCAACTGGCCCCTGTTTAGGGCCCCCAAAGGTCATTGGTGGCCTCGCAGAATGAGACGGCTCTCCTGTGGGCGCCGTGTGCCTCCTCTCCTGACGGCCCTGAGAGTACTCTGGCTGGTAGGGCTTCTTCCGTCCGCCGTCAGTGTCTCGCGCGGTTGGGTTAGTCTCCTCGTAAGTCATGGTCGCCTCGACCACACGAGAGAAAGTGGGCAGCTTCAAGGGTTTGACATACCCCCAAATCGCAGGTCGAAGCCCCTCTGTAGACCTCCACAGGCGCTCCTCCTTAGTAGACACAGCTGTCGGGGCGAAACGTGACAGCTCTAGGAAATGCGTGCGATATGTACTAACCGTCATCGTCCCCTGGCAGAGAGTGTGGAACTCCCGCCTCCTCTGGTCTTGTCAGGTCTGCAGAAAGTACTGCTCGCAAAAGAGAGCCAAGAATTAGTCCCACGTCGGCTCTCTCCCTTCTTGTCCTCTGATTGCCCTCCACCACCTGTGTGCTACGCTCTCTAGCTGGTACGTGGCAAAGGCCACATGGCACTCCGCAGGAGGGCGAAGGGTGTTAAACACCTTCTCTATCTGCTCCAGCTAGTCCTCTGCCTCAGATGGGCTCTCATCCCCTTGAAGGTGGGGTCTTCAGCTTTCGAAATTGTCCGAAAAGCCCGTGGTGTAACTGCAATAGGGGAACGGGCACACCTCTAGGTAAGGAGGGCTCGTGCTCGAAAGTGTCAGAGTGTAGTGGGGATGGTGGAGGATCACCCTGTTACGAACGCATTCCAAGACATTTTTTTCAAGACATCTGGGAGGTGGCCCAGACGTCTGAACAGACGTCTGGAACCCCTTCCAGACGTCTGGGATTTTATTTGGGTGGCATGCGGGGTTGCGTCTGCGCGCAGGCGCGCGCAGACCCGCAACCGCCGCATCTCTCTCTTTTTCCCTCTCTCCTCCTGCGACCGCAGTCTGCATTCTCTCTCTCTCCCTCTCCCCGCGCGGCTTTAAAAAGCCTCGCCCTCTCCCTCACTCTCATCACCTCTGCTCCTCCTTCTTCCAGCGAGTGCGAGCGGCGGCAGCGACAGCCGCGGTGAGTGCGGGAGGAGGTGCTGCGCGAGGGAGGAGACACTCGGCCATGAGGTCTCGAGCTTGCCGGGGCAGCTGGAGCCGGCCGGCGGGGGCGCAGCGGGCGTGGAGTGACGCAGGAGGTCTGCTATAGCTCGAGCAGCAGGCGGACGAGACGCGGCGCGGTCGTGCGTCGCGGGAAGAGGGCGAGTCGCGCTCTGATTCTGGAAGTTTTTCCAGAATCAGACATCTGGGTTTCCAACCAGACGACGGGGAAGACGTCTGGAGGACTGTCCAGACGTCTGAAAGGTAAGTTATTTTCGTACTTCCTCCTCTTCGACCGTCCGTACTGAGAGCGAGGAATGGGTACGCGCAGGTGTAAGATTCGCATCCAGCGCGAATCAGACGTCTGGACGCAGTGCCAGACGACGGGAACGACTTCCAGACGTCCTGTGTGACCATCGGACGTCTAGGAACTAGGCCAGACGCCCCGCAGGCTTCTGGACGTCTGAGAGACTATACATAGCAAAGGTACCATCTGACCCTCATTTTAAGAAGTCTGGAAGAGGTTCCAGACGTCTGATTTTGCACTATTTCGTCATTTTCGACCCGTTTAGGGCCCGTTCGGAGTCCGTTTTCCGCGTTTCGAGTTGCATTCTTTTCAGAATTAAATCCTCTATCCGTCTACAGTAATTATATACTGTTTTGAGAAACTCCTTGTGTTTTATCTTTGTGATAGGACCCCGTTCCATTGCAGTTTCAAGGGTTGCGGAGGCACGCGAGATTCCCGACCACGCCCCCAGTACTCCCGTTGTAACTGGTAGAGTGGCTTTTTAAGTTTATTAGCATAATCTGTTAAACTATGGAACCATAAATAGAACCTAGGACATTGCATGAATCCTAGGAATGAGAAACTAGATTGAATGATAGATCCTAGGGTGTTGCATGAATCCTAGGGCTGGAAAACTAGATTGTATGATAGATCCTAGGGTATGGCATGAATCCTAGGATGGGAAAACTAGTGGAATATATGAATACTGCAGTCTTGGAAAAGTGGAAAGGAATAAATAGCTGCTTGTAATTTGATTTAACAGTTGCCTGTTATGAATAAATGAACATGATTGAGAATATGGGTTGTATGAATGTAAAACTGAAAAAGGGTGAAACCTGAATGTGCTGAGTTAAAAGAGCTGGAACCCTACGGGGAGTTAGGAGTAGAACTCTTGGAAAGAAAATGAAATGGAACTGAGAAGGAAAGATGTGGAGGTGCGTTGTCTCTTGGGTACGTAGTACCAGGGGAAGCACCAGTTACCTGCTTAGTGCAGAGTGGAGCTAGCCGTCCCAGGGACCCGGGGTTAGGTCTGGCCACTTTGTACCGACTTGTTGGCCCTCGTGTACACAGTACCGAGGAGAGCTACTAGTGTAGGGCGAGTACTAGCTACCCCACAGGCCTCGGGGTTCTACTAACTAACCTACACCGACTTGTTAGGCCCACTGGGCAAACCAGGGTAGTCAGGCGAGGGTGCGCGGACTGTGGAGGGGCAAGGCCCCTGTTTGGTTATTGTGGAGGGGTTGGACCCCTGTTACTGAGAGGGCTCTGCCCTGTACTGGTTCCGTGCTGTGCTTTGGGCGCACCCGTTAACGGAAACGACTGACCGTGTGCCAGTGCGGGTTAGCTACCTGTGCGTTTATCGCGCATGCCGTAGTTACCGTTACGTCTGTCCGTGACCTTGGGGTGGTTGACTGAGAGTAGGATCACCACGGGGGACTCTCCCGGCTAGGAGAGCACCACGTGCTACTTCTATTGTTCGGAAAAGACTGCAATCAAGATCTTTCCCACGAGGAACATTCGAGATCAAGTGAAGGATCTGAGAAATAGATAAATTATGAAACAATAGAAAGACGTAAATAAAGGAAGAAAGAAAATAAAACAACTGCTGTACACTTTACTGCTTCTTTAGTTTAGCTGCCACTCTACTCAGCGTTTCGCTGACGTGTTACACTCGTTACTTTTCTGGACCAGGTGTTGAGCAGCGAGGGTCAGCGGCTGCAGAGGACGCTGGGCCGAGTAGGGTCCAGTAGAGTTCCACTGTTCTTTTATGCCCTTTTGTTCCACTGTAGTGAGTAGTTTTTGTTACTCTCTGTATTGTTCTTTACTCGTAGTTCTTGTTATATTATAAATGTTGTTCTACTGTTGTGGTGGTACATGCTGTAATAGTTCTTTTTCTTACTGCTGTATTTTGTTACTGCTAGTTATATTTCATGTTGAATATGGTTTATTTTACTGCTCTTTTGGTTACTTCCTCGTTGGACGACTAGGTCTTGGGATTAGTTGAGTCGGTCCGGTTCTCGTGTCTCATAGGGACTCGGGAATCGGGTCGTTACACACCCCCTCCCCCTCTTGCTTGTCCGACGCTGCGACGGTCTCTCTGTCCCATCAAGGACTCCCCCTCCACGTCCTCAGAAAGAAGTGCCCAGGGAGGCTGTGGGAGCTCCTCTCGCACGAGGTCTCTGATCAGCTGGGCGAGACCTTGGGCCTGAACTCCCGGGAGGAGAGGTGGGTCAACTGGTGCCTTAGGTATGGCACGTCCGCCCCTCCGACCTCGTCCACGACCACGACCATGGCCTGCCTCGGGAACTCCTCGACGAGGCATCTCCTGCAAGGAGATAGAACAAGAGTTGTCAACAATACCGGATTACATCGAGAAAAAGGCTCGGAAACGAATATCAAGGTGATACGTTGTGATGGCTATCCTACTTATATGCACGTGAGTGGTTATTCTCGGATCAATTGGTTCATTTCTCGGGACGACCTTGCTCTGATATCATTTTGTTATGACCCGGTTCCCAGATCCCTACGGGACCCGAGACCAGTTCGCCTCGACTAATCTCAAGACCTAGTCGTTCAATGAGAAATAACCAAAAGGTGGAAAATAATATCACATCCACACATGCATTATAACTAGGCAGAAGGAAAAATGAAATAGTAAAGGAAAGTAGAGCAAACTGTCTCAAAATAATACATGCCACTACAACAACAACAGCGGAAAGAAAACAGGAAGTAACAAGAATAGTAATTTAAAAGTCCAGTACTCACAACTACAGCAGAAACAAAAGGGCTGAAAAGAAACTACTACGGCTGGGCTCGATTGGGTCCAGCACTCTCTACAGCCGGAAACTCGGGCTGCTTAACTCCTGGTCCTGAACAGGGTTACGAAAAGACAAAGTCAGCGAACACTGAGTAAAGTGATGTTTACATTATTTATGTGCAAGTAAAGTACAACAAGCAACTAGGTTTTATTCTCACTTCTATTTATTTCATTTATGTATTTCTGATTCATTTATTTCACAAGGGATCCAAGTATTTCTTGATCATGCTTGTTCCTCATGGGAATGATCTTGATTGCAATCTTTTCCGTAAAGTAGAAGGTACACGTGGTGCTCTCCTGGCCGGGAGAGTCCCCCCGCGGTAGTCCTACACCCAATCAACCACCCCGAGGTCACTGTCGCGACGTAGTGGTCACTACGGCACATGTGATAAGCGCACGGGCAGCTACCCCACATTGACACGCGGTTAGTCATTTTTGTTAGCGGGTACGCCTAAAGTACAGCACGGAACAGTATAAGGCCTTGCCCTCTCAGAACAGGGGTCTCACCCCTCAGAACTAAACAGGGGTCTCGCCTTTCCACAGTCCGCGTACCCTTGTCCGACTACCCCTATTTGCTTAGCAGGCCTAACAAGGTCGGTGTAGGGTGGCTAGCTTAACCCTAGGTCTTGTAGGATGGCTAGTTCCCTCTCTACACTAGTAGCACACCTTGGTACCACATACACAAGGGCCAACAGGAGTCGGTATAGAGTGGTCAATCCTAACCCCGGGTCTCAACCCAATGGCGGCTAGCTCCGCTCTACACTAAAAGGGATAGTTGCTCTCCTTGGTACTGTGTACACAAGGGCCAGTTCACTTCCCATCTACATTCTAGATTCCTTTCATACACAGGAGTTCTACTCCTAATCCCCCGTAGGGTTTATGCTCATATTCATCTCATTTATTCATATTCAGATCTCGTGTTTCATAACTCGTTCCTCATCCATATACAGGCAGCTCGTGTTTTCACAATTCAATTCTCAATCATATATATGCAACTTGTGGTTTCACAGTTAAATTTCTCATTCACATACAGGCAGCTCTTATTTTAACATACATCTCAAGTAAACAGAGTAGCTTAACATTAGGCTCATACATTTCTACCCTAGGGTTCATTCGACATCCTAGAGTTTCAATCAATTTAATCTAAGCAAGCATATTCTTTATTCAGATCTTAACAAATGAATTAAACCACTCTACCAGGTATCATGGGAGGAATGGGGGTCTGCAACGCAGATCTCGTCATCTCCACGGGCCCCAAACATGCCACTGACTGGTAACTTATACCAGCGACTAATTTACATCAGACGAGCTCAAAATAGTAGGTACTCAATAGAACACGTAGAGAAACTTGAGTTGAAAACAACGGTACTTTGTTTGCGGAAATTTGATTCAGTTTGGGTCCTGAATGGGCCAAAAAACAAGGCTACTATCCAAAATAAGACATCTGGGACTAGTCCCAGACGTCTTAAAAGACATCAGATCTTACCTTTCACTTCCTGCTGCTGTCTCAGATGTCAGACTCCTTTGCAACCGTCTGAGGAGAGTTTCAGACGTCTCACCTTCCTTCCAGTCGTCTGGAAGGGCCGTCAGATGTCTGGCGATGCGATTAGATGTCCAAAAGTGCCTGAAAAGGTGCACCGCGCTCCTTTCCAACGCCTCGCACATGCGTATGAAAACGTAGACCCATTAACAGCCAAACATTTCCCGTGCTACGATCTGCATAACGGAAAGTAGCGTAGGAAACACGTACCTCACGCGATATTATGCTTTCAGACGTCCAGCTTCAGCTCCGGACGTTCTGATGCCTCTCCAGACGTCTGATACCGGAACTTTTCCAATACCAAAATCTTCTCCGTGACGCTGCTCTCCTTGCAGCGCCGTCCGCAATGCACCGCAGCAGTTTCAGTAGCTGCAAAGGGATGAAAGGCCGCCTCCCCGAGCCCCCCCTTGTGCGCGTGCCCGCCACCGGCCGTGCGAGCTCCGTCGAGCTCTCGAAGGTCCATCGACCTTAGTCCTCTCTCACGCTCTTCCTTCCTCTCTCTCCCTCCCTCCCTCTCGTTCTCCCTCGCTCACCCTCTTTCTCGTCGCTCTCGTTCTCCCTCGCAGCAGCTACACAGGGAGGACGATTGGAGGTGGTGGTGGTTAATGAAAGTTCCCTACTTGGAGGGGTGAGATCAGCGTGACAAAAAAAATGCGGAATGAAATATATAAAGCAATATCACAAAAATAAGCAATCACAAAATGTACACAGGAATTTTTAGGTGGAAACCCAAACCGGGTGAAAACCACCACCTAACCCTCTCGAGTTAGGATTTTCCGATCAACCTAGTTGATCAAAATCCACTAAACGAATCACTTTAAAACGAGGGTGATTCAACCTCAGTACAACCACACTACAAGTACGAGGGTAGCGTTCCTCAACCCCTTCTCTCCACGAGAAGGATTTTGTCCCACGAAGGAGACGGGAATTCGCAAAGCAAATACCCAACCAAAAGACAAAGATAAAAGAAACAATAGTCCTATAGAGCCAACAAAATAATTAAACCTAGCTTCTATAGGAAATAGGAAACTCCCCTTTGCAAGGAGTGCGTCGACGATGACGCGGTGCGTGTGCCACGCGATGGCACTACGTCGCTCTCATTAACAACGCCGGGAGAGCGGGTGCGCAACGGTTGAATGCTCTCAAGAAAATGATGCTTGAGCTTGGAGAGCAAGAGAGTCTTTTCTTTGGACACAAAAGGTTTGAAAGTGTATTGCAAGGTGTGTCTTAGTGTGTATATGTGTTTTTCTAAGTGTATATCTTGTGTTTTTGTGTTGCAAAGGCTCCCCTCTAATTATAGAGGCCTTAGGAAGGCTTTGGAAGGCTTAAGAAAGGTTCTATAGCCGTTGGGTGCAAAGCC
This sequence comes from Thalassia testudinum, assembly GCA_037157565.1. Taxonomy (NCBI): domain Eukaryota; kingdom Viridiplantae; phylum Streptophyta; class Magnoliopsida; order Alismatales; family Hydrocharitaceae; genus Thalassia; species Thalassia testudinum. The sequence continues at coordinate 50,257,060 of JAZHRO010000031.1, read as the reverse complement.
CAAGAGAATCAGGCCGAAATCAGGACAATGATTACATTTGACAGGGTTATCAGACGTCTAACTCTGGTATCAGACGTCTGGAAGGCCACTTTAAGATGTCTGATTTCAAGGTCAGACGTCTGATTCTATGCGGGTTTCCTCCTGACTTGAATCAGATCTAAACAGGGTTTTTGTGCAAGTCCATCAGACGACATACAGGACGTCTGGCACTGTGTCTGGACGTCTGGAAACCTACTTTTACTGTGGGAATTGATTTCCAAACGTTGCAACGGCTAGAAAATCTCTGAGAAGAGATTTTGGGTCAGCCGAGGCAAAACGGTCATTTATCAGACGTCTGGAAAGGCCTAAGGACGTCTGATAAGGCTCTAACGGTCATATCTGGAGTGTTTGCGAAGCCAGCCAACGGTCCACTAATTGGACGTCTGGCAAAGTCATCAGACGTCTCCTAAGACGTCTGGTCTAAGGTCTGGACGTCTGATTTCATCAGACAGAACTAACTATGTCCAGCATAAAGGTTATCAGACGTCTGAAACAACAGTCAGACATCTTAAAATGCTTTATCAGACGTCTGATTTTGGAATTAGACGTCTGGAAGTGCTGTTTGAACCCTATATTGGTTTTCTAAGTATTCTACAGAAAACCTAAGTATCCTAGGGTTGTGCCGGTGTTCCTAGGACTACTGTTAGGGTTCTTTGAGGCTCTTTAACATAATTTTCTAAGGAAAATAAAGAGCAAGAAAAATAAAGATAAAAGTACATGAAAGGATTAAAAAGAATCTATCCTATTCTTCTTGTCTTCTATCTTCAATCTGTCGCTCCACGCGAACCTCCTCTGTTTTCCGTCAAGCTCCTCCAATCCGTCCTGGATGCGAGCTCGAGTTCCGTCTAAGCACGTCCACATTTGCAATTGACCTGAAATCTAGGACTCAAATTGCAAATGTTAAATAACACGTGTTTTGTTATCATCAAAACAAATGATCGTGGTGCTCTAGCACCAACAGTTGGTGGAGAGTGGCGTGGGTGAGGGGAAGAGGGTGCTTAAATAGGAGGGGATTAGGATTTAGGGATAAGGGGTGTGGGGGAGAGAGAGAAGCGCTACGCGTCGCCCGCGTGCAGAGAGCAAAGAAACGTACGAAAATTCCCACTTTCAGACATCCGAGCCTGTGTCCAAACGTCTGGACAGACGACTGACTGAAACTCTAGATGTCTTATTCGACTAAAAAGGTAACGGGTCATTTCATATGTCGAAGTTCTTGAGCTACCTCTGTGTCTACGCCCCCCATAGCTTGAGATGAGAAGAAGCATTAGTCTCTCGTGATCAAGGAAGGGGATTCTAATGGGGTGATAGAGGGGGGGACTTGTTGGAGGAGACTTGGATGGGGTCGAAGGTGTCTCTCTCCTCCCTCAAGTCGGAGGTGATCAAGCGGGCGTAGGCGGACGACCTTAGTAACGTCAAGAGGTGTGATGGCGAGGAGGAAGGGAGGAGACAGGTGGCGGCAAGCATCGCCTTGGAGACATGATGAGAGACTACTAGAGGAGATCGGCTTGGAGTGTGGAAATGAAGGAATATGTTTCAATTTCGCACCATCGCTTGGGGGAGGGATGCGAGGAGAGAATACGAGAGGGGTATCTTCGCCAAATTCAGGATTGCAAGGAGGTGCGAGATGGAGAGAGAAAATAAGGGTTGAGGTACGAGTTAAGCCAACATCCCATCGTTCTCGGATTTAGGATAACTGATATTAAGTATCCAAAGAGGAGTTGGGTTATCCCTATAGTAAATAAAAGCTAGAAGATTAACCTCTATTGTAAATTAAACTTAAGGATACATTCAATTAAAAAATTATCATAGAAAAAAAATTTAAAAATAATATGAATTACATGATAGTGTAGATATAATTAAATATATCTCAAGAGACAACTCTATAAAATAAATCTTAATGAGAAAAAAAACTAAGAATGGCAGACATCCTCGTTCCACCGTCCCTCACCCCGACCCTCCCAAATTACACACCAAACGGGAAAAATCCCCCGAGGAACCCGGACTTCACTCCACTCGCTCAATTCCACCTCACACACTCACTCCTCCCCCACTCCCCACCCTCCAACCCCCATCCGTCTCCACATCCTCAGCGTCTCTCCCGTTAAATACCACCTCACACTCTCCTCCTCCGTCTCCCTTCTCCACCCACAACCCCATCTCTCCCTCCCCAAACCCTAACCATGGCCACGCGACGCCTCCTTTCCTCCATCCTCCGCTCCTCCTACGCCGCCAGCCGCCTCCTCCCCCGCATCGCCCCCGCCGCCTCCTCTGCCCCTCTTCCCTCCCCCTCCACGCCTCCCCTCCTCCCACGCACCCTCCCATTCGCCACCTCCGCCGCCGCCGCCGCCGTCCCTCCGCCTTCCTCCAAGGGCAAGATCACGGACGAGTTCACCGGCGCCGGGGCGATCGGGGAGGTCTGCCAGGTGATCGGCGCCGTGGTGGACGTGAGGTTCGAGGAGGGGCTCCCCCCCATCCTGACGTCTCTGGAGGTCCTCGACAACTCGATCCGCCTCGTCCTCGAGGTCGCGCAGCACCTCGGGGAAGGCGTCGTCCGGACCATCGCCATGGACGGCACGGAGGGCCTCGTCCGCGGCCAGAGGGTCCTCAACACCGGTTCCCCCATCACCGTGAGCCTCTTCTGACGCTCCTTTCTATATTGATCTGAGATGCGTTATCTGTCGCTTGTGGTGGAGTGGGAATCGTCGGAGATCGATAAAGATCTGATCTTTTGCGCGATCTGTGGAGATTCGGGCGTTTTTTCTCTGTAAAAAAAGGAAGCTTTGAGGAAGGATGGTACGGATGATGTTGGAAATCGAGGTCGATACCGTAAGCTGATTGAAAGTGATTCGGGGGAACCACCTTTCTTAATTGAGATCTCGTGGGGGTTGCTTTTGCATGTGTTTTCGATCTGCCCGGTTCCTTTAGTAGCCGCACATGTTGCATTTAAGCTTGTGGGCTTTTCTTGAGAGTGTTGCGTAGAATGTTGGTTAATCGAGTAGCTTGTAGTTTTTTTTCAGTGTTCCTTTTTATGTGGGTTGAGGGGATTGATGAATTCTGCGCTTTTGGATTGGATTCTGACTGTGGCTCCGTTAATCATTGCATCTTATCGGGAAGCGTACCTGTATTCTCTGGTGAATGAGTCATCATTTAGCTTCTATACGAAGACCTCTGTTTCTAGCGTTAACAAGGAGTTATGTTAGATTCCAGGCTAATACTGGCAAAAAGATCTGGACTTTGAGGTTTTAAACTTCCTACTTCCTGATTGTTTCACGTGCTTGTTCCGAAGTAATGTTAAATTTTTTTAAGTAGGTGCTGCAATGAAAGATTTCTGTTATGGTTTTCGAAATTTGAGTGAATTCAAGTGCAAGTGATTTTATTGAAGAGAGTGTGAGGGGATTGAAAATGAGAGTGGGATTTAGTTTAAAGAAATTTCAGAAGATGGGCATGTAGCTCAATAGAGGGCATACTGACATGCGTGGCTCTTGAAATGGCTCGCATGTTCCTTTCCGCCCTTTTGATTTATATAAATGTATGAAAATTTGGTTTGCTATGGTTGTAATTTTCTGGATATTTTGATGTACTTCAGGTCCCTGTTGGTAGAGCTACTCTTGGGCGTATCGTGAATGTCATTGGAGAACCGATTGATGAGAGGGGAGAAATAAGTATGATTCACTCACTATTCATGGAAATTGTCAAAATGCAACTTTAGCTTTTACTCAGATATTTGTATCTTTTGTTCTGATTTGTCTTGTTTTGGCATCTGACAGAGACCGATCACTTCCTCCCCATCCACCGTGAAGCTCCTGCTTTTGTTGAGCAAGCAACCGAGCAACAAATTCTAGTCACAGGAATCAAGGTATTCTGCTATGCGACTTTTGTGCAGCAGTGCTTTCTTAGGACTATTATATATTTGTTCTCATAGATTTATCATTACAATTAATTTTAATGCATATGGCAGGTTGTGGATCTCCTAGCACCATATCAGAGAGGTGGAAAGATTGGGCTTTTTGGTGGTGCTGGTGTGGGGAAGACTGTTTTGATTATGGAATTGATTAACAATGTTGCAAAAGCTCATGGTTGGTTTTCTGAAGGCATACTTTGTTGGAATGAGTTGTTGAATGCTTGTATTGATTGAGTTGACTTTTGTTAGGTGGTTTCTCTGTCTTTGCTGGTGTTGGGGAGAGAACTCGAGAGGGTAATGATCTGTACAAGGAAATGATTGAAAGTGGTGTGATTAAGCTAGGTGACAAGCAGGTATCTTCTTTGTGCTCTTTGTTCTAGGAATGAAAAATGGACACTGTTATTGTAAGTTTTGATTCTTAACTCATTAATTCTCTGCAGTCCGAGAGCAAGTGTGCACTAGTGTATGGGCAGATGAATGAGCCTCCTGGTGCTCGTGCTCGTGTTGGTCTCACTGGTTTGACCGTTGCAGAGCACTTCCGAGATGCTGAAGGCCAGGATGTGCTTCTTTTCATTGACAACATTTTCCGTTTCACCCAGGTAGGATATGGTACTGATTGTTGAGACTTAATGGACTTGGTCTTCTCCACATTAAGAATTATCTTTGTCAATCAAATCAGGCAAACTCCGAAGTGTCTGCTCTTCTTGGTCGTATCCCATCTGCTGTGGGGTATCAACCTACTTTGGCTACGGATCTTGGAGGTCTACAAGAAAGGATTACTACAACAAAGAAGGGCTCCATCACTTCTGTTCAAGCTATATATGTGCCTGCTGATGACTTGACAGATCCTGCCCCTGCAACGACTTTCGCTCATCTTGATGCCACAACTGTGCTGTCGCGACAGGTTTTTCCTTTGACATTTACCTTTTTTTGTTAATTTGAAAATCTGTTATTTCTCACCATCATATATGATTCTGGGGCAGATTTCTGAGCTTGGTATATATCCTGCTGTTGATCCTCTTGACTCAACATCTAGAATGCTTTCACCTCACATTTTGGGTGAAGAGCATTACAATACTGCTCGTGGGGTGCAAAAGGTTCTTCAGAACTATAAGAACCTTCAGGATATTATTGCTATTTTGGGAATGGATGAGCTCAGTGAAGATGACAAGCTCACTGTTGCTCGTGCAAGAAAGATCCAACGGTTCCTGAGCCAGCCCTTCCATGTTGCCGAGGTGTTCACGGGTGCTGCTGGAAAGTATGTGGAATTGAAGGAGAGTGTAAACAGCTTCCAAGTAAGTGGAGCAATTCTGAATACAATTAAGCCTGTCTTCTTCTATTTACCTTTTCTGGTAAGGATCTATGCTATGCTAGCCATTTAGATGATGTTATCATTTTCCTGTTTCTGAATTTTCACTCAATTGTCCACCTCAATATCACTCAGATTGCTCTTTTCAAAAAAAAAAAAAAATCACCCAGATTGCTTTGATTGTTTCAATCTGCAAATGGCTATAGAATAACATGTGGTAAGTTGTAGTTAAAAGGAGTAACTAAGTGAAGCCGTTTGAACTTACTGTTGTACATATGCAAATACATTGGTTCATGGTAGTAAATTATTGCACTATACTGCAGGTAATATTGTATGTTTGATCTGTTTCAAAATGTTGTTTATATTTGCCACCTTGGTGTTGGTAGTTTACAAAGATCCAATTCATGAACCATTCTTCTATTCATGTTTTGGTGTTTGTGTTAATTGTCGACTTTTTTTCTTCAAAGAGGTTACTAATCAACTTTTGTCAATCTTACCAACAAAAAATACCCTTACGTGAGTACTGGCAGATACGAAATGATGAAAGATATGAAATGTAAATTCAAATGGTGGGTACTTTTGCACCAGTTGACTGAAAGGATCTTGTTCAGGACTCCTCTTAAATTTGTGTTCATGTCTTCACCTGACAGTATCTTTACATCATTTCTTTTTGGGATGATTAGTGTGCTAGGCCTCTCTTTCATTCTCACTTCTGTGATTTAAGTAAATAATTTGGCTCCTGTTCACTTCTTTATCATGCCAGTTTTGGTTGGCTAAAAGAGCAACAAAATGAATTCCAGAGGTTGCCTTTTTATCCTGGTTAGTATTTTGTTTCAAGATTATGGTTTTAAGATGTGGGTATGGTGAAGTTTGTATCCTTGTTGGAGTTCTGTCACTTGTGTGGATAAATTTTCAAATAAGTAGCATTTCTCTTCACAGTTAACATTGAAAACTGAATGCTTGGTAGCAACCTTGTATTATGGTCACAATTAGCACAATATAAGTGTTAGGGACTGAACAGTGACCATAGATTTTGAGTACTAGTGCAATTTCCTGTTAGCTCAGTTTGCAATAGCTTTATTCTTTCAAGACAATCGCTTCTTGTCTTGTTGAAACAAAGAGGCAGTGTTCCATGCTTAGCCAACCTGAAATTCTGTCGGTAACATTTCACCATAGATGTATGCATTCCTTTTTTTACTCCTCTGCCTATGTAAATTCCATAGCTTGTGATTGCAATTTTTCACTTAAAAGACAATAGAACTAGTAGAGAATACAATCAAATCTCTTTTGGCTATTGTTTGCATTTTGTAACTCTTGGGAAGTGAAGCATTTCCACCATCTAATCATGAGGAAGGTGCAAATTATTGGTGTAATGTTATCTATTTTTCGGGATTTTGTTGTTTTTGATGTGAGGTTTCTCTCATGACTTGTGCAACTATTACGTTGACGTTAGTCAGTTTTCCAACTTGAAATTGTACTTTTGTGTCAAACTTGCCACTAATCATCAAGAGAAGCTTTTTGACTTTCCTTTTTTCTTTTGTGTTTTTTTTTTTAATTCTTGACGTTGGCAAATGTGGCTATTTTGTGCTTGTAATACCTTCTCATAATACTAAATTTCCATTTGAGCTTGTTGAATTAAAATATTACTTTAATGTAAACTTCCATTGTTATGGAATCATCAGATCGTTTGGTATCATTGACAATACTGGATGGGGATCATATGAATGCAGTAGTTTGGTCCATATGTTCTTTTTTTTTGTTTTGTTTGTTTTCCTTATGCTTTTGTTATTATTTATTTTTGTTCAGGTGTGGAAAGGGCAATTGTTAAATGCTAAGTAATACTTATGTGGTCTATGTAAACATAATAATGGCATTGAAATATTTTCCTGGTTTATCAGTTGCCTAGTTTCTAGTTGAGATGTTACCTTTGGCCGCATCTGCGCTATTGAGCACCTTTATTACAATTTTTCTGAAATTGGATGGGTTTTGAGAAATTCTCATAGTTTTGATTGAAAAATAATTGAGATGAACTGTGTTGGATGATAACATAACAGCAATGGGAACAACCACAGAAACTAGGCATCTTAGAACATTAATTGTGATTAACTATGTGGGTCTTTTTACTTCTATCTCTACTGTTTTCCCTGTCCCATCATCCGATTATGCTCTACCTTCCCATACAAAATTGATATGTCACCTATTGTAATGGACTTAACCTATGATGCAAGTGGCAGTAATAATTAACGTGGGAGCTAGATAACTGAATAGGATGGTATGAGAAATCTTGGTAATGGACTTCACCTGTTGATGCTGAGACTAATATAGCTGTGTAATGGACTTCACCCATTGACATCATGATTCATGATTAATGTAGCTCTTATCAGTTTTAGGTTCTATTTGCATTTCAAATGCAAACATTCTTGTCAACTTAGATATTGATGCATCTCATTATCTGTTATCTCCAATAGTTGCTAGTCTGAAAATGTGTAGGGTCTGGCAACTTTGTAGTTGCTGTTTCATTGGCTTGTTTGTTTCTTTGCTCTTTTTTTTTTTTCTACTTTGGTTTTGTTTGACTTTGAAGATGGAGTGAAGTAGGTGAAAATCCATTTGGTTCATTCACTTGCATTTGTTACATGTGATTTCTGGAACTGTGAAATAGGCCTGCGAATCTCTTTTCCCCTTGGGCAAATTGGGGAGGAATTGGCATTCCCCACATACAATTGTCCAGGCTCCAGGTAAATGCAGGGGGCTCAAACCTGGGTTTTGGGTAAAATCTCTTTGTGCACACTAGAATTAAACACCCTTCAGTTTAAAGTCTAGTAATTCAATGTAAAATTATTGATACCTCTTTATTTCATCCCCATCATTTCCCATCTTCATGTTAAGTTGACCATTACTTCCTGTTCTTTTGGCTCCATCCATCTCTCTAGTTTACTCAATCTTAAGCTTGCATATCTCATCATAATTCTTTGTCTTTACCTGCACCTTTTCAGATTGAAAATATTATGTCAGCTTGACTGCTTAGATAGACGATCATCGCTTTCCTGCCTCTTATTGCATGAACTGATGGGTTTTGCATTAGCAAGTGAAGAATGAATGTCTAACCCTTGAAGTGACGGTTGAACAGCCCCATTTCAAATTTACTGAAAACTTGTATGACATGCCTACTGACTTGAACAATGCCATGGGCCTGATTAAACCCTGCACCATTGTGGTGTTAGTGACTGTTGCCCTTTGTCCTGGCCAAGGGATTGGTTAAAGAGAGTTCTCATTCCCGGTGTCCACTCCTGATTTCCATGCTGTACTTTGTCACTGCTCTAGAGTATCTTCCCACCGTGACACCCTCAACAAGCTTATTTCAAGTACTTATGATAGTGTTGCAGTATATATTTTTGGTGGAAGGAACCCCATAAACATATGTCTGTGCTCGTATTCCATCTGCATTTCCATCCCCTTTATCGCTGTTACCAATGTTCCCTTGATGCATCACTTCACTTCACTCTTCCCATCGCAGAATGATGGGCTTGACGTGGTTGACAAGAATGGTGACTGGATATGCATAATGGTCTGTGTTTATGGCGGCTGCTATACTTGATGTGTACTGCAGGTCAGTTGGAGATGGACACTTCTGTTTGCAGATGTCTGGCTTGGCTTGTTTTCTGTCCTTGATGTCTGACCTCCCAGGCCTTTAGGTCTTGGTTCAAGTCTGACCATGGTTAGACTTGTCCTGGGTCCAGTTGAGTGTCTGATCAGTTCGACTTTGACAGGTCTGACCCAAGCTTTGATCAGGTCATATCTTGATCTTACTCAGTGTTTGAACACGTCGGATCTCATAGCATCTAAGTTCCATTGGCACATTACTGTGGGTTTAACCCAGCTTAGGTTCGTGTGTCCTATTAACTCTGCTAGAAGTTTAGGTTTGTTGGAGATGGACTCTTCTGTTTGCGGATGCCTGGCTTGGCTTGTTTTCTGTTCTTGATGTCTGATTTCCCAGGCCTTCAGGTCTTGGTTCAAGTCTGACCATCGTTAGACTTATCCTGGGTCCAGTTGAGTGTCTAACCAGCTCGACTTTGACAGGTCTGACCCAAGCTTTGATCAGGTCATATCTTGATCTCATAGCATCTGAGTTCCATTGGCATATTACTGTGGGTTTAACCCAGCTTAGGCTAGCGTGTCCTATTAACTCTGCTAGAAGTTTTGCTCAATCGATTAGTTTTAGATATACAATTAAGATAAACTTCCAGGGAAGTGCAACCTTATCGAGTGCTAGAGGTGTACCTGCACAAAACCGATAAAATGTTTTACAGGGCCAGCTTTTGTTTGGATTTAATTGTGATTTTATATTTTGTTGAATTACTGTGACATGGGAAAATGAATGCGGTGATCCTGCATGCATGCATATTGACTGGTAAGTGTTCTCCTGTCCATGTCACATAAAATTCTGGGCATGCTTTTTTTTCCCCCGAAAAGAATTCTGGACACTCTTTTTCTTTTCTTTTGAAAAGAATTCTGGACATTCTTTTATTGCTACAAAATGTCTTTAAGATCTGTTTGGGTGAGGTCCATTTTTGATATTGTTTATCATTATTATTTTCTTTTACAACTACTGTAGAAATAGATGCATAAAATTTACTCATTTGATTTTACTGGCTTGCAATTTTGGTGCGAAGAGAAAATTCGTTCTTCTCAAGCCAGGGATTGGAGTAAAGATAGTTATCTGTATGTATATTTTCCGTCCAATTACTTCGTTAACATATCTATTTTAAATCTGTGGTACCTTTAGATGGTTAGAGCAAGACCACATTCCTTTCGAATGTTTCCCGGCCGTTCGGAAAAAAAGAACTATTTTGTCTTGACCCATCTAAGCATTGCACTAGAACAATCTACTCTTGGTGGTCCATTAGCCTTTTGCACTAACGGATCTCGTTCCACCGTACCTTGGTTCACCTATGTTGCACCTTGTACGGTGTTGGTTTGCAGAGGGGGAAAAAGGCCTGCCTACTGAATAAATGAAAAGATATCTCAAATGCCTCTGATGATTACTTTATAATTCTTGATCAGAAAAGATATATTGTAAAATAAGCTTGGTCTATTGGTTGAACGAAAAGGTATTCCAAATTCCAATGAAGTTCTTTCTTTCTTTATTGGGAGCGACTATGTAAATATATGTTACGATGTGTTTTGCAACCTATGATAGAATCAATAGGTTAAAAATAAGAATCCAAATCAAGTAGATTAAAATATATCATTTGAAAATGATTTTTAATCGATTGAAAATTAAAATATATTATTTGAAAAGTAAAATAGTTTTTTTAAAAAATAATATATTGATGTATTTTTTTTATTAATGGTAAATGATTTTTTATAAAAATTAGTTTTGAAAGTGATTCTTCATTTATAAAAAATAATTTTTATTAGTGAAAAATTAAAATAGAAATCGTCACTTTTGCTTATTACATTAACTATTTTTTTTTTTACTTATTTGCATTTTGGTTTAATGTCATTCTCAATGCTAGGGTTAGAAATTCTCATACTGGTTTTTCCTTTTGGGCCAACAGGGTGTCCTTGATGGCAAATACGACGACCTGCCCGAGCAGTCATTCTACATGGTTGGTGGCATTGAGGAGGTCATTGCAAAGGCAGAGAAGATCTCCAAGGAATCTGCAGCGTAGGCACAACTCCTCATTTATTCCCTGGAGGGCTTATGTAGTGAATAACTTGGCGCCGTGTCATTGCCGTCAAGTTGAATTCTTTTACTTTTCCTTTTTTTTTTTTTCCTTTGGGAGGTATGCCCGGATTAGTGGCTGTTGGAGCCAGAACCCTAATTCTGTTTCTAGTGGCGAGCAGCTCCTGCTCCACGAGGTCTTGTTTTTTTCCCCCAATAAAAAAAGAGAGAAGCTCAAACATTTGTTCCATCCATCAATAGAGAGAGATACTCCTAAAACTCGAGATTCTTCACTTTGGTTTTTGCACTTTTCTTTGCCTTGAATTTTGTTATCAAAGAAGCAATGCCTTATAACATGCTCATGCTGTTTGCATGTTTTGATCTACTACAGTAATGCAGTTTGTTCTAATTGATGTTTCTGTACCTATTGGGATGAATCTTTTGCGAAGGTTGACATCCTTGAAACTCAATGGTTTTTGGCTTTTTGCGGCTTTTCGTTCTCTCATTTCTTGTGAAACTCAATGATTTTTGGAACATGCATTGCCAAGAACTTCAAGGTTTGGGAACTGTCAGGAATTTTTAGGGTTTGAAAATGCAATAATTATGGAACACATGTTTTGTAGCTTGCTGGATTCAAGGAGGTTAGTATCATATTCGAGAAATGGCCACTACAGTGACTGTAGGTCTCTAGCAATGTGAGCTGCTCTCAGAAGCAATGTACTTTTGAAAACATGGTAATTGTAGAGGGTCAAACAGCCCTTTGGCCTTCTACGCATGCCCTGTATGTCACATCCATTTTGCTTGCCTCGAATAAGATCTGTTTGTCACCACTAGAATGAACATTAAAATCTTAATCAGCGTGATTTTAGCATTGGTCTTGTCCGCTTCATGCTCGAATTCTTGTTTCATGCAAGATCTGATGAGGGCCTTCTTATCTTTCCTTACAGAGGGTGTTCTTGAAAGTTTGTGATGGATTTTTTTAAGAATCTTTGATATTTGAAGATTTGTTGATTCTGAACTATTGGATGGAGTTTTCATCGGGGTATACATATGTTTTATCTTTTTTATTTTTCCAACCAAATATTCAACTGAAATACCAAATGTCTGTTCTCCGTGGACTTTAATCTAAAGCTTTTAGGCGTTTTTACATATATCTCTTTATGAATTTTAGATATTACATTTGTACCCTTGTAATCTTGATAATTGCGTAAGTATACCTCACTTCTTCTCGTTGTTAATTAAAATACCTTTCTATTTGTCAACCGTTAACAAGTTAACGAGAGTTGAATAGAATTTAACGCAATGGTATAAACTTATGAGTTGTTTGAAACCTAACTGTCCATTAAGCGGTAAATAAAATACTTCTCGATATGTGTGAGGAATTACAACCACTCAGTGGTGGGTTCAAATCTCAAGGATTCATTTTCTGCGCCTCTCAATTCTTCCTCAATGTCGTCTCCCTTCTATGAAACTCTATCGCTCGCCCCATCTTCCATTGCCGGTGGAACCTCTCACCATCTGTTCATTAGCCTCTTCCATCGCTGGCAGAGGGCCCTGCTTCGAACTCCAACACTCTCCTCTTCCCCGATGTTTGCCGAGTTGAGAAGGTCGCGCGCTTGCTTAGCAGCCACCTCCCACTATCTCATTGACACTCACTTCTATTGTTGGCGGAGGTCCTTGCTTCGAACACTCTCCTCCTCTTCCCCAATCTCCCTTGTGTCGAGAAGGTCACACGCTTGCTTCGCAGCCACCTCCCACTCGAGCGTTGCTCCCCATCCGTGCCATTAGCACCTCCGAGCATCGTCACTTGATAGCTCATCTGCCATCGTTCACCATTATAGTTGTTAGCCCATCTACTATGTCCAGTAAGCTCTCATCTTTTCTTATCGATTGTGATTTTGTGATTTGTGATGGAGTACTCGATCAGTTTTAGTTGAAGGATTCCAACTAATCGAGGAGTTTTTTTTATTGTAGGATGGGTTGGTTTGATAATCAGGTTAGAGTTCTGGAAGTATTAATTAGATATGGAGGCTATTTCAAGCGTGGAAATGGTGAAAGATATCTACTTGGTAAAAAGATTAGAACTCCTATAGACCTAGATATTATTTGTTGGTTTGATTTGATGGCTTTTATAGTAGAATCACTACCTTGGATTGAAGGGAAAGTTCTGAATTTGAAATATAAACATCCAGAATCAAGTCGAAGTAGGTACTTGAATGTAACTAATGAATCATTAATGATGTCTATGTTCAATGCACACAAGGATGGTACTACTGTGGAATTGGTGATAGAATTTAATGAAGCAATTGTGATGGATTGTGAAGAGGAGAATGCAAATATTCCAAACAGTAGTGTTAATCAAAAAGGTGTGGAAGAACAGGTTGGGATGGAGAGCTAGTAATCTGTGATAAGGAGTGTTAATATATCTACTCATAGACCTTGTAGATCAACTCCTGCAAGAAGTCCTAGAGCAAGTCCTATAGCAAGTCCTACAGCAACTCCTACACGGAGAAGGATATCTGCAAGGCAAAGGCAAAGTTCAAGCTCTCATAGCAGGTCGGTTAATGTGAATATTGAGGTGCCTTCTGATGATAGTGACGATAGCAATTACAAGGCGGCTGATGATGTAGATGAAGATGATGAATCAAGTGCATCCAGTTATTTAGTGTTAGAGAACAATTATCACTATTTTGTTGCTTCAGATATTGATAGCGTGTGTGATTATGAAGGGAAAGCATTGGGAACCAACATGGATTCTCCCGATTTGTTTGAGGGCAAAGACTTTGAAGATGGTGTAAAGTTTCGAATGGCTCTAAATCAACATTACATAATGAAGCAATTTAATGTGAAGCTCATTAAGAGTGATAAAATTTGTGTGACAACTAGGTGTGTAGTTGCTAATTGCAAGTGGAGAATCGATGTGTCTAGATTGAATGATGGGGTTACCTTTAGAATGAAAAGGCTGAATGACGAACACACATGTACTTATGTTAACAAAGTTGGGAGTAAAATGGCCACCCAGGAATGGATTGCAAATCACATAAATCGATGGATGAGGGAAAAACCTTCTATGACAGTCAAAGATATATCAAAAAGGATATGCACTGAATATGACATAACCATCCCATACATGAGAATTTATAGGGGGAAGAGTGTTGCATTGGATGACGTCTTTGGCACAGTTGAAAGAAGTTATGAGAAGGTGCCATCTCTTGTGTATGAGTTGAAGAGCAGAAATCCAGGTCGTGTGATCCATTACACAACTGAGAGTGATAAAGCCTTTCCTCGCCTCCTTGCATGCTTCAAGGCATGCAATGATGGATTTGTACATGGTTGTAGGCCATTCTTGGGTTTGGATGGTGATTAGCGAGAAATTGTTGTGAAAAAAAGTTGGATTTTTGGAAAACCCGAGTCATTGCAAGTTCGCAAGAAAATCCGCTACCAAATAATATTTACAACCGAAGCTCGAGGTGAGTCCCGAGATGAATACAGGGAGACTATGTCAATTAAATCTGCGATTACATTTTTTAATTTTTTTTATAAAGAAATCATTCACAATATCTAATCTACTTGAAATATAAACAAGAGAGAGAAATGATAGAGAGAGAGACAATAACAACTTTATAACTATGATAATGTCAATTAAAACTAATTACTACAACTATAAAGCTGAAAATCTGTACTAGAAACTGATAAAAAGATAGGGGATGAAAGACTATCCTCCTCGACGAATGCTTAAAGGATGAGCTGGACGGACGGCGGCTGGAGGAAAGAGAGCGAAGATGGAGGCAGGAGGACAATCTAGAAGAACCAGGGATGAGGCAGGGTGTCGACGTCACATGATCCAATTCCCGAATGGTGGTGAGAAGACAACCTCGGGTGCTCCACTAACAGGATGGGAAGTGGACAAAATTTTGATTTTTACTCTAGAAGAGCATCCTAGGTTTGAGATAAACTTCTTTAGAGCTTTAGAGAGAGTGAGAGAAGAGAGGAATGGATGAAGAATAAGGGTATAAGGCCCTTTTATAGGCAAGGTGAAAGGGGTAGAATGTGAAGGTTCCTACAGGAGGGGGTGAGATTTGCGAAATATAAAATAAAGTGCGGAAATAAGTAAACAATCTCACACAAAAAAGTAATCACATAAGATACACAGGAATTTTTAAATGGAAACCTAAATTGGGTGAAAACCATTACCTAACCCTCTTGAGTTAGGATTTCCCAATCGACCAAGTCGATCAAATCCACTAATTGAGTTACTTAAAACGAGGGTGACTCAACCTCAATACAACCACGCTACTTTAAACTCGAGGGTAGTGTAACCTCAAAACCCCTTCTCTTCACGAGAAGGTTTTTGTCTCACAAAGGAGACGAGAATTTATAAAGTGA
This sequence comes from Thalassia testudinum, assembly GCA_037157565.1. Classification (NCBI taxonomy): domain Eukaryota; kingdom Viridiplantae; phylum Streptophyta; class Magnoliopsida; order Alismatales; family Hydrocharitaceae; genus Thalassia; species Thalassia testudinum. Next base: position 50,241,760 of record JAZHRO010000031.1, on the reverse strand, counting down.
ATACCCAACCAAATAATAAAGTAAAAATTATAACACAAACCTATAGAACCACAAAGTATATAAATGAAACTAGCTACTATAGGTGAAGGATCTTCCCTTAGGCGGAAGTGCGTCGGTGTGACGACGCAGGCACATGAACCACGCAATGCACAACGACGCTCTTGAAACGACAGCGAGAGAGCGGGCGTGCTGCAAGAAGAAAGCTCTCAAGATGTGAAACTAAAGCTTGTGAGAGCTAGATCTCTTCTAAGGATCAAATTGACACTATATGATGTGGAAATGCGTGCCTTGGTGTGTATCTACAAGGCAAGGGCCTCTCCTATTTACAGATGACTTAGGAAGGCCTAGGAATGCTTTGGAAGCCTTAGGTAGCCGTTGGGAATCATCCCAAGGCAGATAAAGCCACAATCAGAATCATTAATGATTTTGACAAGGTCATCAGATGTTTGGGAAAAAGATCAGATGTTTGGAAGTCGTTCTTAAGATATTTGGAAACTAAATCAGACATTTGATTCCAGGCGGGTTTCCTTCCTAACTTGATTTAAACCTAAACAGGGTTCTAGTGCAAATTAGTCAAATGACATATCAGATGTCTGGTACTAGGTTTGGACGTTTGGAAACCTAATTAACTGCGGGAATAGATTTCCCAAGGCATAAATGACTATATTTGTCTAGGAAAGCAATTTAGGGTCAATCGAGGCAAAACAACTACATATCAGATGTTTGGAGTCTTCTAAGGACGTTTAATAGAAGATCAAAGGTCAAAACCTCAACGATCATATTCTAAGCCAATGTTCCACTAATTGGACGTCTGGCAAAGTCATCAGACGTCTGGACTAAGGGTTGGTCGTCTGAAATTAACAGATGAAGGTTCTAAGATTAGCCTTAAAAGTTTGGACATCTAATTCAACATTCAGACATCTTAAAGTTTACTATCAGAAGTTTGATTATCAGATTAGACATCTGATAAGGCTGTCTGAAGCCTATTTTGATTTTTCTAAGTCTTCTACCAAAAACCTAAGTATCCTAGGGTCTAGTAGGTGTTCCTAGGATTATAGTGTTGATACTTTGAGGCTCTTTAACATTCATCTAAGAAAGAAAAAACACAAGGAATAATAAAGTAGATATACATGAATAGAATATTTATCATATTCTTCATCTCCTTCCTTCTTTAAGCTTTTGCTCCTCGCGAAGCTCCTCCAATCCACCATGGACGCGAGTTCTGAGGTCTTCCACACTTGTATCCATTTTTATTTTCCTAAAATCTAAAGCTCAAATACAAATGTTAAAACACAAATGTTTTGTTATCATAAAAATTGACGGTCGTAGTACCCTTGCACCAACAGAATGATCATTTCAAAGGCTAGAAAATGAATGTAGAGCTTTTAGTGATGCATGCAAGCATTACTAAAGACCCCACGTCACTGAAGTACTGTGCAAGGAGAGCCCTTCGATCTCAAATGGATGGTTGCGATGCGTCGTCGCTTGAGCTTCAACCATTGAGCTCAAACCGCTCCTGCGTACGATGGCACGTTTGATGGCAAGTCATTACGCGCGCCCATCCGAAGTGCCACGTCGCCGCTCCATCAACCATTCATCTCACATCCAACAAGTGAATTTCACCCGTTATCGCCTTCGGCGGATTTAATCCGCTCGCGCGAATTGGACCCCAGCCACTCTTTTTGATTTAGGCTAGCGCGCTTTCGACCGTTGGATCTTGATCCAACTGTCGAGATGGTGTGAACGTTCGCCTTTGGAGGATGTGAAGCGTAGGTATGGAGCGACATGGCAATATCTTGGTCGTTGGATGGTGATCCAACGACTCAGATCAATGGTTGTGGTTGAGGAGAAAGGTGTGAGCGGCCAATTTGGAAGGCTATGATGGTGCCACGTGGCGCCATCATAGCCATCCATCTTCCTTTGCTTGTAGGAGATGACACGGATGTTAGATTGGACCAATTTTCACACCGTTGGGCTATGATCATCAATCTGAACTCATTCATGTGGTTGGATTTGTCATTTGAAGTTTGAATTTTCACAACCTTGCCCCTTGGCCTCTAATCTTCCTCGGATTGCATTTGATGCTACGGAGGTCCAATCGATGTAATCTCATAGGCGTTAGACTCCGATCGTTGCCTTCATCAGATTCGTACAGTTAGATCTTCAATCCAAGGCCTCAAAATGATGTTGCCCGATCCCCTTGCCATAATAAGAGGCAAATTATTATACAATTTGTATAAATTAATCTAAATGCATGATGATTCATGTTACACAATATTTATAATGCATGATGCTTCTATGACACTAGGAATATGCATAAATAGACATTTTAGGCCAATTAGATATGTGCACATCAAATGGGTGTCACTTAAAAGGGAAGTACTTGGGGACTTTGTTAGTAGCCATTGATCTTGAAGGAGAATCACTTGCCTGTTGGGAATTGTTTCTCAAATACTTGAAGGAGGTAATCAGTTTCAGAAATGGGATGAGTTTGACCATCATATCAGATGGTCAAAAAGGCCTTCAAAGTGCCATTCAGTTGGTGTATCCAAAAGCTGAACATAGAAGTTGTATGCGACACTTGTACAAAAACTTCGAGAAAGATTATCCGGGTGAGAAGTTTGAGAGATTGGAATGGTTTGCATCTCTATCTTTTGAGAGGAACCAATTTCTTCATTACATGAGGGAGATTTAGAAGACAAACATGCCTACCTTCGAGTGGATCAACTGCACAAAAGAGAAATGGAGCCAAGGTACCTTCAAGCCAGATGCTAAGTGCCATTATATCACGAACAATCTTAGTAAGAGTTTCGCTTCTTGGATATTAGAAGCTAGGCAAAGGCTCTTATGTGATCTAGTTGATTGCATTCGAGAGAAGACGATGGTGACAATGGATGAGAGAAGGAGAAAAGCCACAAAATGGAAGGGAATGTTGCTACCCTATACTTATGAGTACATCAAATCAGTAAGTCTGGGATTGCAAGACTTCATTGTTAGGTGATCATCAGATACTGTTTTTGAAGTTGAATGCTCATCAGGAAGACATGTTGTAGATATCAATGCAAACGTCTATAGTTGTAACAGATGGTAGATGTCTACCTTGCCGTGCACACTCGTAGTTGCTACAATCATGAGAATACGAGATACTAGATGGGAATTGTACTACAGCAATCACTATACTGTAGAAAGCTATTTGAAAGCCTATGTAGATGGAATTGCACCATTTCCAGCAAAAGAGGCTTGGACTGATATGGATGTTGGGTATGTTGTTGGTGCACCTCATGTGAGGAGACCTCCAGGGAGACTAAGAAAAAATCAAATTCGAAGTAAGGATGAAATTGTTATTGAGAAGCTACGACATAAGTGCACCAGATGCAAGGGTTATGAACACCATAAGAACACTAGCAACGCCTCCATTAAGCCTCGATCGCAACCAACCCAGTCCCCTCCATCATCTTAAGTGTCCAACTATTTAAATGTAGACTCAAATGTTGTGAGTCTTGCTTCTCGCAAGTATGCATCTTCACATAGTTTAATGCAATGGTTGTTTTTAATCTCAATTTATAAGTGTTTCAATCCTTTCATCTTAAATTACAGTGCAGTGACCACTAAAGTTGCAGATACAAGTCGAAATAGGATGAAAGAAAGGAAGCTTGTTAGGCCAAGGAAACGCACGAGGCCAGAGAAAGCAAATGAGGTTGAAATCCTTACTGATGAACCTATATGTTCTCTTGATTGAGGTAATAATAGTATACTTTCATCCATTGACGTGATACTCCATGTAATTGGAATTATGACGTTGTGGTATTATGTTGGGCTCGTTATGGATTGTATATAAACGAACTAAATTGGAGGAGGTTCAAATTACTTATGCTCGAATTAGAATGCAGCAATTCCTGAATACAGATCAAAAGAGAAGAGCTTGACATTACATCTCCTCTAATGCTTCTCACACATATTGCTTTTAGAGGATGAAGCCTGATTTCTTACCCTGATGTAAGGATTCTTGGCAGTTCGAGGGTTCTTCTATTATAATACATGGCTATAACTTTTGCTTATAGTTTTGCGCAGCAATTCTAAATGTTTCTAAATGCTTATAGTTTTATATGAAGCAATTGGAATTTTAGATGTTATACAATACATGGCTATAACTTTTGCTCATTTCCATTGTAGGTGGACTTTTGTGATCGCTTGTCTTTTGTGGAAGTAAAATCATACTGCCACATGGCTTTTTTTGTGGGAACATGTGGCAAAATTACACTAACATATAGGAAATATGTAGGCGATACTATGCATACATCAACATTAAGTGTTAGCTATAATAGCTTTTTTGTTTTAAGGATCGTGTGTAGTCATATGATACTTTATACAGCAGTTATGATGATACTATATGTGATGTTGTGTTGAAATACTACTATACCAGCGTTATACTCTATACAATAGTTATAATAGTGTGTGTCTGATACTCTATACAGCAATTTGCGGATCTTTTGCTCTCTTTATGCTGGTGTTTTGATGATATAGCGCAATTATTTTGGCCATCGAGTTCTTTATGTTACATTTGTTGAAATACTACTATCTTTGTTTTGAAAGTGGAATGTTCTACCTTTTATGTCTGTTTACAACTTGAATCAAGTGTCTTTTTCAATAATTGTTGAAAGTAAAGCTTACTCAAACGTGGGATGCCCTTAAGGTACTCCAATTTTGTTTCTTTTAGTGTTGTAAGTATTGCAGTCCACATATCAACAACACATTCTTTTCCATAATGTCTGTTGGCATTGCAGTCCATGGAACCCATTGCTGCTGATGTTGAACCCACTTTCACTTCACTCTGATTGGGAAAGAAGTCACTTTGTATTGACTCATGATGTACTTCATCAGGTAATAAAAATCCCCACTCGTGGTGGATCTATGGTTTTATGGGTATCCATCCCTAGAAAATTAATGCTTATCTTGTTTCTTGCTTCTGTCAATCTTTTCCTTTGTTTGCATGTCATGACAGCATGCATTGGGATATGCTTCGACAAAAAAAATTTATTCATGTAACACTCGTGTAACATTTCCATATTATTGTTTACTTGCTTCTAAATAATCTTCCATGCCCTTGTTTCTTGCTTTTGTCATTTCTTTGCATGTCATGACAACTCATTGTAACACTTCCATATTATTGAAGGGTAGATCTAGTGGGCTCCCTCCCATCTACAAGAAATGGGTTATAGCTGTGCATAAGCATGTGGAATGGGGGGAGAGGAGGGGTAGGGAATAGGAGTTTTATATTCACATCAATAACAATAAGACAGATAAACAAGGAAAAGATATTTCCTCTTTGTAAATATGACACGCTTGCCATCAATGAGTAACTGATAGGGACTAAATGCAACAAAATAACACCTATTGGTAATACATTTTAATTGCAATGCTTATGATAATGTACATTACACCCACTTTGACATACAACATTAACTCATGTAAGGTTTTCTGCAACTCCACAACTCTCACATTAGTGTTATGGATCATGTGTAGTATGTAATCAAAATCTCTTCCTAACCTAATGTTCTCTTCTTGCATGGTTTGCATTAGGTGATCTTCCTCTTCATGCTCCTCTCTCAGATTCGCCCATTTGAAGAATTTGCAAGTATTGTGTGGACAAGAGTAAAGCTTACGACCTTTGCTCCATGGCTGTCCAGAAACTCTGAGTGCAGTCGGAACTCTACATAAGCATGTCACACTCCTCGAATGTGTAGGTGAAATGTTGATATTTCGTTGGCAATTGCTTGAAGATTGAGAGGGATCTTTCATTGTAATCGTAGAAGTAGCTAACCTTGTAATAATCATATTGAAAGATATAGAAAAATTTTATTGTAATTATTTTTTCCTTTGTTGAGTTGTAATAATCAAATGTACATTCTTCAAATGTTCAAGTGACAAGAATCATTTTTCCCTTTGTTGAGTTTCCATACCTGAATGAAATTTGTAGGAAAAATGATTCAAATGTGAATATGATTGGAAGAATGTTTCAAATTTGGGGTTGGGGGGGAGATTCCTTCGTATATGTAGTGAGCAAGGGACAACCACCACTTAAATAGGGGAAAGGATCCCTCTTCAAATGGTCAGCCAACGTTCAAATTTTTTGAATGTTAGTTAATATTGGTAATTATGAAAATATCCCTCAAATCTTCTCTTAATTTATAGAAATACCTCGACAGTGACGACCATTGAAGTCTAACCAAACGACTCTTAACTCAAGGGTATTTTTGTTAAGAGAGGGAAAGATTAAAGAGATATTTACGTAATTACCAAGATTATAAAGAAATAAATGTAATATCCAAAATTTATAGAAACACATATATAAAAACCCTAAGCTTTTTATAACCGATGTGTGCTTTTTTTTCAAGTCTTGGTTTTTGTATAATAAGAAAGTCATTGATGTCAATTTCCCTCGTGCTAGATCATTTTTATCTATGCACTCTAGCTCGTTGACCTTTTTTTTTAGCCTCTGCACCTAGAATTGTGTGCTATTGTTGGAAATTCATCTTGGCTTGCCAATGGCAAACGAATCACAAACTCAAAGGTTGAGTTTGATAAAAGGATCGATAAACCCGCGGGTTTACTAATGTAACCGATATAAAATGACTAGTGTTAGTGGGATAAGTGTTCTTTATAAAGTAGGTCATCTCATATTCCTATTTATAACATATCAATACATCTATTGCTTGCAACCATTACTTCACTTTGCAACAAATCACTAATTAACAACCAAACATCAAATGTAAAATAAATAACTTATAATTTTCTCTTTACTTAAATCATATTTGTAATGACCAGTTACATTTTTAGCCATTTAAGATGTCTGAAGTTTCAGTCAGATGTCTGTCCAAACGTCTGGACACGTGCCTGAATGTCTGAAAGTGAGATTTTTGTACTGCGCTTTGCGCTCTACGCACGGGCTGCGCGCAGAAGCCGCTCCCTCTCTCTCTCCTTTACCCCCCGAACCCTAACCCCTCTCCGATATATACCCCCTCCCTTCTCCTCTCCTCTCCTCCTCACACCACAGCCACTGCCACCTCCAACTTTTCCTGCGAGAGCCACTTTTCCCTCCGCCTCTGCTGTAGTCGCGGCAAGGAAGGAGAGCCACCGGCGAGGGGAGAGCGGGGAGGAGCGAGAGCGAGACAGTGCGAGGGAGCGAGAGTGAGGGAGGAGGAAGACGACTGCGGGAGCTTGGTGGAGCTTGAAGAGGAGCCAGTGAGGAGCTGTTCAAGCTCCTACAACTGGTGGAGCTGTCGCTGCGGGCGGAGGTGCGAGCGGAGCGAGGTGTGAGGAGGTTCTGATGCTGGAAGTTTTCCAGTATCAGATGTCTGGAGTGAAGTCCAGACATCTGGCGAGGCACTTAGACATCCGGAGCTGAGGCCGGATGTCAGAAAGCACGTATATCGCAAGGTACGTATCTTCCTGCGCTATGCATATCGCAGCGCAGGGGATGTTAGTTGACCGTTGTGTCTGCAGGCGACCGTACGCAGGTGCAAGCTTTGGGAAGGCGTGCGGTACGCTTTCCCAAGCACTTTTAGACGTTTGATCACATTACCAGATGTCCGGAGGTGCTTCTAAATGACCGGAGACCTTGTTCGACGACTGGAACTATCCCCAGATGGTCGCAAAGGGAGTTTGGACATCTGATTAGCCGCAGGAAAGGTAAGGTGAGTTCCGACGTCTTTTAAGACATCTGGGACTAGCTCCAAACGTTTGATTTTGATCAGTAACCATGTTTTTGGCCTGTTTAAGGCCCAAGCAGAATCGATTTTCCGCAAACGAGGTACCATTGTTTTCCACTCGAGTTCCTCTATGTATTCGTGTTGAGTATCTACTGTTTTGAACTCTTCTAATGTACATTGGTCGCTGGTACAGGTTACCAGCCAGTGGTGTGTTCGAGGCTCGCGGAGACGACGAGATCTGCGTCATAGTCCCCCATTCCTCCCGTGATACCCGGTAGAGTGGTCTAACTCAGTTGTTAATATTTAAATAAGAATGTACTTGGTTGTAATAGCCGGATTGAACTCTAGGATGTGGAATGAACCCTAAGGTAGAAATGAATGAGCCTATTTGAACTGTATTGTTTACTTGAATGCAAGGTTAAAATAAATTGATAGCAAATGCTTTTAATACAATTACGAGATGCATGTTAAAATACGAGCTGCCTACATGTTATTGGGAAATTGACTGTGAAACCACAAGTTGTATGTTTTGAGAATTGAATTATGAAAACACGAGTTGCCTGTATATGGATGAGAAACGAATTATGAAACATGAGATCTATACCTGGATAAATGATATGAATATGAGCATGAACCCTACGAGGAAGGAGTAGAACTCCTGTGGATGAAAGGAAATCTGGAATGTAGACGGGAAGTGAGCTGGCCCTTGTGTATGCGGTACCAAGAAGAACAACTGTCCCTTTTTAATGTAGAGCAGAGCTAGCCTCCCTTGGGTTGAGACCTGGGGTTAGGATTGACCACTCTACACCGACTCCTGTTGGTCCCTGCGTACGCGGTACCGAGGTGTGCTACTAGTGTAGGGAGGGAGCTAGCCACCCTACGGGACCCGAGGTTCAGCTAGCCACCATACACCGACTTTTTTATGCCTTCTAGGCAAACCGAGGTAATCGAATGATGGTACACGGACTGTGGGGGGCGAGACCTCTATTCTGAGAGGGCAAGGCCCTATACTGTTTCGTGCTACACTTTGGGTATACCCACTAGCGGAAATGATTGATCGAGTGTCAGTGCGTGGTAGCTACCCGTTCACTTATCACGTGTGCTGTAGTCACCACTACGTCTTGACAGTGACCTCGGGGTGGTTGACTGGGTGTAGGACTACCACAGGGGACTCTCCTAGACAGGAGAGCACTACGTGTACCTTCTACTCTACGGAAAAGACTGCAATCAAGATCATTCCCACGAGGAACATGCAAGATTAAGAAATACTTGGACACTCTAAGAAATAGATGAAACGGAAACACTTAAATGAGATAAATAGAAATGAGAAATAAACCTGTTGTTGTTTTTACTGTATTTGTACTTAAATAATGTAAACACCACTCTACTCAGCGTTCGCTGACTCTTTCTTTTCATAACACCGTTTAGGACCAAGAGTTGAGCAGCCCGAGTTTCTGGCTGTAGAGGGGGCTGGGCTCAGCCGAGCCCAGTCGTAGTCGTTCTTTCAGCACTTTTATTTTTTCTATTGTTGTACTGAGTAATGGACACATAGTTTATTGTTCCGGTTACTTTCCGTTTCCTTTTCATTTTCTGTTGTTGTTGTGTTGGCATGTACTATATTTTGTGATAGTTGTTCTACTTTCTTTACTGCTTCGTACTTTTCTTCTGTTTAGTTATATTGCATATATGAATGTGATTTATTTTCCTGCTTTTGGTTATTTAATGTTGGACGACTAGGTCTTGGGATTAGTCGAGGTGAGCCGATCTCGGATCCTGTAGGGAATCGAGAACCGGGTCAAAATAAGATGGTATCAGAGCAAGGTTGTCCCGAGAAATGAACCAATTGGCTTGAGAATAACCACTCACATGCATATAACTAGGATAACCACCACAACGTATCGCTTTGACTTTCGTTTCCGAGTCTTTTTCTCGATGTAATCCAGTATCGTTGGCACTCTTGTTCTATCTCTTGTGTTTCCTTACAGGAGATGCCTCGTCGAGGAATTCCCGAGGTAGGCCATGGTCGTGGCCGTGGATGAGGTCAGAGAGGCGGACGTGCTGGACCTGAGGTACCAGTTGACCCACCTCTTCTCCTGAGCGTTCAGGCCTAGGATATCGCTCAGCTGATCAGAGACATCATGCAAGAGGAGCTCCACCAGCCTTCACGGGCACCTCTCCTTGAGGACGTGGAGGGGGAGTCCTTGGTGGGACAGAGAGACCGTCACAGCGCCGGACGAGCAGGAGGGGGAGGGGGTGGTGGAGAGGGGTGGCCCTCCACCACCCCCACCACACTCTGACACTTCCGAGCACGAGCCCTCTTTGCCTGGAGGCATGCCCGTTCCCCCACTGCAATTATACCACGAGCTTTTCGGACAGTTTTGGAAGCTGAAGCCCCCCTCCTTCAAGGGGGATGAGGACCCGTCTGAGGAAGAGGATTGGTTGGAGCAGAAAGAGAAGGTGTTCGACACCCTTTACCCTCCCACAGAGTCCCACATGGCCTTTACTACGTACCAACTAGAGAGTGCAGCACACAGGTGGTGGAGGGCAGTCAGAGGCCAGGAGGGGAGAAAGCCGACATGGGACCAATTCGTGGCTCTCTTTTGCGAGCAGTACTTTCTACAGACCTGGCAGGACCAGAGGAGGCGGGAGCTCCACACTCCGCCAGGGGACATTGACGGTTAGCGCATACCGCACATGTTTTCTGGAGCTGTCACGTTTTGCCTCGACAGGTGTGTCTACTGGGAGGAATGCCTGTGGAGGTTTACTGAGGGGCTTGACCTGCTATTCGGGGGTATGTCAAACCCCTGAAGCTGCCCACTTTTTCTCGTGTAGTTGATGTAGCCATGACCTACAAGGAGACCAACCCGGTCGCGTGAGACACTGACAGCAGACGGAACAGGCCCTACCAGCCAGAGTACTCCCAAGGCCATCGGGAGCAGAGGCACACGGCGCCCGCAGGAGAGTCGTCTCGTTTTGCAGAGCCATTAGTGGCCTTTGGGGGCCCCAGACAGGAGCCAGTTGCTAGCACTTGACCCCCACTCAGCCGCCAGCAGGGACCTACGGAGGGAGGAGGTCGTGTACCCCTCTGCTACCAGTGTGGCCAGCCGGGCCACATCAGGAGGGACTACCCATCTAGGGCCGGAGCACAGCAGATGCTCCCCGCACCGAGTGCTGGAGGCCGAGCTGGTGGTCGTAGTCACCAGGCATGTGGGGGAGGACAGCAATCACGAGGAGGGTACCGGCCAGCTGTTGCTCGCCCAACCCACAATGTAGCTGCTTTGTCTGCATCGAGAGCTGAGGGGCGTATCAATACCCTGACACACAAAGATGCCAGGGCTTCGGGTTCAGTGGTGGTAGGTATGGTTACTATTTTTGGAAAATTAGTGTACCTACTTTTTGATTCCAACACCACACACTCCTTCGTCGCTACGAGTTTTGCTGTCAGTTTGAGGCAAGGCAGTGTACTGTTAGACGATCCGTTCGTGATTAGAGGCTCAGGTGGCCAGTTGTTTGTAGCCGAGGTGGTCTACACGGACTGCGAGGTCAGTATAGGGGGACACAGCCTTCCCGCTGACATGATTATGATACAGATGGAGGATTTTGGCGTGATCCTAGGGATGGACTAGCTGTCCACCTATCACACCCTGGTGGACTATTTTGGGAGGAAAATCGTCTTCTCTATACCGGAGTTGCCTCCCTTTGAGTTTCATGGACAGCTGGTGGACGGAGGTTTCAGGTGCACCTCTGCGCTTCGGGCGGTGAGGCTTTTGAGCCAGGGGTGTGTCAGCTTTTTGGCCTGTGTAGTGGCAGAACCTAGCCCCGTGGCTAACTTTCAGAGTATCCCGGTGGTCTGTGAGTACCCCGACGTCTTAAAAGAGGAGCTGCCAGGATTACCGCCTGAGCGTGAGATCGATTTTGAGATCTCACTGGTAGCGGGGACCACCCCCATTTCTACTGCACCGTACCGGATGGCACCGCTTGAGCTGCGAGAGCTCAAGTCACAGCTACAGGACCTGTTGGAGAAGGGCTTTGTGAGGCCCAGTGCGTCCCCATGGGGAGCTCCTGTGCTGTTTGTGAAGAAGGACAGTACCCTGCGACTTTGTGTCGACTACCGATAGCTGAATAGGGTCACCATCAAGAACAAGTATCTGCTGCCGAGGATTGACGACCTCTTTGACCAGTTGCGAGACGCCATAGTATTCTCCAAGATAGATCTGAGGTCGGGTTACCACCAGTTGAGGATCAGGGAGACCGACGTCTCCAAGACAGCTTTCCGTACCCGGTACGGGCATTACAAGTTCTTGGTCATGCCGTTTGGGCTGACTAATGCCCCTGCTGCCTTTATGGATTTGATGAACCGTGTTTTCAGGCCGTACTTAGACCAGTTTGTGGTGGTGTTCATCAACGACATACTCGTTTACTCGCGGGATCAGGCGCAGCATGGACAACATTTACGTATAATCCTGGATACCTTGAGGCGACGCAGGTTGTATGCCAAGTACAACAAGTGTGAGTTTTGGTTGAGGCAGGTGAACTTCTTGGGTCATGTGATTTTAGGGGGATGGTTTGGTTGTGGATCCAGCCAAGGTAGAGGCCGTACTCAGGTAGGAGAAGCCACTCTCGGTGACAGAGATACACAGCTTTCTGGTACTGGCAGGTTACTATCGGCGATTTATCAGAGGATTCTCTCAGATTGCGCATCCTATGACCCAGCTGACTCGAAAAGACGTGCCCTTTTCCTGGACAGACAAGTGTGAGGCGTGTTTTCAGGAGTTGAAGGGGAGACTGACTTCAGCTCCTGTGCTTACCATTCCAGACAGCAGTGGCGATTTTGTGATTTACACCGACGCTTTGTTGCAGGGGTTAGGGGATGTGCTCATGCAGCAGGATCATGTTGTCGCTTACACTTCGCGGCAATTGAAGTCCCATGAGCATAGCTACCCTACCCATGACTTAAAGCTAGCAGCAGTTGTCTTTGAGTTGAAGGCATGGAGGCACTACCTTTACGGTGAGACCTTCGAGATTTTCACTGATCATAAGAGCCTCAGGTACTTGTTTGATCAGAAGGACCTTAACATGAGACAGAGACGTTGGTTAGAGCTCCTGAAGGACTACGACTGCAGCGTCTCCTACCACCCAGGGAAGGCCAATGTGGTGGCTGACATCTTGAGCCGGAAGGTGCCCGCCCACTTGGCCAGTTTACAGGCACAGAGTTGGAGTCTCATGGAGGAGTTGGGTAGTTGGCGACCCCGAGAGTCACAAGGGTATTGTGGGACAGTGGCAGTGACGCAGCAGACGCGATCAGAGCTGATAGATTGCATCATTGCAGGGCAGATGGCATATCCGTACTTACAGACACTGCGAGACAGGGTGTTGACAGGGGACCAAGGAGTCTTTTCCTTTTCAAACGAGATACTGTGCATGAGGGGACGTTTATGCGTTCCCAGGGACGAGTTGTTAAGAGAGCTCTTAGTTGAGGTGCACGGGTCCAGGTTCACCATACATCCTGGAATCACAAAGATGTACCATGACTTGCGACGTGACTTTTGGTGGAGAGGGATGAAACGGGATGTTGGTGAGTTTGTGCAATAGTGTTTGGTATGCTAGCAGGTGAACGCCGAGCATCAGAGGCCTGCAGGGTCGTTGCAGCCACTTCTTGTGCTAGAGTAGAAGTGGGACAGCATCGCCATGGACTTGGTGGTGGATCTACCAATTACCCAGCGGGGACATGACGCAGTCTGGGTGATAGTAGACAGGTTGACGAAGACGACACGTTTCTTGCCGATTTGAGTCACCTTTGGACCAGCATAGTTAGCAGAGAGATACATCTGAGATGTTGTGTTCCTGCACGGTATCCTATATGAGATTGTATCCAACAGGGATACTCGTTTTACTTCCCAGTTCTGGGTTGAGTTTCAGCAGGTCTTGGGGACGCGTTTGAGGTTCAGTACCGCTTACCACCCCCAGACGGACGGACAGTCAGAGTGCACCATATAGACACTTGAGGTCCTTTTGCGCTCCTGTGTGCTAGATTGGAGAGGCTCCTGGGAGGAGCATTTACCCCTGGCAAGGTTTGCATACAATAACAGTTATCACTCGAGCATCAGCATGGCCCCTTACGAGGCTCTATACGGACGGAGGTGTACTGCACTCTTGAGTTGGGTCGAGGTGGGGACTAAGTGGGAGGTTGGTCCCAGGCTGATCTGGTAGAGTCAGGAGATGATATAGCAGATTCACAGATGATTCCGCACTGTCAGGAGCAGGCAGAAGAGCTACGCTGACTAGAAATGCAGAGAGGTGTAGTTCGAGGTTGGGGATCACGACTTTCTCCGTGTTTCGCCCATGAAGGGCCTGCAGCGTTTTGGAGTGAAAGGGAAGCTTGGGCCGAGGTTTGTGGGGCCTTTTGAGGTCCTGGGTGGGTAGGACCTGTTGCTTACTGGCTTGCCCTTCCTCCCCAACTTTCTAGAGTGCACGACGTGTTCCACGTGTCCAACCTCAGGAAGTACGTCGTCGATCCCAATCACATTCTGAGCCACGAGAGCATCGAGGTGGGTGACAACCTAACCTACCCTGAGAGACCAGTACAGATACTAGACAGAGCCATCCCGAGTTTGAGACAGAAGCAGGTGCCACTGGTGAAGGTCTTATGGAGAAGCCAGCGGTACGAGGAGGCGATGCAAGAGTGGTACTCGGAACTTTTTGAGGGTACGTCTTTTCAGACCTACTTTGATCCTCTTTAGGTTTGTTATGTGTTCTTACGTTCCTTTCCCGCACCCTAGCTAGCTCAAGTTTCAGGGATGAAACTTCCTTTAAGTTTGTTACGATGTAATGACCCGTTACATTTTTAGCCATTTAAGATGTCTAGAGTTTCAGTTAGACGTTTGTCCAGAAGTCTGGACACGTGCCCAGACGTTTGAAAGTGAGATTTTCGTACTGCGCTTTGCACTCTACGCGCGGGTGGCACGCAGAGGTCGCTCCCTCTCTCTCTCCTTCACCCCTCGAACCCTAACCCCTCTCTTATATATACCCCCTCCCTTCTCTCCTCTCCTCCTCACACCACAGCCACCGCCACCTCCACCTTCTCCTGCAATAGCCACCTTTCCCTCCGCCTCTGCTGCAGCCACGGCAAGGAAGGAGAGCCACCGGCGAGGGGTGAGCGGGGAGGAGCAAGACCGAGAGAGTGCGAGGGAGTGAGAGCGGGGGAGGAGGAAGACGACCGCGGGAGCTCGGTGGAGCTTGAAGAGGAGCCGGTGAGGAGCTGCTCAAGCTCCTGCAGCTGCTGGAGCTGCTACTGTGGGCGTAGGTGCGAGCAGAGCGAGGAGGTTCTGATGCTGGAAGTTTTCCAGTATCAGACATTTAGAGTGAAGTCCAGATGTTTGGCAAGGCACCTGGACGTCCAGAGCTGAGGCAGGACGTCTGAAAGCACGTATATCGCAAGGTACGTATCTTCCTGTGCCATGCATATCGGAGCGCAGGGGATGTCGACCGACCATTGTGTCTGCGGGCGACTGTACACAGGTGCAGGCTTTGGGAAGGGGTGAGGTACGCTTTCCCAAGCACTTTTGGACGTCTGATCACATCACCAGACGTTCGGAGGTGTTCTAGATGACTGGAGACCTTGTCCGACGTCTGGAACGGTCCCCAAACGGTCGCAGAGTGAGTCTGGATGTCTGATCAGCCGCAGGAAAGGTAAGGTGAATTCTGACGTCTTTTAAAACGTTTGATTTTGATCAGTAACCGCGTTTTTTGCCATTTTAAGGCCCAAACGGAATCGCTTTTTGCAAACGAAGCACCGTTGTTTTCCACTCGAGTTCCTTTACGTATTCGTGTTGAGTATCTACTGTTTTGAGCTCTTCTAATGTACATTGGTCTCTGGTATAGGTTACCAGCCAGTGGCGTGTTCGGGGCCCGCGAAGATGACGAGATCTACAACACAGGCTCCCATTCCTCCTGTGATACCCGGTAGAGTGGTCTAACTCAGTTGTTAATATTTAAATAAGAATGTACTTGGTTGGAATAGTCGGATTGAACTCTAGGATGTGGAATGAACCTTAGGGTAGAAATGAATGAGCATGTTTGAGCTATATTGTTTACTTCAATGCAAGGTTAAAATAAATTGCTAGCAAATGCTTTTAATACAATTACGAGATGTATGTTAAAATACAATCTGCCTGTATGTAATTGGGAAATTGACTGTGAAACCACAAGTTGCATGTTTTGAGAATTGAATGATTAAAACAAGAGATGCCTATATATGGATGAGGAACGAATTATGAAACATGAGATCTGGACTTGGATAAATGATATGAATATGAGCGTGAACCCTACAGGGAAGTAGGAGTAGAACTCTTGTGGATGAAAGGAAATTTGGGGAAGTGAGCTACCCCTTGTGTAGGCGGTACCAAGGAGAAAAATTGTCCCTTTTTAGTGTAGGGCGGAGCTAGCCTCCCTTGGGTTGAGATCCAGGGTTAGGATTGGCCACTCTACACCGACTCCTGTTGGCCCTCGTGTATACGGTACCGAGGTGTGCTACTAGTGTAGGAAGGGAGCTAGCCACCCCCACGGGGTCGAGGGTTCAGCTAGCTATCCTGCACCGACTTTATTAGGCCCTCTGGGTAAACCAGGGTAATGGGACAAGGGTACATGGACTGTGGAGGGGCGATTTCCCTGTTTGGTTCTGAGGGACGAGACCTTTGTTCTGAGAGGCCAATGCCCTATACTGTTCCGTGCTGTACTTTGGGCATACCCACCTGTGGAAACGACTGACCGCGTGTCAGTGCGGGGTAGCTAATCGTGCACTTATCACGCGTGCCGTAGTCACCACTACGTCTTGACAGTGACCTCGGGGTGGTTGACTGAGTGTAGGACTACCATGGGGGACTCTCACGGTCAGGAGAGCACCACGTGTATCTTCTACTCTACTGAAAAGACAGTAATCCAGATTGTTCCCACGAGGAACATACAAGATCAAGAAATACTTAGACACTTTGAGAAATAGATGAAACAGAAACACTTAAATGAGATAAATAGAAACGAGAAATAAATCTGTTGTTGTTTTTACTGTACTTGTATTTAAATAATGTAAACACCACTCTACTAGCGTTCGTTGACTCTGTCTTTTCATTACACTGTTCAGGACTAGAAGTTGAGCAGCCCGAATTTCCGGTTGCAAAGGATACTAGACTTAGCCGAGCCCAGCCGTAATCATTTTTTCAACACTTATTTTCTTTACTGTTGTAGTGTGTAATGGACACATAGTTTACTATTTCGATTACTTTCTGTTTCTTTTACGTTTTCTGTTGTTGTTGTGGTGGCATGTAATATGTTTTGAGATAGTTGTTCTACTTTCTTTAATGTTTCATACTTTTCTTCTGGTTAGATATATTGTATGTGTGAATGTGGTTTATTTTCTTACTTTTGGTTATTTCTTGTTGAACGACTAGATCTTAGGATTAGTCGAGGCGAGTCAATCTTAGATCCTGTAGAAATCTAAAAATAAGATCGTAGCAATATTAAATCATAAATCATATCAAATTTCACTGCTTACTCCTCTGGCAAATCTTAACACCATCTATAACGTAATTCCTCCCAAAGTTTATCACTGTTAGAAAGATAACCTTATATCAAACGCTGCCAAAGTGATTGATTGATAACGTTGTGCATGCATGGAGGAGGCTCACAGGCCTCTGGATACTTGACGTTTGCATGGAAATTATATTGTCAAAACATGTGTATTCGGTGATGAAGAGCGTAGGTAATATTTGTCAAACAAGTACACAACTGCATTTAATGACGTCAATGCCTAAAGTGGTTGATCATGTCAAGATGTACATCTGAGTTACTGCACGTACGTGTGATGTTCGAATCACTTACGGTTCAAACTAACAGGATTAAGGTCCTAAGGCTGGATTAACCGATCGAAGAGAGGTTTATATATAAAATTATTAATTCTGACGGGAATGGATGCGCTCTTCGAGCCGGTTAAATCTGCCATGTAGTGCCTTACACTGAAGCGAGATTAACCGAAAGAACTAATTAAACGTTTTTCTTGTTTAGACACCTCATGTAAAAACGGGTGAAAACAAAAACTAGTGCCTTATAAAAAAGAATCTGCTTGCTACAAAGCTCTCTCACACACATTCTTTCTAGTCAGCCAGCTCGCTCTCTCCCATCTTCCACACCACACCGCCCCCCTCCCCCCAATGATGATATCACTGGTGAGATGTTTGGGGGAGATAACCCTGCTTCTAACTAATTAATGTTCCCTGTATTAACTTGCCAACACTTGTCTCAGCTCCTAGCCTGTATCATAAAGAAATTCATAGATATACTTTCTCGCTAAGAACACTATTAGAAAAATTACCTCCGATCATGACTATTTAATCACAATTTTTGAAATCATGATCAAAAGTAATATATAATCATAATCTTAGGTGGAATGGTAATTAAAAAAGTTAGGTAAGTCCATTTTATCATTATTTTAGAAATTGTGATCGAAAGTGTTTAATTGCAATTTTAGATAGAATCATGATCATTAATCTTTTTTTATGATTTCAAAATCGTGATTAAATTTTTTTTTTTTTAAAAAAAGTGTTCTTCCCCTAATTCCCCCTCTCAAAATCCGATATCTCCCCTCGCTTCACCCACGATTTCAAATGCCTTCCCCCAACCCCATCGCACTCCCCTCACTACCACTACCTGTTACCTACTCTTCCTCAACAACCTCTGCATTGAGGTCTCCTCCCACGTTGCCTTTCTCTCCTCCTCCTTCTCCCCCGATCCCTTCCTCCGTTGTGTTGCTTGCTACACGAACCACCTCCTCGTTGACCTCGCTAAGAATGGTATCGAGCATCATACACCCCACGATCCCCCACCTCTCCTCTTGAGAGATCTGACGGGTTCGTCACATTCGCAAAGGAGGCCATCAACCTAACGTACAACCCTAGTGATGCACTTACAGGATCTGCCGTGGAGTGTAGACACCATTGACGAGCCGATGGCGAACAAGCACCAGCCACTAGGTCGAGAAGGGTAGCGCATGCACCCTCAGGGTTCTCGCAGTGAAGGTGCAATGCCCTTTTCTCGTTAGATCTCCAAGGGCTAGTTTACTTGGAGTGTTAGAAAAGCGATGTTAAGAAATGGGAAACTAGTATTAACCTACAATTGTGTTTACTTACAGAGTGGTGTTAACATCAGTTTGTATGGTGTAAACCCGCAAATTGGTGTTAGATAAACCAATGTTAAAGT
The DNA here is from genome assembly GCA_037157565.1 of Thalassia testudinum. Lineage (NCBI taxonomy): Eukaryota > Viridiplantae > Streptophyta > Magnoliopsida > Alismatales > Hydrocharitaceae > Thalassia > Thalassia testudinum. Next base: position 50,222,804 of record JAZHRO010000031.1, on the reverse strand, counting down.
GGGTAAACCCGTGTTAGTAAATTGAGGGTTAAGTAGTTAAGTAAATGGTGGTTAACCCCCCTTTTGAGGGATTAACCCCCTAAATAAAATAGGCCCAAAGGGGCAAAAACAACTTCCTCCCCCACCCTATCCGGGTCATGCTTGTTGAGGGTGTTTCTAGAAAGAACTTTAGTTCCTTGGCAACATGTTTCCATTCCAGGTGTAGTTTACTTGGGGGTTTAACCCCATAAAAAGGGGTTAACCTATATTTACTTGACTACTTAACTCCTCATTCGCTAATTTAGGCTTAACAACTTTAACATGGATTTATCTAACACTAATTTTAACTAGTGTTAGCTAAATCCGTATTAAAATCATACACCACTCGTATCTCTGACATCTCTCATGTTGTATATACGTAACACCTCTATCAAGTAAACGTTATAATGGTTAACACCATAACTTAATACAAATTCAAGTAGATATAAACTAGCGTTAATATCATTCTGCAACTAAATAAAATTACAGGTTAATACTAATTTTATATTTTTTAACGTCATTTTCCTAACCCCTTAATTAAACAACCCCTAAAGTTCCACTAAATTAATTACATTTCTTCGCAATTGAGGTTTAGAATATTGAAGGTGCATATTCTTGGAAGATCCCTACTCAACATGACAGACCTCTCGAGGTCAGATGGTACCTCCATTTCCTCTTAATCTCAGCTTGTTTCACACCGTTTTCACTGTTGTAGCCGGCAATGGGGTCTCATAATTGGCTACCGATCGACAAGGGACTTCATAGCCAAGACTACGTAAGGTTGATGATCAATATTTCATCTAGTTAAGTCAACTCTCCTTTATAAACTCATTTTCTTGATTTAGCCTTCAGAGCTTCTTTCCCTCACAACTATGATGGGTTCCAGGTTGCTGTAGCCAGATACCGGCTATTTCTTGTATTAGTTTTTTTTTTATTTTTTTTTATTTTTTATCATACGAGGTCTCATGAGCTGTTAAACACGTCCGCCAAAATATATGGCAGATAATCATCAGGATTAAATAACAGTTTAGCATGATGAAGGGAACCTTATGTCTCCAAAATATACAGTAGTCAGTTTAGTGGAACCAAATAACATCTTCAAACAGAATCTTGGATAAGATATTTCAAAAATCATTTTATTTCTGAAGTGGTAAAAAGAAAAATTATGTTTACAAATCACGAAGAACCAATGTCTCTTTCACGTAGCATTTAAATATTTAAGCTGAAGAGGCCTTGTTACTACACCATACGTGGTTGATTTTTTTTTTTTCCTATTATCGTCACGCATATCCTTGTATCATATCGTTGACCGAGTATGGTATCACGAGAAATTAGTTCATTACCATTTCTTTATTTGAAGTTTTTTTTTTTTGTACAATAAAATTACAAATTAGAAGACTCTACTATTAATGCTGAAGGAGCCCTACTATCTCATATAGAAATATTTTTTCAAATCTTTTGCGTTGTGTATCCTTATAACATTAGGTGCCTCGTAGCACTGCTTTTTGATCGGTTGATTTTTTTTTTGAGTGAGTACTTAGGTCCTTTTGGCTTATATAATAATTAAATGAATAGGAAATTAATAGATTAAACAGTGAAATAAGTGAATTAAATTATTTAAATATTTTAAAAGATTAAAATTATTTTCTAGAAAAAATGAAAGAAATTTACTTCAGCGAGTCTTAACCTGAAGGAAGTATGAATTAAGTGTCAGATTAAATATTTAATCTAATGTAAGATTTTGTTTCCAATTTACCATCAAGCAAAAGATCCTCCTTCGCGATATGAAACGGTCCCGACAATTTCCCTCCTCCACCCCCACGCTTCATGTAGGCCTACACGTACAGACACACACACACACACACACACAAGTGACTCCACCAACGAGCACTCACAGATTCACACATCCGCCACCCCTCCAATGGCTTCTCTCGTCCTCCCACTTCTTCTCCTCTCTACCTTCCCCTCCCACGCTCCGGCGGCTACCTACAACGTCCGAGACTTCGGCGCCTCACCGGGCGGCGAAACCGACTGCGCAAAGCCGTTCCGGAGGGCGTGGAAGGCGGCTTGCATGGCCGGGGAGCCCTCGGCCGTGCACATCCCCAAGGGGAAGTACCTGATCAGCTCCGCCATCTTCACAGGACCCTGCAAGAGCCCCTCGGTGGAGTTCCGCATCGACGGGACCCTCGTGGCACCGCGGGGAAACGCCGCGAGCCACAGTTGGCTCGAGTTCAACCACGTCAGCGGCGTCTCTATCGTTGGCGGGGTTCTCGACGGCAGCGGCGCCGCACTTTGGCGGTGCAAGACCTCTGGAAGCAGCTGCCCTCTTGGCGCCTCAGTAAGTAGCTATAGCTAGATTCGAACCGCACTACAGTTTATAGTTTCGTCATCTTTGTTGTTAGGGGTAGTTTTTTTTTTTTTTAATTTTTCCGAAAAGTAGACACTTACGTTAAGGGGAATGGATACGATAGAGGAAAAGGAGCCCTCGGCAAGGGAAAAATACCCTCGCCCCCTCCAAGGGAGGAGCATCAAAACAAACACAAAACAACAAAATAAAAGAAACAACGAAAATTAAAAACACAAAATAAAGATAAAAAAGAAACGTCTAAATAACATTAATCCGAAGCATACACAAAGGCCTACGGAATACGACATTGCCACCAAAGAATTTAAGCATCACCACGATCCACGTTAACAAGTAACGAGAGGTCGAGAGATTGACCACCAGATAGGTCGTGACGGAGCCTGACTTTAAGCGTAGTCACTAAAGACCAAGAATAATACACGAACCGAGACGCGGATAGACATGCCGACAAAAAAACGAAGGTGGAGCGGCGTGATTGGAGAGCATCAGCCAGCGACACTGAACGTCAGGAAAAGAATCGACGGCGGCAACCCCAGTCACCGCCGTAGGAATGAACGGAAGGAGATCCGGCGACCATTGGAGGCAACAGCGTCACCGAATGCAACAAGTCGTACCGATGCAAGCAAACGCCGATTGAAGGGGGAATAGGCGGTAGGAGGTGATGTGATGAAGGAGATCCACGGGGTGGGAGGTCGGGGGTGAGTATGGAGGGACCTTAACCAGCACGGACCACGGTGGCTAATCGGAGCCTCGCCCGGAAACTGCAGAGGGCTTTCCAGGGTGGGGGAGGGGAAGAGAGACGGGAAACATACGACAGTATAGTACTAGTGTGAGTGCAAATGGGGGTATTTTTTTTTTTTTTTTTAAATATATTCTTAATTTTCCTCTGACAAGAAGTTGGTCATGGTTACCATTGAATCGTGCCTTAGTCGTTGAGCATCGGCCACTCGGCGGGCGTGACGGTGACGGACCTCACCTCGATGGACCCCAAGCTATTCCACGTTTTCATCTACGGCTCGGAGTCGGTCTGGGTGCGCGGGGGGCAGCTCCTCGCACCCAAGAGCAGCCCCAACACCGACGGCATCCACGTGCAGATGTCGACCAAGGTGAACATCTCCGGCACCACCATCCGCACCGGCGATGACTGCATCTCCGCGGGGCCGGGCACCGCCGGCCTCCGCATTGAGAACGTCACGTGCGGGCCTGGCCACGGCATCAGGTAATCATATATATATATTCGTGAATTATACATGCATGCATGCATGCATGCATGCAGATGTACAGAATTATCATTCAATTAAAGGAAAATTACACACAAATAGTGATGGATAGATCTAACCAACGGTGTGGGGGGTGGGGGGGGGGGGGGAGGTTACGATGCAGCATAGGGAGCCTCGGGAGTAGGAGGGAGGAGGAAGGGGTGGAGAGGGTGAGGGTGAGGAATGTGACGTTTAAGGGGACTCAGAATGGGCTGAGGATCAAGACGTGGGCAAGGCCGAGCAACGGATACGTGAGGGATGTGGTGTTCGAGCGCGCCGTTATGGAGGATGTGAGCAACCCGATCGCCATCGACCAGAGCTATTGCCCTGGAATCAGAGACTGCCCCAGCCAGGTTAGTCCAATTTTTGGTCCGCCTGCCAATTTCTCTGATGTTAGTCTCAACTAATTACTGTTCTAAAGCGTTTTTTTTTTTGTTGTTGGGTATTAGTCGTCGTTGGAATGAAAATATAGTTAATATAGGTTTTAGGTACGCAGATAAATTGGCGAGCTCAATTGCATGCATGGACATTGATTTCACTATCCTTCTCGCTCCTGAGTTTGGAAATTTTGGCAAACACCGTGTTGTGTATTTACTTACAAATGGAAAAACCCCGTTGCTCCTATCGGGTGGTTTCATGGGGATTGGACAAATCGGAAAATTGTATACGGAGAGGAATTATATATGTCGTAGGTCTTCTTCCATGCCGATTGCAAGCAATTTACGAGGACGAAGTTGAGAGGCCATGATGGGGGTGGAACGCTCGGGTGCCCTTTTACTTCCCGATGACACGTTTCCGCTGCTTTTCTTGAGAAAACACCCCCTGATTAATGTTGTGCACTCCTAATAATTAATAATAGTTTAAGTACCTAGAAGCACTCATTAAAGCCTCTATGAAACGGCCGAAGTCTGAACTCTCGCCTTAACTGCGTCATTAAACTAATGAAGAGTTTGTCAGGAAATTTGTCTTGAGAAATATGAAATTGATATTAAAAATTTTATTTATATTTAGATGTAGAGTGACATTAATCTAATTTTTATTTATTTAAATTAATACTAAAATATACTGTTAATTCTTACGATGTTTACCAAAAATAATATTAATATTAATTTCTGATGAATAAAATTTAGATGTCAAAGAGGTAGAAAATTAATATCTATTCTGCTAACATATTTGAGAACAACTATTAGTAAAATTGATGTTAGAGATATTTAGTCTAAATTTTCACCGTATAAGTTAACCTCTCACGTAAACATAGGTCAAGAGGGTTAACCTATCAAGCAAATTAACCCTCACTTTATCGGTTAAAGCACCAGCAGTCTTTCTTCCATGCAATTCCCGAAGGAAAAGTTCGAGGAGAATTTGTCACAATAACCCCGTCAAAAGTTCCTATTCTTGAATTTAACAAGCGGTGTTCTTGCATTGACGTTGTTGGTGTAGCTAACAACGTACGTACGTCCCGTGTAGCAGCACTCAGGGATCGAGATCAGCAAGGTGACGTACAAGGATGTGAAGGGGACGTCGGCGACGGAGGTGGCGGTGAACTTAAATTGCAGCGCTACCCACCCTTGTAAAGGGATCAGGCTTTACGACATCAATCTCACCTATGGGAATAGGCAGGCGCTCGCAAGTTGCAAGCATGCAATGGGCACAGCAACCCGCGTGGTTAGTCCTCCAAGCTGTCTCTAGGATTAATCGTCTGGGGTGTATCATATAAGTTGGTCGATTAGATCTTTAAGAATTTAGATTAGGAAAGGGGTGTAACTTTAGGGTCGGTCTGGAGCAGGGCATCTTCCCATGCATGCACTGATTAGCCTATAGTATGGTGGTTGTGCTTGGGGGCGAGAGCAGGAGAGTGAACTCTTTGTTGGAAGCCCATCTTTTTTAAGTGGCATCTTTCAAATGGAGGAAAAAAAAAGGACTAATCGATCGATTACTTGCATAGATTACACCATTTGGATTTCTAATATTTCTTTTGATGTTTTTCATTTCTTAGATTTTATCACGTAAGTTAAGGACCGATGCTTTTGGGTGAGAGAACATTACATAATTAATATATAATATAGATCGGGAAATTCGTCTTCCTTTAGAAATATCATTTTGATTCATTATTACTTGTGGGTTTTTTTGTTAATATAGTTTACGTTTTGGAATTTATGCTGGATTCCACAATTGCTGTAGTCACACAAATCTACTACTTGAAATTCAACACAGATGATTATTCGAAGGATCCCCATCTCAACAAATTCACTAATTAAGTAGCTAGCCAATGGAAGCAGCATGATTCAGCAATATTGATAGATCGAACTAGTGTCATAAAAATCGAATCAAATTGGCTAATCAAACTAGTTGGGTTGGAAATCGGTGGATGATTTGTTGAATCATCAGATTTTCAAATAGAAGACTTAAAACTAGTTGGAATGGGTAGAAATCTGATTTAACTAGTGCAAATTGGTAAATTGGATCCATTGATTTGACCCCATGTAAGTTAAAAAAAAAAAAATCACACCTATTCAAATAAAATATCCTCCTTAACCCAAACCCCCCTTACGCACAATGTTCCTTCTCTAGTCCTTATTGCACTTTGAAACCCTAACCTACTCTGACCAACCCTCCCTCAATGAACGTCGCTCCCTTCTCCCCTAGCCAGAGCTCTCCTCTTGCAATCTCTCGATTGCCACTTTATCCACATTGGTCGGTCCTTCCTCTCCTCCTCCAAACTCTACCTTCATCGCTGATCAAAGCTTGACTAGTCTAATTTTTTCTAGCCTTATTCAAATAACAATGAATCACTGGTTTGATTGATTCAAATTGTCAATTAAACAATTAAAAATTAAAACTTGACCAATATGATGACCTGTCGATCAAACAACCAACAAAAATGATTTTCCCATGCAAATTTCTAGGTCAAATTTGTTGCCCCCTTCCTTGCAGAAAATGAAACCTGACCCCCTTTACTAGGCCCCGCAGTGCTTTTGTCTTCTTGCCCAAAATGAGCAACCGTGATCAGCGGCATGGAATTTAACCTGGAATTTTGCACGAAGAAATCAATGCTCAAGAACCAAAGCTTTTCAATAACGAGAAAGTGGTCACCTTTAATGAGAAAATGGATGCTTAGGACATGTTACGTACGTCACCCGCAGTCAAACCGTGAAAAGCTCTCGTGACTGCAGGAAGCTAATTCGCCATCGCTCCCAGTCGATTGAACACTCAAACAATCCAGTAATAATACATATTCGTGTCATTTAAAATATTAAAATCACATCAAATTTAATTATTGCAATTATGAATAAATTGCTAATCAGTGCCACAAAAGAGGATAGACCTTGGAAAAGAGTGAACGAGATCTTAAACGGCACAAATATAAAATAAACAGTAATCGACCCATTTGCACACACCCGAGATCTCTACCAAACATCACCGGCAACATCTAATTGTACATCAGATGACAGGATTTTTAAATCTTCGGTGATACATTAAAAAGCGTCCACGATATTTACCTTTTTTTTTTCTCTCTTTTTTTATTTTTATTTTGAGTCTGCACAGAGGGGATAACTTGACCGCAATGCAACTAAAGTTTTCATTCAGTGAGGGAGATAAATTTGTGAAATAAGTAAAAGAATATGAAAGGAATGGAATAAGTGAGTTAATTCGTTTAGATATTTTGACGGATTAAAGTTATTTCTTAAAGAGAGTAGAGTAACTTTAATTCAGATTAAGTTCATTTAACTCGACGTAAAGAGAAGACGGATTAAATGACAGGTTAAATACTTACGACTACGTAAATTCACTTAAATCGTCAATCAAACAGACCCAAAATGTCCACTTCCTCTTCTTGATGAATGTGAAGTATAATCAGGACATGCAACGGATATGACTGTACAATCTCAAATCAGCTGAACCCCGTAGCTTACATTGTAGGGTCAAAATAATCAGGATCTATCCAAAAGTAAGTAAAGTTGATAGCCTTCACACTTCATATAATCATATCTAATAAAAAGCCGGTGCACTTTACTACATACACTTAATATAATAATGTCAATTGCTTCACCCAACATTGAAAAATAAATAGCAAAGAGCAAATGTTTAATTTTCATTCGTCAAAAAATATATGGAGGTACTTGGTTGCAAAATAATTATAGATCTTAATTAATCAAAATAATATTAAAATCCTAATTAATATGTATATATTGCATGTATATTCAGCATACATTACATTATTTTATTTTATGTAGTTGTACATAAAATAATAAAACTTCATCTTATTATTTGACATTTCAATTCATGTTTGTAGGTAATAAAGAAGATTAGATGATCTTGGTGTGAATAAGGAATAAAGTGCAATAGGAAGGACCTCTAGAGAGTACCTAGAGAGAAGAATAAAAACTAGTGGAATAAAGAGTGGAAGATAGAAGAATAAAAAGAAAAGATGGCATTTTAAGAGAAAGAAGAGGAGAAAATACTAAACCAAACCAAATCCTATGATCCATAGCCAAATAGCCCTCCTAAGTCTTAATACACTATCCATATACCGCTATTCACAATCCTTATTCCTATCCCGAAAACATGGGATAACCTAATCCTAGCCTTGAATTACCTCAAATCCTAGTTGACCAATCCGACAAACGAAAACTTGGATAACCCTATTCACATTCCTAATCCACTATTCATGCCCCTATCCCTACTCCTTACTATCATAATTATCCAGGTCCTAACCCAATTTAGGATTTCCAAACCTATTGTGGTAGTTCTTATCACATTTAAAAAAATCACCACACCACTTTAACCTTAAAAACACATAAGTGATAAGAAATTTTACACCGGTGAAACTATGTTCCATCGATAATAAATTATTCTAAGGGTAGTTTCACCTGTCCAAAATGATTTTGTACCCGTGGAAAGAGATTTTGACCTATGAGTTTAGGATTTATGGTTTAGGTTTATAGAAAGTGATTTCACGTATGAGAAATGATTTTTCACCTTATTATTTAAGGTCTAGGATTTAGGTAAACCCTAAACACTGAAGACTAAGGCCTAAACCCTAATGTGAAAAATCGCGTTTCAAGTGTAAAATCACTTTTCATACGTGAAGAAACACATGTAATTTAATTTTGCACCCGTGTAAAAAAATATTACGCCGATGCAAAGTAGTTTAAAATAAGGTGCAATCTTACTTTACACTTGTGAAAAAAAATATTACACATGTGCAAAGTAGTTTAAAATAAGGTGCAATCTTATTTTGCACTTGTGCAAAAACATATTACACTCTTGCAAAAAAGATTACACTGGTGCAAGGAAGTTAAAAGTAAGGTATAATCTTACTTTACACATATACAACAAAATATTACACCGACGCACTGGTGCAAATAACACCCTTACATGCCCATATATACATTTATAATTAATGCAACACACCAACGCACACAATCCTTATTTCCAACATATACCTTTATATGTGTGTATGCATACATAGATTGTATATCCACAAGTACGACGCGCATCTATGTTTGTGTGTGTGTGTATATATATATATAACATGTGTAAAAGTATACTTTGATATAATAACCACCTATATATATACAACCCATGCAGCCCTACACATATTTATCTTAACAACTCAAAAACACATCCCACGCTCATTTATATAATAACAAAACTTGCATCCAACACTTACACCAAACTGAACAAGGGGAAAACACCATCTGTCACACAGCACTACCCTCTCTCTTCTTCCTTCTTCCACGTTCATGCATAACCAATGTAGCTTTCCTCCGTGAGGATCTGTGCCTCCTCTTTGATAAAGATGGTCAGCTTGCTTCTCCAACCCTCCTTCAATTACTCGTGTGGCGACCATCTTCATTTTGTAATCTACTTGGCTCAATAGGAACAAAGGGATTCCAAGGACTTCATAAAGATTGGCAATGTGCATCCTTTGTAATTTCTCAAATATCACTTTCGATTTCAGGTTAGTTAAGCCCTTTACAAGCCCTTAGCAACTTTGTCCATTGGAGCTATATATCCATCTAACGGTCACAAGCTTAATTTTGCTTCCACTTGGTAAGGTGCTTAGGACATTAGGGATTCTAGAGCAAACCTTATCATGGGAGGGTTCGGCAGCCTAGGTTATAGATCCTTTCTCGGTGCTCAACGTTTTCAAATTCAAGAAGGCAAACTTATATGCAGTGCTCCATTTCTCCTTCTCATGTTGATTTAACTCTTCCCTTCATTTTCTTTAGTAAGCAAGCAAAATGGAGCTTCTTTGGACAGAGAGGTGACTGAAGCAACAATCACAAAATTAACTCCTTTTCTTTAATTACCAATGAATGAACTTGGTGACAACAGCACTAGCAACTAGGGGAATGACTGAGAATGGGTAAATTGTTTGCTTAAATTTCCAGCTATTCTCACATCAAATTCATGGTCCCATCAACTTGAATATAAATATGACAAGGTTAAAGTAGACATGATCCACAACTTACGTTTTACATCCTCAACAGATCCTACAAATCAACAGCTCCGTCATAATACTAAAAAATGCTATAGAGATCTCATTCATCATCCATCATTTTTCCGTAATCCTCTGACGCACCGAGTCCCCTTCATCAGCAGCAGCAGTAACAACAACGCAATAACAGATTTCCACCCCATCCCTATCTCCTCCTCTCTTCTTACTCACTCACAACCCAACACGACCACCAACCTGCACGCGCGCGCGCGCACAACCCACAGCTGGGACAAACTCGAATCCAACCCCAGAACACAAACAGGAAAAAACCATCGTGATATGATAGGCCTTTGAGTCATTCATTCAGATATACCTTCCTACACCTCCGATGGTCTCCGTTTCGATGCCTCTGCTATTGCCGGTGATACTAGTGGTCCACCTCCAGTCTCCTCCTGATCTAGTCTACCGTGGCCTCGATTCCGGCTACGTTCTCCCCGATGGCTCTCGTACACCCCTCCGCAAGCTCCAACACCTCCGCGATCGTCGTCCTCAGCAGCCTCCCCAGTGCCGAGAGTTAGAGTTAGGGTTGGGGCTACGATTAGAGTTAGGGCTACGATTTTTTTTTTACAAGAAAAGCGAAAACCCGCGCAACTTCCGTTTTTAGGTCCAAAAACTCCAATGAAGTGCAATGGACTCATCTTTTCCACAGAAACACCATGGTAACCTTAGATCTCATGTGTAGGTCTCGATTTATGTTTTAAAATTTTGAGGTAGAATGCACTTAAAATGTGTCAACACATTGTGAAATGCAAAAAAAAAAAAATTCTTGACTTCGAAAAAGTGACTAACGAACGTTAATTTACATGAAATTAGTGTCGTTGGTCTCAATTTTTGCAAGGAGTTCGAAAAAATACTTTTGACTTCAAAATGCATGGGCTTTCTTGTAAAAATCCTATAATGTGGGCTGTGATGTTCCAATTCGTAAGAAACATAAGTTGTTGGATCTCTTTTGAAAATTCAAGTTCACAGTCTCACAATAATACTAGAGAAATGATGCTACAAAATCAATAGTAGTTGTTATAGCATCCAACTAGTGTCATGCACAAGTGATATATTACTTATGCTACGTAGTGTCAATGTTGAAGAATTGGTGTTATGGTACTCGAACACAAAAGTGCATTAAATTAGCAATAACATTAACGTCAACATTGATGGAAAAGTAGAATGTGCAATTGCATGCAAATTTCTCTTATTTCTCAACATTTTTAATGCCCTTGTTAAACAGAAAAAACTATAAACAATTGCACAAAATAGAACACCAGATATAGAGGGGAAACTCATGTGGGAAAAAGCTCTACCTAGACTTTTCAATCTAGGACTTTGCCTCCAAAACCAATGGAGATCACTATCCAAAACATGATTACAAACACCCCTCTCCTAGATAGCCCTTAAGAAGAGTTTCATCCCACTTAAAAGAGAAAACAAGTAAACCACGGCCTAGGCACTCAAAACAAAGGCAAAGAGCAAGATAAAGATTACAAATCCTAGAAAGCCTTTGAGAATAACAATAAAATAGAGGCTTAGTAAACTCCCTTTGCAAACCTAACTGAGAAGTAGAAGCATGGAGGGAGTGCGCTGAAGAGATTAAAGTAAAGCACAAAGAGCACAGAGAAGCAATTTAGAGAGAGAATAGAGCTTCAAGCATGAGAATTGCTTATAATTATTGAGTGTAGGCTTAGGAGATCATAGGTAGATATTTATAGAGTGTAGGAGGTCAAGTTCAAGCCTCTGGAGCCATTCAATTTTCATTAGATCAAGTAAAAATGACTAGAAATCATAACTACATAATCAAGCTAAAATAGACGTTTGAAAAAGAAAGACGAATGTCTGCAATAATAAATTCAGACATTTGAAAGTAATGCTAGATGTCTGAGTGCCTCTAAGAAGATGCCCTAAGCTAAGAATTAATTAAATAATTTAAAAAATAGGTTCAATATTCATAAGTTTTTAGTAATTGATTATCAACATCAAGATTGAATAAGGGCATTTAATACAAAGACTTAAACGTCCAAAATTGGGAATTCAGACATTTGATTTTGAGGCAAGTCATCTAAAAAGATTACAGGGAGCTCAATAGTTATTGGAATAAAAAATTGAATCTACAGACATTTGAGCAAAAGGGATAAACATCTAGAATTGATTTTTTAGGCGTTTGCATGTCATGATAGACATCTAAATTGTTAAAGTAAGAACTTGAGCAAATTACTAACAATAATAAAAAAGGATCCAAGGATATCTAAAAATGATGGACAAAAGTCTACAAAAGATAAACTAGACATCTAATCGATCTCCTTAGCAAAAGGAGAATCCGATTCAACAAATAAAGCAATGCAAACACAGAAAATAGACACGAGAGGGTGACCCAGTTTCACCTAAAGTGGTGTACATCTGGAGGGAAGGCAGTGCTCCAGAACTTCCACTGGAATTAGGGAATAGTACAGAATCTCTAGGTTTTTCTCTCTCAGATTGCATGAAGACAGCCCCAGAGGGCCTCTCTTCCCTATTTATAGTACAAGAAATATCTCAACAACATTAAATCTCTTATAACGATTCTCACGAATTCTCCGGCACGTCTGTTATTTAGCTATTAATAGCACGCCGCCATTAATGTCGACGTAGGTGCCTTGGGTGTTGTTGCCGCTTCTTCGACTCTAGTCAATTCAAGTCCTTCGGCGGGCCGGTCCTATCCAGATTCACCCAAAAGAAGGTAGGTCTGGATCCATCTGAGTGTAGGCTGGTCGGGTGGAGCCAGATCCTTTTGTTTGCTTAGTATATGGGTAGCTGGATCCTTCTTTGGGCTTTGTGCAAAGTTTTAAACCCGAAGGTACTTTTTGCCTCTCATCAACATCTAAGAAAATAAGTAAGGCGTCTCCTTTTTCAAATGAAAATTAATCTAAGAAGGTTCTAGGATGTATCCTATGAGTTTCAAGAAGGTTTTGAAGTTCTTTTACATTCTATAAAATTAAAAGAAACTACAACAATAAAAAAAAAATTCTTACAAAACTTCATATCCATGAGCATTTCTTGTGCTTTATTAATAGACAACATTTGTTTTTATGAGATGCCTTACACAAGCTTCATTCTTGTTTTAGCCTTCCTACAATACTTTTGAGTGAATGGTAATATATTAACTCAAAAAGATACCAACCAGCAAGAATGCAGGAAAGGTCAGTATAAATCGGATACAAAAGCCCAGATGCTAAAAAGAAAACAAAGTAAGAGAGCAACTACAAGCAATCATTAATGATGAGCGCATCCAGGGTGGAACGATTTAAGGCCTCTTCGCCATGCAACCTCGCAATTCTCTCTTTCCAGAGTCTCTAGTTTGTGGCATTGGTAGCCATCCACAATACTTGTTAATCCTACAACACTTGTTAATCCTTAAAGCGTATATAATGCATATAAAAGTTTCCCATGTTTAAGGATTGCTCCAACTTGTCAAATGTTTTATTCTAGCATTTGAATCAAACGACAACTCATTCATGCCTAGAATGCTAGATTGAAGGCTATCCTTTTCTGGGTATAGGGGGATTGTTTCCAATCACCGCATTCAGGCAATTGAAAAGTTGTGCATCGTGACTTTTGTAAAGAACGTGGTTGGGAAATGTAAAAGCTGATGTAAAAGTTGACGCACAGCAGTGTAATGTCATCCTCACTTGATATCTGTTTTTTATGAAAAAAAATACTGACACATGATGGGGTCCACCACTATTGAAATCAACAAAAATCAATTTTTTACGGGTGTAAACTACTCGAATCACCTTCGGAACCACTTTGCACTGGTGCAATCCTCCTTTTCACTGGTGCAAAATCACTTTTCACCTTCAAAATAATTTTGCACTGATACAAAATTAAATTCCAAATGTTTCTTCACCTATAACAAGTGATTTTACACTTAAAAGGTGATTTTTTCACCTTAGTGTTTATGGTTTTGCACCGGTGCAAAATTAAATTATAAGTATTTCTTCACATATAACAAGTGATTTTACACTTAAAAGGTGATTTTTTCACCTTAGTGTTCATGGTTTAGTCTTTAATATTTAAATCCTAAGCCCTAAAGTGAAAAATCACCTTTCAAGTGGAAAATCACTTCTCATAGGTGAAATCACTTTCTATAAACGTAAATCCTAAACTCATAGGTGAAAATCACTTTGCACAGTTGAAACCACCCTTGGAATAATTTTACACTGATGCAAAATGAGATCTCACCAGTGTAAAGATACTTTAGAATAATTTATCACTGGTACAAAATCAATTAGAATAATTTATTACCGGTCACCTAAGCGTTTTAGGTTAAAATGGTGTGGTGGTTTTTTTTGAATGTGATGGAACTTATTACGTAACAAACCTTACGTTCTTCTGTTTCTTTAAATTAAATATCAACTATCAAGTGAGCCCACGTTCACAATGCTGTGTGAATCATGAGAACAACCACAAATTCTCCCACGTCACTTTTTGTATCAATATCTATATTTCCCTACTTTTTTGGTACAATACTTGTTAATCCTTAAAGCATATATGTCATATAAAGATTTCCCTTGTTCAAGGATTGCTGCAACTTGTCAATTGTATATTCTAGAATTTATATCAAACGACAACTCATTTTTGCTTAGAATGCTGGATTAAAGACTACCCTTCTTTCGGTACAGGGGAATTGTTTCCAATCGCCACATTTGGGTGATTAAAAAGTTGTGCATCGTGACTTTTGTAAATTTATATTTATCCAAATAATATTTGTGGTGTTTGCTCCAAACTGCAGCTTTCTAATTTTACAACAACACTCCCAAAAGAAACCCATGTCAGATTCTCTCAATCGCGGCTTTTTGGATTGCCTTATAAGCCGAGGTAAAAGCTACATTTTGTGTCAATCGCATGACATTGCAGTTGCATGCAAACGATACTTTCAGTGTGTTCTTGTTTTTTGTTTTTGTAAGGTTATGAGTCGTGATCCTTTGCTTTATTTCTTGATGCAAGACTAAGCACTGTAGTCCGTTGTATTATTTTCTCTTCGAATCGAGAAAGTATTGATCTAGTTCTATTACCCACCCTCTTTTGATATAGCTCAACGGGGAAAGACAACCGTATAAAATTATCTCCCAACTTTTCTAAAAACAAAAATTGACCCCTTATAATTACCACAATAAGAAACGTGCCAAAAATTAGCGAAGGAAGAAATTCAAGATTAAGCCAAAAAAAAAAAAAAAAAAAAAGATATTCAAAATTTTCCGGTCAATGTATCATGACTCATGAGAGGATGGAACCAAACAAGGGTCAAAGTAAACCAAGGTTTACGCCATCTGCAAAGCTGACTTTTTTTTTCTTTTTGTGGAGATAGAGATGCGCACCTCCATACAGCTGGCGACGTGTGATTAATTAACCAATGTGATTCATCTCTTACTGGTTTTACTCCCCCGGTTAATTAGCACTAAATCTTAGATCAAAACATGAACCTTTCAATAACCTATGAGTTAAACCGTGCACTTCCCGCCGTAGTCAGGGACGTTGAAACAGCACCGCAACTCACCGGCATCTCACTTCGGGAAAGCAATCCCCCTAATTATACTCTTTCGTATCAGTAATCACCAACTTATGGTAATCCATCTGTCTGCAAATCATCTGACCCAAAAGTTAAAGGGGGTCGATAAGATTTCCCCGTGGCATTAATTTAGTGGCCAAATGGAATTAGAAACGTAAGGACATGGCTCGCACTGGGATCCTCACATCTTCCTATATAAGTTAAACTTTAATCCCCCCTACCCTCTGATCATATCCCTCCCCTTTATAGCGTGGAGCCAATCCTCTAGATAGCACCACTTACAACTAAGTTTGGACCGGTGGGGGCATTGATCCTACCATATGGTGTACGTGTTGCTCTCTACTTTATATAGATCTCTCTTCTTCAGCTTACCACTAATTAGTTTCAACAGGAAGGAGGTGATATTATTTTCTGTTTGCTTTTGGGGTCTGCGTGGAATGTGTGTGTGTGTGTGTGTTTTACTGCTCAAGCAGACCTATAATTAGTGAATTTTCTGAAGGAAGATTTGTCTTATGTTGATGCATTGCCTTGGTCCCCTGTAATTGTTGCCTACTACCAATACCGGCATTTCAGTCTTCCCATGCAAGTTGGTGATTTCATAAATATCTAAATTTCTATACAAGTTTAAGTACGAAAAGTCGAACGTGCGTCTCTGTCTCCACCATTCAATCATTTTTCGTAGGACAACAAAAATGATAAAGTAATCAATTAATAGGAAAAAACATAGGAACAAAGTCACTTTAACCGCCCACAAAAGGCATTGTTACGTACTGTTCGGTCTCTTTTACCTTTCTTGCTTTGCTTGATCATCTAAATTTATTTCTTCTTCTTAACTTTCGACCTTCAAGTTCTCCCACATATATTTGCCTTGTAAATACGAGCTTCACGTTCCATGAGTAATTTTCTTTTCTTTTTGGGTAGTTATCTGGGTTGTACACGGGCATCCATTATTGTGGATTAGAATTTTTCAATTTAATTCAATCTGATACACCGCCAAATTTAACGAACTCAACCTATCAAATTGGATCGAGTTAAGTTAGGTTGAGTACATGATTATGTTTACCTTATACATGCTTGTTATATCTTTTACATTTAATAATAAAAAAATTTAAACTTAAATAACTTATATCTTATAAAAAAATGAATAAAATAAGTAAAAATAAAAAAATTTAAATTAAAAGTAATGAGAAAAGGATAATAATAAATTTAACAAAAATAAAATAATATATAATTACATTCCTCACCATCATTCAAAATAATAAAATTACAAATACAAATATTTAACAGAAAAATAAATGTTATAAAGTACAGTGGTGGTGGTTGGTGAAGGCATGATCGTCGGGGCAAAGGAGGGGGGAAAGGGGTTGGTGGTGCAGACGGAGAGGGGTCATTCGGTGGTGGATTAGTGGTGGTTGGTGGGGAGATGATCATTAGGGGTAGAGGAGAGAGGAAAGAGGGTGGTGGTGCTAATGGGAGGGGTCATTTGGTGGTGATGGCCCTAGTGGGGGGGGGGGTGGGGGGGTCATGCGAGAAAGAAGAGGAGAGAAGAGAGGGTGCTCTAGTGGTGGTAGTGGTGGGATCTTTGCAGGGAACAAGAGAAGAGAAGTTAGTCATCTGATGGTAGTGGTGTGGTCCTTGCAAGGAAGAGGAGAGGAGAGGTGGTGTGTAGTGGTGGTGGCTAGTGGGGGGAGGGTCCTCGAGGGGAGATAAGGGGACAAGGGGAGTGGTGGTGTTAAGGGAGAGGAGAGGTGGGTTACCCAAAGAGCACACCACCGAGGAGAGTAGAGAGCATGACGTAGAGTTTGGAGCTGAGGAGAGGAGAGGGTCTCACCTGGAGCTAATGGAGGTGGTGGAGATGAGGGGTTGGTGAAATCATAACGTGAAGAGCTAGCGAGGGTTGCAATTAGGAATTTAGGAGGGAGACTAAGGACATGCCGACAAGATAAGCATTTTATTGTAGCTTGCTGTCCTTTATATATTATACACGTATAATTATATCATACAAAATTATAAATTGAGTTGTATCGAGTTACAGGTTAGACTCGATTGGTCAAACCTCAAATCCAATCTAGTCTATTTTTTATCGGATTGAAAATTTTCAATCTAACTTAACTCATTATAACTCTCAACTTAACATAACTCTCAACTCAACGTAACACAACCCAATCAGATTGGATCGGATTGAATCGCACCCATGTACACCACTGGTAGGTGCTATGGCTAAGGAACTATCATTATTTTTTATTCATCTCATATTAATGTTGGTGGAATAAATATTTGATCCAAAAAAATTTGGCAAGCTATCTAGCTTTAAAGGGAGTACTCAATTGAACACTTCAATTGGGGGTATCACATGCAATTAAATGAGTTATTTCAAGCTCTGCTCACGGTACCATTACCTGTAAACGAAACGAATTAGAGTGCAATTTCTCATACATACATATATTCCCAAGGGGATGAACCCTAATCCCACCCCTCATTCTCAATCGCACTAATTCTTAGTCCAGAAAGTTTTTTTTTTTTAATTACATTGCATGCATGGTGTACTCAGATTTAGATTCTTGTTCTTAATTTCCCTTTTGTCCCTGTACTTTCCCGTGTTTACTTTTTCAATGAACTTTCAAAATGCTAATTTCTCTCTTTATTTTGATGAAGTTACTCGTTAAGTGCATTAACGTTAAAAACCTTAAATGCCAAGCTAAATTTTCACCGTGTTGCTCTCCACCAAAAACCAAATCAAATCAGAAAATTGAATTGAAAAATTAGATTATTAGAAGAATCGGTTTGATTTTTTGTTTTATAAATTAATCAAACTGATTTTTTTGGTCCTATTACTGATTCTATGGTCAGAAAAATCATTCCGGATAGAAGTTATTTATGTATATAAACACACATGCAAATGATATATGTGTGTGTATATATAAATTACTTCTAATATGTATTATATTTACACCAGTATGGTTACACCGGTACGTAATTTAACCCTTCAACAGTGGTCAGTAATTTATTTTCATATTTTATGTAAATTTTCTTACTTGAAAACTTAATTTAACAATGTATTTATTTACTAACATATTCTATTATCTTAGTAAAGGTAAAAGGAAGAGCATTCATCTTTGATTTTAATTGCCTTTGCAAGAGAAATATTTGTCCATGGATTATAATTTACTATTCTAAAGAAAATCTTTAATTTATATCATAAGTCAGGTTATCTTTTACGAGAAATATAAGTTGAGGATAATTTTGTGAAAGGGCTTAAAATTATGTAACGATAAAGGTTTGAATTCTTGACTTCTACACCTTAACTTATGAGATTCTCTTTGTATATCCTACTATGATTCACATTTTACAGAGAATGAAAAAATTTGGGATGTGTCAAAGTGGAATCAAATCAATTTCACACACCTCTAAAGTTGCAATAGAGTTTGTTTTCTATTTGTTTAGGATCATGTAATTTGCCTATGTGGTGAATCTCTATGCCTTCCCATTCCATCTCTTGCCGGAATGCCTCACAACACACACAAATGCAGACAGGTCCATAAATCCAGATTATTTTTCTATATTCTATTTTAAAGATTATTGAAACATTACTTATTTTCAAATAATTCCTGTTTCCTTTACTGATCTATTAAATTTGTTTAACATAGTTGGCTTGGTCATTATGTGTGGAAAGCCATTTAAGATTTTAAACTTATTGCTAGCTGACTAAAAATGTTCAAAAATTTTCGTCTATTATCACCTGAAAGATCTTGATTGTTGCAATTGCATAAGGGTTATCTATGAACTAATGAAGTAAACCACACTGAGCCGATTTACACCTAAACTTATTTAGTAGGGATCTAATGAGTATCACCTTTACAACTAAACATGTCTAATGACTTGTTCTTTAGTTTCATATTTTTCAAAGTCTTCTCATGCAAAATTAGAAACCCTAATCGTTTCCTTTTGATCTTTATGTTCCCAACTTCTCAGTGATGTCTAAGGAAGTAGGAAATTCATCAACACCACTTCCACCGATGGTGAACAAAGAAATGGCAACCTCAAGCAAACCTAGGGCCAACGAAGAGAGGCTTTTCTCATGCCAATTCTGCGGGAAGACATTTAGCACCTCCCAAGCATTGGGAGGTCACCAGAATGCTCACAAGGAGCGTGCTACCGCCCGTGATTCTCCCAAGGAGGTTGGTGGCTATGCAAGCTCACCATTCTCCTTTATTCATGGTTATCGCTCACTTGCTACTCTTCGACACCAATACTACTATCCCCCTAACCTCTCCTCTCGCAACTACATGCCATCTTGGGATAACACTAGCCACTACAATAACCATATCCCTTATACACAAACATCACCATTATCATTACGTAGGTTTCAACCATATGGTGCAAATGCGTTGATGGCCACTCACCATAACAACTATCCTTTTAGTGCCATCACTGGCTTGACCCCAACAAACACCACAAATGATGCTTCTTCTTCCCAACCCTACTTGCATGGAATGAGAGAGGAAGACAGGGCAATGGAGGAGAGAAGCAATCAAGCAACCGCACTTCAAATGGCCAAGCATGCTGGAAGAGATGGAGATGCTAATGGAGGTGAGAGCAAGCTTGACTTGTCACTCCATCTATAAACCCAACCTTTCTTTCTATTATCATTTAATGTGTTGTCCAATAATAGGTCCTTTCCTACAAACTTGAGTATTATGTCGTCCAATAAGCAATAGGTCCTTTATTGCAAACTTTGAGTATTATTGTGTTGAATAATTATTATTAGGTCCTTTCTTTCAAATTTGAATATTATGTTGTTGAACAATTATCAATAGGTCCTTTCTTTCAAAATTGAGTTATCATTTATCCGCTTTTATTCATATGCGATGTTATTTTTTTGTGTGAACCATATATTATTTGTTGTGGAAATGGAAGTTTCTTTTGTTTCGTTAAACACAATTGAATAAGTTCTCAAACTAAGAAATTATTTTTTCCTTTTGCTTGTCTACATAGCCAATATGTATAGATAGGCTGTACTTCAAAGTAAGCAACTTCCCTTGACTAAGTATTTGATGGAGTTGAAAAATAGACAAAGCAAGAACATGCAGTAAAGTTCATGAACATCTTGAGGACACGTTGGTGGTGTTTGATAAGGGGTATATATTTGCGGAATAACTAGAGAAATAGGAAAGGAATGATTGAGTAAGTAAAGTTTGATGTTTAAACAGGTTAAGTGATTTCACGGAAGAGGTGGAATAACTTTATATCGGATTAACTTTACAACAACTCCATCTATCGATACAAGTACCTGTCTCTTTCCTCCAACACATCGATAAATGCCTGACAACCATCTCTTTAAACCTGGTCTTTCCTAGTCCTCTATCTACTGTCTACCTCCATCTTTCTTTCTTTATTTTTTGGTGTGACCTAAATCCCTTGTTAGGTAAATTGGAGGAAGTGTTGTTCCTTGCAACACCACTCTACAAGTTTGGTACTTGGGTTTCCACTACCATAGGTCAATGTTGACACTGAGATGCCACTTCCATCTTTTGGACCTCCAATCATAGGTTCGACTTCACCACGTGCATCAAGCAATAGAGCTTTATACATCTCAAAGGTAGACCTTTAACATTCTTTGTTAAAGATAAGAGCTTTTAGTCTATCAACATACTTTAACATTCACTGTTAAAATTACTTATGAGGAAGTAATGGTTTTGGGATCAATATTATTAGTTTTATATCTCAACGGAGCCAATTCATGATTACCCACGAGGTTGTAGCAATAGTATTTTACTGTTCGCCTAAGAACCTTTTAAGGATATGTATAAATACACTTTAGGTTAAAACTGAATATTGTGTCTATCTTAAACATAGACATATTTCCTTTACATTCATCACATTTCCTTTGCATTGAAGTAATTGATGAAATGCAATGAAAGAGTTAGCTTTTGTTGTTGTACCTGGCATTGAGATGAATTTCTAAAAGAAAATTGTAATAATATTTTCCCTGAAAATATGTTGCACGGGGATAGTTCATGGTAACTATTGTCTATATGTGACTGCAATGGTCTATCAACTATCAGAAGAGCATAGGCAACCTGCTTGCTCCTCTTCATCTGCTTCTTCCTACTTCTCTGTGCTCAAAAGCTATTGCTACAGTAGGGCCCCGATTGGCCATATGAGGTGGATCAGGGCCCCTTCTCCTTTCGGCCTTCCTCCTCCTCCCTCAGGGATGCTCCTACAACGGCATGGGCAACATGCATGGCTTCTAGGGGTGTGTGCTAGCGGCGGTGGCGAGAGGTGGCGGACTATGCATGTGGCGGTGGCGTGGGCTCCTCGATCGAGATCCGACCAGTGCAGCTTCTTCAATCGTCGCTTGGTGGCGCTAAGGAGCTGTGTCATGGATCTGTTGGTTGAGGGGCGACGTCAGCATGAGTGCAGAGTGCGACGTTTCGTCACTGCCTCGACACGGTGCTCGATCGGCAGGCGTTCAACCGGAGCACATTCGGCCAATGATCGATTGGCGTGCACTTGGTCAGCGATTGTCCGATGTGCGTGTGCTGTGGCCGTGTTTTGTTGCTTCATTGTGGTGGTTGTTCCCTTTCTTTTCCTTGTTTTTTTGTTTTGCTTGTCGTGTGTTGGGGACCACGAGTGATCTTGTGCTTTTACACGGCCAGCATGGTTCTTCGAAATTTTTTTCTCGTTGATGCTTGTCATTCTATGAGCATTAGGGCATCTGATGTAAACACATCTATGTCACATAAACTGTCTATTTATACATGTTCTTAGGCGTATAATTATATTCTACATTATAAGTATTGCATATCATGCATCATTATGCATATAGGTTACATTGTACAAATTATAGGTTAATTTTTCCTTTTTGTGTATGGAGGATAAGGCAATAACATTTTGGAGCCTCAGATTGAAGATCCAACCGTACGGATCTGATCAAAGTGACAATCGGAGTTCAACGACTTTGAGATTGCCCTGATCAGACTTCTGTATCATTAAATGCAGTCCGAGGAAGATCAGAGGTCAATGAGCAAGGTGGTGCAAACCCATACCTTAGACGACAAATCCAACTGCACGGATGGGTTCAGATCGACGATCACAGCCCAACTGCGTAAAAATCGGCCCAATCCTACATTCATGGCACCACCTATGAGCAATAGAAGATGTGTTGGTGCTAGAGCACCACGATCATTTGTTTTGATGATAACAAAACACGTGTTATTTAACATTTGCAATTTGAGTCCTAGATTTCAGGTCAATTGCAAATGTGGACGTGTTTAGACGGAGTTCAAGCTCGCATCCAGGACGGATTGGAGGAGCTTGACGGAAAACACAGGAGGTTCGCATGGAGCGAAAGATTGGAGATGGAAGACAAGAAGAATAGGATAGATTCTTTTTTATCCTTTCATGTATCTCTTGTATTTATTTTCTTGCTCTTTTTGATTCCTTAGAACATTATGTTAAAGAGCCTCAAAGTACCCTAAAAGTAGTCCTAGGAACACCTGCACAACCCTAGGATACTTAGGTTTTCTGTAGAATACCTAGAAAACCAATATAGGGCTCAAACAGCATTTCCAGACGTCTAATCCCAAAATCAGACATCTGATAAAGTATTTTAAGACGTCTGACTGTTGTTTCAGACGTCTGATAACTGTTAGGCTGGACTTAGTTTTCTGTCCGATGAAATCAGACGTCCAGACCTTAGACCAGACGTCTTAGAAGACGTCTGATGGATTTGCCAGACGTCCAGATAGTGGACCGTTGGCTAACTTAGCAAGCACGGCAGTATATGACCGTTAGAGCCTTATCAAACGTCCATAGGTCTTCCCAGACGTCTGATAAATGACCGTTTTGCCTCGGCTGACCCAAAATCTCTTCTGAGAGATTTTCTAGCCGTTGCAACGTTTGGAAATCAATTCCCACGGTAAAAGTAGGTTTCCAGACGTCCAGACTTAGTGCCAGACGTCCTGTATGTCGTCTGATGGACTTGCACAAAAATCCTGTTTAGATCTGATTCAAGTCAGGGAGAAACCCGCATAGAATCAGACGTCTGATCTTCTAATCAGACGTCTTATAGTGAACTTCCAGACGTCTGATGCTAGAATTAGACGTCTGATAAGCCTGTCAGAACAATGATTGTTCCTGATTTCGGGTCGATTCACTTGGGGTTTGTTCCCAACGGCTATAGAACCTTTCCTAAGCCTTCTAAAGCCTTCCTAAGGCCTCTATAAATAGAGGGGAACCTTTGTAACACAAACACTTGGATACACTTAGACACACAAGATATACACTAAGAGAAACAAGAGACACACCTAAGCAACTTAGTTCCACTCTTTTGTGTCCAATTGAAGCCCTTGCTCTCCAAGCTCTAGTTTCATTCTCTTGAGAGCATCAAGTCTTCGCGCACCCGCTCTCCCGCCATTGTTCACGAGAGCGACATTGCGCCGTTGCGTGGCTCACGCACCCGCGTCATCCTCGACGCACTCCTTGCAAAGGGGAGCTTCCTTATTCCTATAGAAGCTAGGTTCTTAATTACTTTGTTGGCTCTATAGGACCTGTTGTTTTATTTTACCTTTGTCTTTTGGTTGGGTATTCGCTTTGCGAATTCCCGTCTCCTTCGTGGGACAAAATCCTTCTCGTGGAGAGAAGGGGTTGAGGAACGCTACCCTCGTACTTGTAGCATGGTTGTACTGAGGTTGAATCACCCTCGTTTTAAAGTGATTCGGTTAGTGGATTTGATCAACTAGGTTGATCGGAAAATCCTAACTCGAGAGGGTTAGGTGGTGGTTTTCACCCGGTTTGGGTTTCCACCTAAAAATCTTTGTGTACATTGTGCGATTGCTTATTTTTGTGAGATTGCTTTATATTTTTATTTCCGCAATTTTATTACGTCACCCCTCCTGGTAGGGACGAACCTACAAGATGGACGGCCTAGATGACACCACGTGACACCATCAAAGTTGCCCACAGCCACCCGACGTCTTCCTTCTTCACTCGCGCCATCAGGTCTCGACCGTTGTATCGAGATCCAACGGTCGAGATGCAGCCACGTCGCTCTTCCCACTGCTGGGCATCGGCTAAAGTTAGACACTCAAAGCATCTCAGCCGTTGGATCTTCATCCAATAGATGAGGGCACGTGAGCGGTAAAACGCAAACGCGACCACATCGAAGGCATAGCGCAACGGGTGAGCACTTTACATGAAGAGAGTGTCGCGCATTTGAAGTGTACTGCATCTCAAATCAACCACGCAGATCAGTGATAAGCGACGATGGAGGTAGAGACGTGGTGCCACGAATGAGCAAGGATCTGTACGCGGCTGATAACGTGCCATCAGACGCGCTTTGCACTTGTTGTGAAGAGCGGCTGCGGGTGATTCTTGGTCGTGGATGAGCGATCTGAGGGCTCTCGCGACGCCATGTGTCGCAACGATTGGTAGCGCACCTCAATGGCTGAAGGAGAAGAGTCGTCGACGTGGCTACGTGTGGACGCTCCGATCTCCATCTCATGGCTAAGGACACAAGTGCGCTTCAATGATGTGGGCCTTTAGCGACGTGCATAAACTTTATTAAATGCCCTACATTTATGTTTAAGGCCTTAAAAGACCCTTTTGCCCTCAATTCTTACACCTATAAAAAGGGAACCCGTACCACTCATTTGGGCATCCCTTCCTTCATCTCTCTCCCTCTCTAAGAGTTAAGAACTCAAGTTCTAAAAGCACGCTCTAGTGCTCCCAAGCTACAGGAAGCTTCGCCAGAGTTAAAAATCAAAATTTCTCCCTCGCCAGCCATCCTCTCACCCCCATTCCGGAAGCGGATCCTGTGACGTCGATGCCTTGCCTCATCCCCGTTTCTTCCAGATTCTCTCTCCGTCCTCCGTCTTCGCTCTCCTTCTTCCAAGCGTCGTCTGTCCGGCTTATCCTCCAAGCAACCATCGAGGAGGATAACTTTTCGCCCTCTTATCTGTTTATCACTTACTAGAATAGACTTTCATCTTTCTAGTTTTAGAAATTAGTTGTAATGACATTATCTTTGTTATAAAAGTTGCTTTCTCTTTCTTTATCTCTATCTCTATCTCTCTCATTTATATTACAAGTAGATTAATTGTGTATAATCATTGTGAGTGTTTCATTTATATATATATATATATATATATATATATATATATATATAATTGCAAGTTTAAAATCGACGTAGCCTCCCGTGTTCGATCCAGGACTCACTTTGAGTTTCGATAAAATTATTTGATTGACGAATTTTTACACACTACAACGATGGGTTTCAAACTCAATCTTTTAATGTACAAAATTCCGTTCATCATTTTGAGACATATATAAATGCAGATATAAAATTCTTTGATTCTGGCGGTAAGGAATTTTTATGTGAAGTCTCACCTTAATTTGAGGAAAATGATTTTAGTGAGAGGATTGGGCCTAAGGAATTCAATGAATTATTTAATGACCTTATAATTGAAGAAATTGATCCTATTAGGGCTAGCTTGGTGGATTCAGATCTTGATTTCATTAAGGACTCAATTCATAGCCCCATTCCTCAATCACACCCTGTTGAGCATAATAACAATTCTATTTTCGATATCACTAGACCCAAGTCAATTTTGATTCAGCCACAAACTTTAGACTTGGATATTTTATTCGGGGATGATGACACTTTAGAGGTCTCGGAAACACTAAATTTGGAGGATAGGAATCGGAAGATGATAATTTGAGAAGCTAATTCTGGGAGAGATAGACATTTGGATCTAAGAGTTCTTTTTTGTTTGAAACCACCAATCTTTTACCAGGACCCTTATGATACTTTTTACTGTAATGATGTGTGACCCAAGTATAGAATCGTTGATTATATTTTTGAGACGAATTTTACATGGACAAACAAACCCATTGATTTAGACTTACCTATTGTTCGACATTTCAGACTTGGGTTGCATCTTCACAAACCGCAGGCCCTTGCCTGCTTGCATACTAATCTCTGGTTCTAGGTAATTTTCATCCAAAACCTTATAATCACTCGACCGTGGAGCATGAGTCTGCATCATAACCTAGTTTAAATCTGTGGACATTCTCTGCTGGTAGATCCTGAAGTTAATCTTTTTCTTTTGATCCTGATTGCACCTGTGAATTCTTTATTTCTTCCCCTTGTTTGTATAGTGTGCATAGCTGAAGGCAATAAATTTAGACACGTAAACAGTCTGTTTTTATCTCAAAGCTGACCTGTTAATCACGAAATTCAGGTGTTTTCTTTTCCAGTCTGCTCTTTTTCATGTCATTTCATATAATGAGGATATTACATTAGATAGGCATGGGGGGTGGATATTCATCTTTGAATCATCTTGTTAGCTCTGTAGATTCTTTTTATTTTCTCTTTAGTTTAAAAAAAATTGAATTAGGAAAAAAGAATTTTGGCATTAGAGTTTTTCAACTTAAGGAAATGATACATTAGGACCTAAACATTTAGATTCTTCAGGGCTTCGAGCTTAATCAGCCTGGGTGTCCACTGAAATGTGGACTTGTTTCTTGAGTCCTTGCCATCTTTAATTTCTTTCTAATTGGTTAATAATTTAGGGTGATAAGTACATGACTTATCAACCCACCCTCTGATTTGAGGAGACTTATAGTCTAAGTATCTACACACTATTTGCACTGGCTCAACTTTCGACGGTTTTAACGGAAATTTGGTAGCCAATGAACTTTCTAGGGTGGTATAGCTGAAAAGTTGTCGTGGGTAACAACCCATTGACCGATTATCCAGAGCCCAACCTGTTGGTTTGCCTTGATCATGTTTCAAAATTGTCACGTCGTAGTTTAGTGATCAAAGCAAATCAAGCATTTAAATTTTTAATACTTAAATTAGAAAATAAATCCAAGATCGTCTCTAGGAGCAATAAATCGCACAATTAATTAGTATCAAAAGATAATAAAAGCTCAATGAATAAGGTGTATCTTTAGATAGGTAGATATAAAAAATTGTTGGGTAAAAGTGGTGGTTTAAACCACCAAATTTACTCTTTATACTTAGCACAAATATCAACTATCAAAGATTTAACGTTCACAGAACTAAGCAACTTTACCCTCAGACGACTAGTATTAGGCACAGACGCCTTAAATGTATCAAGCACAGCACAAAGGCAAAGCTTTGGAAGGGGGCAAGTCATAGATTCAAGCTGCAAAACCCACCTTCTCCCTCCTTCACAATCTCTTCCAAATCCAGTCGAACCCAGGTAACCAGATCCTCAGCTTAGACCCGCGGGCGTATTCGCGGGTGAGGGTGCGGGAGCGTGCGTGAGCGCGTTCGTATGGGTGTGTGTAAGGGACCTCACCCCATGCGTTTTGGTGCGTCGCTTAGGGCTTCGTGTTATTTTAAAGTTCTAAGCATTGTAGTATATAATGAAAAGCTATCACCAGTTTATAATTTATTACTCAGAATTAAAAGCTTCCCGAGGTCGAACTTAGGGAGCAAACTATGATTCTAGAAGCATATGAATTCACAATATATATTATTTTTCAAAAATTAAGACAAAGGAGAGAGAGGGCAAAAATTCTTTTCTTGGCTTTTTCTTCTCTCTTCTTTTCTTTCAGCCGATTCTATTCTTTAGCCTGTCTTCTTTTTTTTTGTCTTCACTGCAGCTGCCTCCTTTTCTTTCTTTCTTTCTTCAGCTGCTATGTCCGTCTTCTTCTTCCTCCTTCTCTTCTTCTTTGGTTTTCTTCTTTCTTCTGCGTCTTCTTCTTTGCTGCAGAGGCTCCCTCCTTCTCTTTTCTCTTTCTTTTTCTCTGACCTGTCCTCTGCTCTCCTCTTCTGCTCCGCTCCTTCCTTTCTTTCCGACGTCTGATTCAGAAATCGGACGCCTTACCCGATCAGCCTCTCCTTCTTCTTTTATTTCCTCTTGGTTTCTCTGGCTTCTTCTACTCCTCTCCTTCCTTCCTTCTCCTTTCTTCTTCTCTATGGCTAAGTCACAGTCACTGCTCTTCCTCTGCTTCTTTCTTTCTTCCTTCCATCTTCTCTTCAACAGCTCCTTGCTTCTTCCTTCCTCACCTATTCCCTGCACACACACACAAGTTCAACGCAAAACCTACCCTACCCTCTTCCCACGTCTCTCTCTCTCTGAATCTCTCTTTGGTACGCTCTCCCAGAGCCGGGTAATCGGGTCGAGTTGCGTGCCCGGGTTCAGGCGCACCGGCGTGGGTGGTGCGCGAGGAGTGCACAGGAGTAGGGATAGTCGAGTCGGGTCAGGTCCGCGTGGGAAGAGCTGCGGACGAGACCCAGGTGATAGGTGAGGAGGGACCTCACCCCAGTGTTTCGAGGCGAAATGCCTAGAGCACTTTTTCAATTTATGTGTGGGCGTGCACCCACACACTTCCGAGGTGGGACTAAAGTCCCACCTCCACTCCGTGCACCTGCAGGCAGGAAGCTGTGAGCAACAAGGGCAGCAGCGAAGGCGTGCGACCCCAATTGAAAACCTGGGCACACTTGCGAAAGTGTTCCGCGTTGCCTGGGGCCTGCTCCTGGTGCTGAAGGGGCTTGGAGCTGCTTGCTAAGCAGCTCCTGCTGTTCGACAATGGCGACGAGGGGGCCGAGACCTGAAAGCACTAAAACGGCCTCACGGCCACGTCAGACAGCTCAGGAAGCTTCTCCAGAGTACGGCGAAGGCAGTGCGGTGGTCAACGTGGCGGGAAAATGCCTGTGGCCGTGTGCCTAGGGCACACTGCAGAGGTGCAGGTGGGTGTGCTCGGGGGGTGTTATGGGTGTGTGGAGTGGTGGTATGAGTGGGGGAAATGCTTGAGTGGAGTGACGGGGAGCTTTTGAACTTGTCGACGAGGGCTGGAATGGCCTGTGGAGGTGGAGCGACCTCGCCGGAGTTGGCAGCTGGAGGTGGAGCAAATGGAGGTGGTACCGGCAGTCGAGGGGTGAAAAATGCCAATTTAAGAGGGAAAAATTAAGAGGAGAGTAAAAGGAAGGTTTCTACCTACTTAATTGACGAAGAGGGAAAGAGGGGGCACCCGGCGCGTGCCTGCCGGAGCTGGGGATGAAGGTGCCTAGAAGGGGGGTAACGACGACGAGGAGGGGATCTGAAGGCGCCAGCTGGTGCAGCCTGGCATGGGAAGATGAGGCAGAGTGAGCTCTGCTGTAGGTATGGCAGCAGAGCGACAAGGAGGAGGAAGAAAGATTGCCGGAAGCTTGGGCTGTTTGACCGGAGTGAGAGGAGACGAAGTTTGGGGTGTTCTTTGGCCAAAACGAGCTTACCAGAAACGGTTGCCCCTGCTGCTTCTTATAGAGATGCTGGCGAGGAGAGGATCTCGAGGGGGCGATGTAGGGAGCTCACCGGAGAATGGTCGAAGATGGAGACCCATGCCTTTTGTGCGTTCGCACGAGAGGCATGGGCAGCCGCAGGTCAAAGGGGAGGGTCCCTGCGAAAGAGGACGACGCAAGGAAACCCCTGTTCATTCCTGAGAGTGGCCCCCATACCCTGCGCGGCGCCATCCTCCACGCAAGGTCGCCGGAGGTATGGCGCCTGCGTGGGGTGGTGAGAGGGGCCATTCTGCAAAGAACGAAAGAGAAGATAAGGGCTAAATGCAAGGGTTTAAAAAGATAAGGGTCAAAAAGTAATTCAAGAGGACCAATTTGTAAAGTCGGTCAAGATGGTCTTCTCTTAGGCCCAAATTTTTGTACCAACCTAATTTGAACCTATGGAATTCAATGGTGTAATTTGATTTTAGGTTTGACCACATTTGACCAGTAAATTTACGTAAAAACTCAAATTAAGTCAAAATTTGGACATAGTTCTCAATTTAGGTCAAGATAGGTTGCAAAGGCTAAATTGAAGATTCTAAACCCTAAGAAATATTTTTCCATGAATTTTAGAGGGTTTAGTTTATTTTTATCCTACTTAGAACCTCGTGAATTAAAACGGATTTGTTTTTAGGGTTATAGAATGTCATTTAATTCCTAGAAGTTGCTATAACCCTTTTCGGCTCAGGCTATCCCACTTTCTTTCTTATTAAGCTCATTTGACCTGTATTCAGACCCTTAGACACCCTGATTGTGTACTACATTAGTAAAATTACAGTTTTACCCCTTATAACTTATTTTATTCTTCAATTTAGAATTTTCTGAGTTAGGCTTTTCTTTAGGTTTTGTATGAGCTTTTTCACACTTATTTAGATCAAATTGTGCCAGTTAGGGTTCATGATGAGGCTCTTATCATACCCCCATGCCTAACTTTTGCTAGTCCCTTAACAAAATTTTAAGGTTTTAACCTTTGTTCTAAACCATGAATTTCTTATCAAGTTTAGATAAGTGCTTTTTCTCTTGTATCCTTGATTAGGTCAGAATGTCAACCATAGGCCTAAGAGGTACTCTAGTACCAACCAAGATCCAGATCTGTCTAGCTTTAGCCTCAGTCTTTAGCAATGGTTTTTAAGGCCTACAGGAACTAACCTAAGGTTCATTGGACTTTATGGTTAAAGCACCCATGCTTAAGATAATTTTAGTCTTGGTTCAGTTCGTAGTGCGTTTCGTAAGAGAGAGATAGAAGATTTATATGTTTGGAGAGTTTTCTCTCTTTTTCTTTTTAATTCTAGGTTAGGATTGGCTTCACAACACGATCTGTATCGGATTCCTTATCCCCATCATCAATCCTCAAGGGTTCCTAGCAGTCGATGCTTCGAGATAGCACCACCCATGGTAACTCCCAGAACCCTGGCTTTCAAGATTTCGAGATAATCCTGTCCATGGTGTTCCGTGGCCGAATTTAGACCCTGGCAATTGACACTTCGTAATAATGACATCCAAAGAATCTGAACCAGCAAAGTGCTTACATGCCTCCAGTAGGATATGTAAATATCCTAAGAAACAAGCACCGAGGAGGTGATATTTTGTTACGCATCTTCGAGGGGAATTTCCCACCTCTCCGCGCTGGGAGCTCGTCCAAATCAACTTGTGTTGATCGGTCGCTCCTACTCTAGGTGACATTTTCAGAATTTTTGAAATGCTTCTGCATGATTTTGATACTTATGCTTACTGAAACCGGCTGTGTGTGAAATTGGGTGCTTAGGTTACTGAGTCCCGTAAACCAAAAGTCAGTTACCAAGGCCAAATACTCCCTAAGCCTTGGACCTAATACTTAAGCTTTTCATTCTCCTCAACCTCTTGAGGAATATCTAGATCTTAATGGGTACTAAGAGTCTATCCAAGAATGCTTAAGGTTTGCGTTCTTACTAATCTTGTTGTGCACTTTCCTTTTTCTTTTCTTAATGTGGTCCAGAACTTAGGTTAATTCCTTAATTTCTTGCTAGTGACTATCATTTTGTTTCATTTTGTGCTCCCTTTTTTCATTTTGTTCTATTTCTCCTCCTCCTTTGTAAAGTCCACAAAAATTTATTTCCTCCTATCATTTTATTATTCTTTTTCAAAAATTTTTTTAATTTTTATGGTGTTTTTGGCATATGTGAATTTTTTTTTGTTTAAAACCTTTTCTTACAAGTTTTGCACTTACATACCCCCCAATGCCTAAGATTTGCAATGTCCTCATTGTAGCTTAGGAGGGTTTTTATTTAGCTTAGTTCATACATTAGGACAGTTATTTTGGTGAGTGGATGGGTCGGGGTGACTGTTGCAGATGATTTTTAATCTCAGATGCAAGCACCTGAGGTGGAGTCGGTTGTCCAAAAGAATGAACCTTAAGTACGAAGAGGTGTCAGAAAAGGTTTCGTGTTTTTTTCAAAAAGAATGACGGGCTACCTCCCGTTGAGCGCTGAGTTTTACGCCATCGGCTGAGCGCAATATGCTGACGGAGAATGGAGGATAAATGATGACTCAGCCAAATCTGTAGAGGTTACATCGATGAATGATTTGAGTCTCTGACCGTTTACGATGAAAGGTTCGGAATCGTGGCTGAGCGGACTGATTTCGACGGCTCCATTTCTAAAAACCTATCGGATAAGATATGGTCCGACCCACTTGGATCGCAGTTTCCTAGGAAAGAGTTTGAGTCGGGCATCGAAGAGTAGGACCTTCTGACCAGGATGAAACATCTTTCCAGATATGTGCTTGTCATGGAAGGCTTTAACCCGCTCTTTGTAGATTCGCGAGTTTTCATACGCATCAAGGCATAATTCATCGATCTCGCTTATCCTAAGCTTTCTGTGGGTTCCAGCCTTAGAAAGATCTAAATTACAGCTCTGTACTGCCCAATAGGCTTTGTGCTCCAGTTCGACGAGAAGGTGACATGCCTTCCCGTACACTAGTCTAAAAGGTGACATGCCTAATTGGGTCTTGTGGGCGGTCCTATAAGCCCACAAAGCTTCCAAAAGTCGAGACGACCAACCCTTCCTGTCAAGTCAAACAGTGACCTACAGGATTTTCTTGATCTCCCGATTCGATAGTTCAGCTAGACCATTAGTCTGGGGGTGGTGAATAGAGATTCTGTGAGACACCCCATATTTAGTCATCAGTGACCTGAACTGAGCATTGGTGAAATGGGTCCCTCCGTCAGAGATGATTGCACGAGGAATCCCGAACCGTGAGAAGATATTCTGATGAATGAATTTGATAACGATCTTATGATCACAAGACACGTAGTCCACAGCAAGCAAAATGTACTCGAAGCCGTCCGAAATAGGGAAGGGGCCCATAAAATCAACCCCCCAAATATCGAAGATTTCGCATATGAGAATCGGTTGCAAAGGCATCATGTCGCGATGGCTCATGTTGCCTAAAGTTTGGCAATGACTGTATGCATCCTTGAATAAAGTGGGCCAATAAACGCCACACAAGAGGACTTTTGATGCCGTTTTGTGCCCAGAGAAGTGGCCACCGCATTCCTGGTCATGGCAGAAGGAGAGAATATCATTGATTTCGCCCTCCGGGACACATCTCCGGATGATTTGGTCAGCACTTATACGGAGAAGGTACGGGTCTTCCCAGATGTAGTACTTGGCATCAGAACGCAACTTGTCTTTCTTGGCCTTTGGCCAAGCAGACGGGATCTGATGAGATACCAAGTAGTTTATTATCAGCAAACCATGGAAGTCTAGTACCAATAGTCGGTAGGTGCTCATCAAGAAAATGCTCCGTGATGGGTCCAGAAGGGTTAATGATCTCAGAAGGAAGGCGAGACAAGTGGTCAGCTACCACGTTCTGTCTTCCCGCCTTGTCGCGAATCTCGAGGTCGAATTCTTGCAACAACAAGATCCATCGGATTAATCGAGGCTTCGCATCCTTCTTGGCAAGGAGATGCCTCACAATTGTGTGATCCGAGTAAATGATGACATGGGAACCTAGGAGATAGGATCGAAATTTTTCGAGGGCAAATACTACGGCTAGCGGCTCTTTCTCTGTAACTGTATAGTTACTCTGAGCCTCGTCAAGCGTCTTGCTAGCATAGTAGATGACCACGGGTTTTCCGTTAACTTTCTGCCCCAAAATCGCTCCTACAGCGAAATCAGATGCATCGCATATGATCTCAAAGGGTTGAGACCAATTAGGGGACTGTAGGATCGGAGCTTAGGTGACTCGGTCACGAAGGTTCTCAAAAGCTTGAGTGCATTCCTTGGAAATCTCAAAGGGTACATCCTTGGAGAGAAGAGTAGTCAAGGGGCGTACAATTTTCGAGAAATCAGGGATGAAACGACGGTAAAAATCGACGTGTCCCAGAAAAGAATGGATGCCCCTGATCCAGCTGGGCATAGGAAATCTAGAGATCAAATCAACCTTGGCTCAATCCACTTGGATGCCTTTTTCTGAAATTAAGTGACCTAGGACGATCCCCTCAGGCACCATAAAGTGGCTCTTTTCCCAGGAAAGAACCAGATTTACGTCGATGCAACGCCTGAGTATATGAACCAAGTGCTGGAGGCAATCATCAAATGATGCCCCAAAAACTGAGAAGTCATCCATGAAGACTTCCAGATAATCACCTACCATATCAGAGAATATGGCAAGTATGCACCGCTGAAAAGTCGTGGGTGCATTGCAGAGACTGAAAGGCATCCTTTGGAATGTGTACGTCCCAAAGGGGCAAGTGAACATGGTCTTCTCTTGGTCCTCAGGATGAATTGCCACTTGGTTATAATCGGAGTACCCATCAAGAAAGCAGAAGAATCTATTTCCCGCTAACTTCTCGAGAATCTGATCAATGAATGGTAGTGGGAAATGATCCTTTTTCGTGGAGGAATTGAGTCTTCGGTAATCTATGCAGACTCTCCACGAGTTGGCTATTCGGGTAGGTATGACCTCTCCGGTTTCAGTCGTAATGGTGGTGAGCCTTGCCTTTTTAGGCACAACCTGGATTGGACTCACCCAACGACTATCGGAGATCGGGTAGATGATCCCTACATCTAACCACTTAATGATCTCCTTTTTCACGACCTCCTGCAAATTGGGATTCAAACGTCACTGCATCTCACGGGAAGGTCGTGCGCCCTCTTCAGAATAGATACGGTGGGTGCAATAAGAGGGACTTATTCCAGTCAAGTCATCGAGAGTCCAACCAATGGCTCTGCGATGTTGCTGGAGAATAGAAATCAGACGGGATTCCTGATCAGGAGTGAGTCTGGAGTTTATAATCACAGGAAATGTCTGATTAGAACCAAAAAAGATGTACTTTAAATGATCGGGAAGGGGTTTGAGTTCAAGGATGGGGTTATCAGCAGCAGTGA
The DNA here is from genome assembly GCA_037157565.1 of Thalassia testudinum. Classification (NCBI taxonomy): domain Eukaryota; kingdom Viridiplantae; phylum Streptophyta; class Magnoliopsida; order Alismatales; family Hydrocharitaceae; genus Thalassia; species Thalassia testudinum. Next base: position 50,187,456 of record JAZHRO010000031.1, on the reverse strand, counting down.
GTGGTTTAGAGTAAGTGTGAGGTACAAGGATAGGAGTTATGGGTTTGTCTGAATCAGGGTCTGACTCCTCTAATTGTGGTTCAAGATCTTCTTGTGGTTGATGAGGTATAATCAGGTTATTCTCAAATTGTGTTTCATCAACCAAAGCTCTGACATCACAGATTTGTTCAATGACACCACAATTAATCCCTTGTTGGGCCTTAAAGATATCAATTTTTAGGATTTGATTTCCAAATTTCAATCTTAAATCAGATATCAACTCGCCTCAGAGGTCAAGGTCAACTGGAGCTTAGGGCGGTCGTAAATGGAGCTGGAATCTCAACAAGCAGCTCGATCAACGGAAGGTGGCTGCTAAAGGAGGAAGATGACTCCAGGGACTGATTTGCAAGAAGGGAAGGACCTAAAAGTAACGAAATTGGACTTACTTGCCAAGATTTTTAGGAATTTAGGGGCCTAAATGTAAAGTAGGTGAGAACATTGTCAAACTGGTCCAACTTTTTATGGGAGCTTAATTAGGATATAGGAAATCTAGTCATCATCTCTATTTTGAGTTTTGAAATTGTTTGGTTGGTAAATTTCTCATTTAAACTCATTTGACATTGATTATTCACCTAGGTCACTGTTTTTAGGTTAAATTGTCTCCTTCGACCTATCTGATCATATTAAATCTTGTAAAATGTTTATCTACGATATTTAGAAGATTTAATTTGTAATATTTTCATCAGAATCCTATTAGACCAAACATAGGGTTTAATTAATAGCTTGACTTCAAAAGAAATCCTAACTTGGCTATTTTGAACTTATTTTGTGTCCTTTTGGGTTTAATTTGACGATTCCTCCTCCCGATTATATTGTACCCTTTTATGTATTATTTTAGTTAATTTTACCTTAGAACTTTGCTAAATTAGGTGAGTTATAGAGAATGATGGCGATGCCATCACTACCACATGACCATTCTTTTTCTGTTGCCTTTATGTAAATCTTAGATCAAGGACGCTACCTACTTAAAAAGAAAGAAAGAAAAAAAATACCCAAAAAGAAAAAAAATGATGTGAAATAGAAAATAACAAAAAAAGAAATAAGTCACACTTCATCGCACGAGTACGGCTGGCAAGTTGTCGTGGGTAACAGCCTATTGGTCAGTTGTCCAGAACCCAGCTTACAAAATGCACGTTTAGTTCCAAACACTTAGGAAGAAGCGGAGAAGTAGAACAATCCAGAGAGATACACACCGAGTTCACCCTTGTGTTAACCTCATAAAAATAAAAAGTAAGGAGAAAGCTACCAGTCAGACAGATAAACCATTAGGTAGAATTTCTTTTTAAGGTCACCTAGGGGCGTAGAAACCCAAAATACATTATGACTACCATTTAGTGAGTCTATCACATTTACACAAAAAGATGCTTAGTACTTAGAGTTCTTTTCAAGTCTTTGGTGGGTTGGGTAGCTATAGAAAGTTGCCCTGGAACTCTTAACTTAAAAATAAAAAAAAAAAGAAAAGAAGAAAAAGATGTACTTGCTTTCGAAAAAGGTGAGGGTTTGGGGCAGCCTGCATTTTGGCAGACACCCGAGCACTGTTGAGTTTAGGTAGTTCAGGTTTTTAGTAGAAATTTCTTAGTGTTGAAATAACTATTGCCCAAGTAATTTGATCCTAATTCTTTTATAAATAATATATAGTTTTGCTAAGGACTAGCAAAAAATAGGCATGGGAGTGTGATGTAGACACATCTATGTCACCTAAACTATCTATTTATGCGTGTTCTTTGGCGTATAATTGCATTTAGAATTATAAATATTGCATAGCTGTTGAATCGGAAAATCGTCGCAAATGGATCTGAGTTTGGAAAACCAGTTGTTGTAGTGCAATTTGCGAGAAAAATCGTCCACAGATAAATTTAACCGAAATTTGAAAGGAATTCCAGGTGGAACACAAGGAGGCAGACGTTTGATCAAAAATCGCGTTTATTTTATTTGTCACGAAGCAGCATAGCTGGTCGAAATTATTCAAAACTAGCTATCTATTTAAATAATAATAAATAGAAGAAAAAAAGAGAATATTACAAATAAAGACAAAATAGAGATATAATAAACATGGATTTCATAATCACAGAGTGATGTCTATTACAACTAAGTACTACAGTAGAGAACGAGAAATATTACAATTAGAAAGCGGTAAATCTACTCTAGAAAGCAGTAAAAAGAAGGTGGAGGGAAGTTATCTTCCTCAACGGCTACTTGGAGGACGAGCCACGTTAACAGAGCACCCAGACGAAGGTGGTGAGATTTGAGACAAAGGAGAACGACGATGGACGACGAGGGATGGGGCAGGGCGACGTCGCAGTGGGATCCGCTTCCCGAATGGTAGTGAGAGGATGGTAAAACTCGAATAGGCTGTGTTAATATGGTGAAATTATCGTTGAAGTTATTATAGTGGGTTAACCTAAATCGAGTTTAATCGTCTTTCACAAAAAATTTTTAACCTGGCCTACTTGATTTTATCTTGGTCACTTTTAGGCCCAGGGTCGATCTCAGGGAGGCGAGAATTAAAGGTCAAGGAGTTTCTACGCTTTTTCTAAAACGTATCTCTTCCCTGCGTTTATTATGTTTTTGGTTTTTCTATTTAAGATTTTTTTGTTGATAATATTGTCCTTGAGGCACACCTTCAAAATCAAGTTCTTGGCTTTGAGCCAAATTGTTCTTGGCTTTTAGCCAACTTAGGGTTTCCAAAAACTAGTCCTGCTATTCGTAAGACCGAATACCTGCAAGACAAAAATTATCTTTTCTCTTTTACTCTTTTTTTTAATCTTCTTAATAGCAAGAAATAAAAGATAAATAACAACAATGATATTGGCAGAGAAAGGGATACTTAGCTTAATATATGTATAGATATATAATAGATATAGTATATATATATATGTATTTATTATATATAGGGGTGGAGGTGGAAGTGGAAATGGAGTGTAGCATAGTGTCAAGTTGGTCCACGTCTAGTAAAACGCAACCAACAAGACGAAGTGCCGCGTGGAGTGTGGGGCGGATGTCTGGGAGTGTGTGCGGAGGCACTTGCTTTGCTCGGGTATCGGGGAATATCAGCAACTGGTGCAGATATTCCCACGATATGATGCGCGGTGGGATGACTAGTGCACAGGCATATGGATATGGGTAGGTGGATGTGTATGTGTGTGTGTGTATATATATATGTATATATGTATGTATATATGTATATATTTATAAATATATATATTTATTTAGGTATATACGTGAGTAGATATATATTTATGTAGGTGTGAATGCGTATAAGTGTGTGTGTGTGAGTACGAGTGTGTGTGTGTGAGTACGAGTGTGTGTGTGTAAGAGTATCAGTGTGTGTTAGCATGTGCTGGAGGAGCAGCCATTATTGTGTGAGAGAGGTAAGTGTTTAAGTCGTCTGGGAGTTGCATCCGTCGTCTGGGCTCGCATGTGCGTGGGCGCGCAACGCAAAGCGCAGGAGCTCACGCAGGTGACTGACTGGAGGCGGTCGTGAGGAGAGAGAAGGCGCGGTGATCGGATAAGTGAGAAACAAGCCGGTCACCGCACTGTAGCCACATGAGGTCGCAGCTACAGTGCAAGGGCAAAAAGGTGACCAGCTGATTCGTGAGGAAACCGGCTGGGCCACATGCGGGGGGTTGCGATAGGACGTGCGGAGAAGGACAAGGATCGACAGTGGACGCGCGCAGAGCACATGGAACGGACGCCTGAGGCGTGCGAAGGTGCGCAAAGGTGGCGGAGTGCGCACAGTAGGGCAGCTACAGTGCAAGGGCAAAAAGGTGACCGGCTGATTCGTGAGGAAACCGGCTGGGCCACACGAGGGGGGTTGCAATAAGACGTGCGGAGAAGGACAAGGATCGGCAGTGGACGCGCGCAGAGCACGCGGAACGGACGCTTGAGGCGCGCGAAGGCGCGCAAAGGTGGCGGAGTGCGCACAGTAGCTGTGAGCGAGCTTCAGAGCTTGAAGCTCTGCTGCTCTAATGGCATCGGAGAGTAACCTGCAAACGAAAACCAAACAGAGAACAGAAAGCCAAATATAAAAAGAGAAATAAAACAAGAACCCACCACGCCCACCTACTCATGATGGAGCTGGGCGATGGTGGAGCTCACAGTGGGGTCCTGAACCACTGTGAGCTTCTCCTACACTCAGCGTTCCTCTTCTCAACAGGTAAGAAGAGGTGCTGTGTATGGAGAGGGAGAGGGGAAGCGAGTGGCTGGTAGGGAGTGGTGTGTGTGGTGCGCAGGGGAGGGTGGAAGTGAGGTGTTTGAGGTTCGTTAAACCTCTGCCAGCGCATGGTGTTTTATAGAGGAATAGCATGCACTTCCCCATGCTGCTGGCAAGAGAAGTGGCGAGGAGGGGATGCTGCACCATGCCGTGCAGCTGCATGAGAAAAATAATAAAAAAATAAGAAATGGTGAAATTGCGATGCCACACTCAAGGAAAATGTTGATTAATGGATGGCCTATTATTCACACTCTCCTCCCCTCTAAAATGCATGCATGTGTCCATGTACAAATGCAACTATAGCTACATAAAATGCAGTGGCAATGCTAGGGAATAACACAAGATGGCATATTTACTGGTGTATTTTTGTTGTGCAATCAGAGGACCACCGCGGAATGCTCCACGAACGGGATGAGAAGGTGGAAAAATTACATTTTTAACTCTAAAGGAGCATCCCGGATTTGGGACAAGCTCTTAGAGCTTTCGAGGGGGTGAGAGAAGAGAGGAAGGCATGAGAAATTCGAGTAGTAGGGGTCTCCTTTTATAGTTGTAGGGATTGGGGGCAATTTGGTCATTTCATGCTTAAAAACATTAATTCAAGGTCTTTAGTGGAGAATTTAAGCATCACTAAAGCCCCTGAACGTGGGCGTAGGTCACACCTCCTCCTCTCCCTGCGCCTCAACGCCTACCCACGATCGTGCGCTCTCAGCCGTTCGATCACGAGATCGGACAGCTTAGAAGCCATCTCGTCTGCGCCTTCATCGCGCACCTGCATGCGATCGAGCATTTAAACGAGCGTCCGATCGCACGTGCGAGATGAGGTGCCTAAATCGCGCCACGTTGCCGCTTCATCCATCGTCTGCGCCGCATCAAACGGGCAAATTTCACCCGCACCCGCTTGCGGTCAGTTTGAGCGCTCGAAGAGGCTCGAACTAGCGCCTTCGCCCAACACACTACATTTGCATTTGAGACACGTGTATGTTTTAATGCAAACGTAACCATCCAAATCTGATCGCATAGTTGAGGAGAGAGAGGGAGCGGGCACGTTTGGTCGTGTGGGCTGTTGAGATAGCGCCATGTGACGCCATCTTAGCCGTCCATCTTTTGTATCTTGTAGATGGCGCCACGAATGTCAGATTGGACCAATTTTTGCGTCATTGTGCTGCGTTCGCCAATCCGAACCTATTTGTCATCTAATGTACAGATTTACATCATCTTGGCCCCTTGATCTCTGATCTTTCTCGGACTACATCTGATGCTATGGAAGTCCAATCGAGAAGATCTTGGAGTCATTGAATTTCAATCGTCATCCTGATCAGATCCATACGGTTGGATCTTCAATCCGAGGCCCTGATTAAATGTCGCCCTATCACCTGACCATAAAAAGGAGAAATTAACCTAATTTTATACAATATATCCTAAATGTATAATCATGCATGTTATGCAATATTTATAATGTATGATGCAACTATATGCCTAAGAACATTCATAAATGGACAGTTTATGTGATATAAACATGTTTACATCACACCCCCATGCCTATCTTTTGCTAGTCCCTAACAAAACTATATGCTTTTTATAAGAGAATTAAGTCAGATTTCTTGGGCAAAAGTTATTTTTTAACACTTAGAGATTTCAACTAAGACCAAAACTATAGAGACACAACAGCACCCGAATGTCTACCAAAATGCAGACCACCTCAAGCCCTCGTCTTATTCAAAGAAGGATCTTTTTCTTCTTTTTCTTCTTTTCTAATTTTTTTGAATTTTTGAGTTTAGGGTTTCGGAGCAACTTTCTACAGCCACTCAACCCACCCAAGACTAGAAGAGAAACCTAAGTTCTAAGCATCTTTTTGTGTGAAGTGTGATAGACTCACTGATCGGCGATTAGAACGGACTTCGGGTTTCTACGCCCCTAGGTGACCTTGAAAAGAAATTCTGCCTAAAGGTGTATCTATTCGACCGGTAACTTTCTCCTTACTTTTCTTTTTATGGGGTAAACACAAGGACAAATCCAGTGTATATCTCCCCGACTTATTCTACTTCTCCGCTTCTTCCTGGGAATTTTGGAATTATGCATGCATTTCTTGAGCTGAGTTCTGAACAACCTACCAATGGGCAGCTACCCACGATAACTTAATAGCCATACTCATGCGGTGAAGTGTGGCTAATTTCTTTTTTTCTTTTCTTTTCTCCTTTTCTTCTTTTTTCTTTTTGGATATTTTTCTTTTTTTTCATTTTATTTTTCTTTTTTAAGTAGGTGGCTTCTCTGATCTAAGACTTACCTAAAGGTAGCAGGAAAAGAATAATCGTGTGACTAGGCTCTGGACAACCTACCAATGGGTTGTTACCCACGATAAATTGCCAGCTACACCACCTTAGAAGGTTCATCAGCTACCCAATTTCAGTTAAAACCGTCGAAAAGTGAATCAGTGCAAATAGTATGTAGATGCTTAGACTTAAAATCCCCTCAATTCAGAGGGCAAGTTGATAACTCGTGTACTTATCACCCTAACTTTTTTAACCAAATTGAAGTAAATTCAGAATGGCGAGGACTCGATAAATAGGTCCACATTTTAGTGGACACATGGGCTGATTAAGCCTGAAGACCTGAAGGGTCTAAGTGTTAAAGTCATACAGTTTTATTCTCTAAGATTGAAAATTTTCTAAAACCCAAGTTCTCTTTCCTAATTCAACTTTTTTTTTTCAAAAATAAAGAGAAAATAACAAGAATCAATGGAGCTAGCAAGATGATTCAGATAATAATATCCACCCTTTATGCCTATCTAATGCAATGTCCTCATTGTATTAAAAAAATATGAAATAGAGTGGAATAGAGTAAAAAGCACATGAATTGCGTGAATAACAGGTCAGCTCCGAGATGAAAAGAAACTGTATACGTGCTGAATTTAGTGCCTTCAGCTAGGCACACTATATAAAGAAGAAGAAATAAAAAATTTACATGTGCATGTCAGAATCAGAATAAGAAAATTTAGCTTTGGACCTACTAGGAGAAGATGTCCATAGATGTTGACCAGATTTTGATGCAAACCCATGCCCCATGGTCAAGTATATCTAAGTTTCTAGATAAAAATTACCCAAAACCTGAGATCAGTATGCAAGCGAGGTCAGGCCTGCGATTTGTGAGGATGCAACCCAAGCCCAAAAAGATGGATTATAGAGAAATCAAGCTCAAAAGGATAATCAATGAATGTGTGCTTGGGTTAGACATCCTCTCAATCAAAAATGTCATAAGGGTCTTAGTAGAAGGTTGGTGGTTTCAGACAAATAGGCACCCTTAGACTCAATATTTTACTTCTTCTGGAATTAACTTTTCAAATCATCATTTCCCAATTCCTATCCCCCTCCAAAATTTTGAATTCCGAGACTGCCTGCATATTAATCACCCCATCTAAAATGTCCAAGTCCAAGATTTGTTGCGGATTCATAATTAACTTAGGTCTAAAAATCTCCAAATCAAACTCGTCAGTAAACTCAATGGGGTGTGATTGAGGATCGGGGCTTTGAATCGAATCATCCATGCAATGAGGATCTGAATCCACCTTGCGAGCCCCAACAGGATCTCAATTTTAGGGCCATCAAAAAATTTATCATATTCCTCAAGCCTAGTTATCTTACTAAAAACGTGTTCTGTAAACTCATGTGAGACTTCGCATAATGATTCTTTACCTTCAGAATCAAAGAATTCTGAATCGCATTAATATATGTCCCAAAATCATCAATCACTTTTTGTTCCATAGAGACATACGTTTCCTTGCACCCTGGCTCAGGGATCTTAGGTGAAGAAATCAATTCATACTTATTTGATTGTTCTAGAACAACCTGGTCAACCCTGGTCTCGTAAAACGTGTCCCCCTACAAATGCATGAGCGAATTCTGACATCAACTCTTTTATCGGGGGTTCATCCAGGGAATCCTTCCAAGATTGGACTAGAGCAATCACAAATCTCATTCTCAATTTCGATAACTTCCCAGGTAAAAACTCACCCGAGCCTTTATCCTTAATATCCTAGAGCCAATCAAACAAATACTTGTTAAGATCATCAATCATTTTAATCAGTGGCTTCAATTCTTCAGTGCAAAGTGTTGGCTGGGCTTCTAAAGATTGTATGATATTCCTTAAGTTAGCTAACACCTTATCTTGGACCTGGTTAACCTGAACCGAATGGTTTGGTTCAGGGTTGGGTGGATTTGGGTTCAATCTGGGGAAGTCAAGGAATTGAGGTTTTTGATACCTTCCCTGATAATAGGTCACTTCTGGTTGTCCATAAGGAGGTGATGACCAATAAGCAGTGTACTCTAAGGAAGGGTAAGGATCAGCATATCCTTCTTGATTGTAGATCATATTAGGTTGTCCAAATGAGGGCGGTGATCTATAATCGATGTAGCTCGGAAAAGGATAAGAATGAAGATTATCCCAATCAGAATTAGACCCTGAACACGGGGGTCTGGAACTATATCCCCAATCAGGATTATCCCAACTAGAAGATGGATGAGAATAAGTCTGGTTGGAATATAATCATTTCGGGAATAAGTAGTGGTAGGAAGGTAGGAGTGGAAGTGCAAATAAGATGTGGAAGGATCCATGACAGACAGGAGGAAGAAAGGTGCCCTGCAATACAAACAAACAACCCTGTCCTTAAGTAGGCTAGCCTAATGACCTACAGACTCCCAGAACCCGTCTTGAGATTAAGAAACAATTTGATCTACTTCTTTTTTATCAATCCAACCAGTTAGAGGGAGGGGCTGGGGAGAAGGTTCTTCCTTCGGCTTGCGCTTCTGGTTCCAAGTGTACCCCCCAGTCGCGATCGTTTGATTATGCTCCCCTAGCTAGACATCAGATTGAACGGTAGAAACAGACTAATCGAAAATCATCTCGATCTAGGCTCCGAAGAGCGAGTCCAATCCTTAAGGCCAATGTCCACTTTGTTTTAATTAGGGTTAGGTTGAAATGTGATGGTCCCTTTATTTGGGTTTGCCCTTAATGATTGGTTGATATGTGTGTGCATGCACAACCAATGATTTTCAAGCAAAATTATTTTTGGATGTGGTGAATTTTAGGGTTTAAATCTTTCTTAGTAGCTTTTACGATTAAACTTTAGGTGTATTCAATCAAGTTCAATTGGCACACTAGGTTTTGAAAGCACAGGTGAAGATGTTTTCCTTTAAATCTTAAAGGAATGTAGAGTGCCTGGTAAATCCTTAAAAGTTAAACCTATGTGGCAGCTGCTTGATGAGTTGTTTGTAGTTGAAGTGGTGCGACCCAAACAACTCAAATAATTGGCCTGATGCACCACTTAATTAGGCACACAAGTGAATACCTAATCTGATTTCTACTCAATTATGTGTTGGTAAGTATACCGATTCAAAAGATCGGGTTACCGGTTGAGTATGACGAATCAGAAGAGGTTGTATACCTCTGTGAGATTTTCTTAAATTTTTCTTTATATGAGAAGGGTGAGGCGGGTGGAAGTAACAAACAAACAATCAAAACTACCCTTAGAGTTTATGCAAGCTCCTAGGTTAATTAGGGTGTGTTATTAGATGATGGAATGAAATCTAGTGGGTAGGGAGGAGGGGTTAAACTTACAGACCCTTCAACATCACTTTACTTCAATCTACCGCTTTTGCCCGTCTCGAGTACCTGAATCACAATAAGGAGAAAAGTGAGGTACAAGATAAGTAAAGCGAGAAAATGCGAAAAATCAAAGAGCGTCACCTCCCCGGCAACAGTGCCAAAATGTTGAATCGGAAAATCGTCACAAATAAATTTGAGTTTGGAAAATCCGTCGTTGTAGTGCGATTTACAAGAAAATTCATCAACAGATAAATTTAACCCAAACTCGAAAGGAATTCCGAGTCGAACATAGGGAGGAAAACGTTTGATTAAAAATTATGTTTGTTTTATTTGTCACAAAGCAGAATAGCTGGTCAATTATTCAAAATTAACTACCTACTTAAATAATAATGAATAGAAGAAAGAGAGAATATTACATATAAAGACAAAATAGAGATAGAATAAACATGGATTTCATAATCACAGAATGATGTCTATTACAACTAACCACTACAGTAGAAAGTGGGAAATCTTACAACTAGAAATCGGTAAATCTACTTTAGAAAGTAGTAAAAAGAAGATGCAGAGAAGTTATCCTCCTCGACGATTGCTTGGAGGACGAGCTGCGTTGACGGAGAGCCCGAACGAAGGTGGTGAGATGTGGGACAAAGGAGAACAACGATGAATGACGGAAGACGGGGCAAGGTGACGTCGCAACGGGATCCGCTTCTCGAATGGCGATGAGAGGACCATCGCGGAATGCTCCACGAATGGGATGAGAAGGTGGAAAAATTATATTTTTAACTCTACAGGAGCATCCCGGGTTTGGGACAATCTCTCAGAGCTTTGAAGGGGGTGAGAGAAGAGAGGAAGGGATGAGATATTCGAGTGGTAGGGGTCTCCTTTTATAGTTATAGGGATTAAGGGCAATTTGGTCATTTCATGCTTAAAAACATTAATTCAGGGCCTTTAGTGATGGATTTAAGCATCACTAAAGCCCCTGAAAGTGGGCGTAGGTCACGTGCACACCACGCCTCCTCTTCTCCCCACATCTCAATGCCTACACATGATCGTGCGCTCTCAGCCGTCCAATCGTGAGATCAGATGACTTAGAAGCCATCGCACCCGCGCTTTCAACGGGCCTTATCGCGTGCCTCCAATCGTGCGTTCAAATGCGCGTCCGATTGCGCGTGCGCGATGAGGCACCCAGATCGTGCCACATCTCCATTTCATCCACCGTCTGCACCGCATCCAGTAGGTGAATTTTGCCCACACTCGTTTACGGTCCGTTTAAGCACTCGAAGAGGCTCGAACTCGCACCTCCGCCTTTGCATAGCACCTTCTCCCAACACGCTACGTCTGTGTTTGAGGCACGTGCATATTTTAATGCACACTCGACCATGGCCATTAGATGGCAATCCAACGGCCCAAATCCGATCGCATAGTTGAGGAGAGAGAGGGAGCGGACGCCTTTGGCCGGTGTGGGCAGTTGAGATGGCACCATGTGGCGCCATCTCAACCGTCAATCTTTTGTGTCTTATAGATGGTGCCACGAACATCGGATTGGATCGATTTTTGCACCGTTGGGCTGCGATCGTCAATCTGAACCCATTCGTACAATCAGATTTGTCATCTCATGTACAGATTTACACCATCTTGGCCCATTGACCTCTGATCTTTCTCGGACTACATCTGATGCTACAGAAGTCCAATCGAGGTGATCTTGGAGTCATTGAACTCCAATCGTTGCCCTGATTAGATTCATACAGTTCGATCTTCAATCCGAGACCCCTATTAAATGTCGCCCTATCAATCCTGACCATAAAACGAAGAAATTAACCTAAATTTTATACAATATATCCTTAATGAATGATCATACATGTTATGCAATATTTGTAATGTATGATGCAACTATATGCCAAAGAACATGTATAAATAGAATGTTTATGTGATATAAACGTGTTTACATCAATAGCTTGCATCATTATGCATTTAGGTTAGATTGTACAGATTATATGTTAATTTTCCCTTTTTGTGGTCAAGGGACAGGGCAATATCATTTGGAGGCCTCGGGTTGAAGATCCAACTATATGAATCTAATCAGGGCAACGATCGGAGTTCAACGACTCTGAGATCACCTTGATCGGACTTCTGTAGCATTAAATGCAGTCCGAGGAAGATCAAAGGTTAAGGGGCAAGGTGGTGCAAATCTATACCATAGACGACAAATCCAACCACACAGATGGGTTCGAATCGATGATCGCAGCCTAACGGCGTGAAAATCAACCCAATTCGACATTTGTAGCACCACCTATGAGCAATAGAAGATGGACGGCCCAGATGGCGCCATGTGGCACCATCCAAGCTGCCCATAGCCACCCGACATCTTCCTCCTTCACCCGTGCCATCAAATTTTGACTGTTGGATCGAGATCCTAGGATCGAGAAGCAGCCACGTCACTCTTCCTACTGCTAGGCATCAGCTAAAGTTAAACGCTCAATGCATCTCAACTGTTGGATCTTCATCCAACGGCTGAGTGCGCATGAGCGTTAAAATGCAAACGCAAACAAATCGAAGGCACAACACTGTGGACAAGCGCTTTACGTGAAGAGAGAGCCACGCGTTCGGAGCGTGCTGCGTCTCAAATCAACTGCGCGTGCAGGCACGGCAAAATTCTCCTGTTGGATTAGTGATGAGCGGGGATGAAGGTGAAGACATGGCGTCACAAATGAGCGAGGATCTGTATGCAGCCGATAACGTGCAATCAGGCACGCCTCATGCGTGTTGTGAAGAGTAACTGCAGGAGATTCTTGGTCGTTGATGCACGATCTGAGGGCTCTTGCAACACCTCATGTCGCGACGCTTAGTAGTGTGCCTCAACGGCTGAAGTAGGAGAGTCGTCGACGTGGCTGCGTGTGGACGCTCCAATCTCCATCTCACGGCCAAGGACACAAGTGCACTTCAGTGATGTAGGCCTTTAGCGACATGCATAAATATCACTAAAGGCCCTACATTTATGTTTAAGGCCTTAAAAGACCCTTTTGCCCTCAATTCTTACACCTATAAAAAGGGCACCCGTACCACTCATTTGGGCATCCTTCCTTCATCTCTCTCCCTCTCTAAGAATTAAGAACTCAAGTTCTAAAAGCTCGCTCTAGTGCTCTCAAGCTATGGGAAACTCTGCTAGAGTTAAAAATCAAAATTTTCCACTTCTCACCCCCTTCGTGGAGCTTTCGCCAGCCATCCCTTCGCCCCCGTTCCTGAAGCTAATCCCGAGACGTCAACGCCCTACCTCATCCTCGATTCTTCCAGTTTCGCCCTCCGTCTTCGCTCTCCTTCTTCCAAGTGTCGTCCTCCAAGCAGCCGTCAAGGATGATAACTTCTCACCCCCTTATCTTTTTATTGCTTTCTAGAATAGATTTCCAACTTTCTAGTTTTAGAAATTAGTTGTAATGACATTATCTTTGTTATAAAAGTTGCTTTCTCTCTCTCTCTCTCTATATATATATATATATATTGTTTATATTACAAGTAGATTAGTTGTCTATAATCATTTTGAATGATTCATTTATAAAAAAAATATAAAAAAATATAATTGCATATTTAAAATCGACGTAGCCTCTCATGTTCAACGTGGGACTCACTTTGAGTTTCTGTAAAATTATTTGATTGATGGATTTTTACACACTACAATGACGGGTTTCAAACTCAATCTTTTAGCGTACGAAATTCTGTTCATCAGCATCTCATTTTGATACCATCACCAATCTCTCTCCGCTATCATTATATTGTTTAGCTAGGCTTGGCTTAGTAGTTTTGAGATAGAGAATTCTCCATGATTTTGAGGTATATACTTTTGTTTCCATTGTTGTTATGTATACTTTGTGTTAGAATCATAATACGAATCATCATATATTATTATTATAGAATTATACGTTATCATACACATACATATTCAACATCATGTTTGGTGGTCTTTAATGTGATCTAATTATGTCAATAGACCACTTGTATCTCATAAGGGTATAAGAACTTATACATAGAAACCATATGGGAAATACAATTTTATGATGGGAAAAATTGTCATTTTAAATCTTAATGGTTATAGTCTCCAGAGGGTATGCGAGGAGTGTGCAGTTTTCGTCTCTTTGCATCCCATCGCAAAAAATATAAGGGCCCTGGAAAGAACTCAAGAAGCACTCTTTGTCTTCTTCCGCTCTTGCTTTCTACACCCTCAGGAAGTACCATCACCATATCTATAGGAAGATTTCCATCGACCCTAGAGGATCTCTACATGCATCCTCTGTGAATCTTTTCATTGCGATGGATTCAAACATGCTTCCATCCTCGTTTTGTTTCATTAGTATTTGATAATACAACTATTAGGATTGTTCTTGGGATTTTGAGAACCGTTTCAATTGATATACTAGATTGATTTGATTTTCATTTTGTTATAAATCCAACACTTCCATTTTTATTTCTTTTCAAGAATTGAAAATTATTTGACTTGTTAACTATAGGATGGACTAGCTATGGCCAAAATTGAGCAAGCTAATTAGTGATTTGATTCTAAGAATCTTGCATAAATTGTCACAAGTGGAAGAAAAAATATATTAATTCCAATTAGGTACTTTTCATACTCTTCTATCTATTAATCAAATTACTTTTGATTCATTCATAACCATAATGAGGTAATTCACTTCAATGAAGTTAGGTGGAAATAGTTGGTGGGATAAAAAGAGAAATTACGGATAAGTGGAATAAATAGAGGAATTGAGAGATTTTGGTGTTTGGTTAGAGTGTCAACGTCTTGTCAATGATTTGAGTTTATTTCTCCTGAAGTGTTTGTTAGGTGAAACATATTTATGGAAAGTTGTGAATCTGGTGGTTAAAGTTGGCTAAAAAGTAGGAAATGGACCATTTTGCCCTTAGGATACTTAGGTAGACTTTTTTTTAAAGTGTAAGTGGTCATATTCTCTAATTGTGATTAAATATGAAGAGGTAAATTTGTAGAAGATTTAAAACTAATTTATAGTGAAGGAAATGAACATATATCCTAACTTGGAAATATTTGCATCCGAACTCAATGTACATGGAAAAAATGCTAAAGTCGATAGACTTGTAGAAATAAGCAAACTTGAAGACCATGTATAATTACGTTCGTATATATCACAAACACAAATTTGTACACTTATAATCCATCACAAACTCTTGCACATTTTATTGGTGCTCATCTAAAGACATGAAATAATGTTCATGATGTGATTTTCATTACCAATCAAGAAAAGTTGATGCAAAATGAATCCTTCAAATGGATTTACATTTAACTCAAACACATACAATATCAACTCCATTGAAAGGTAACATATTTACAATAAATACACCAAGTTGCAAGTTTAGTCCACGCAAGAAAAGAAATTTCCAAAAAATTTTACACCAAAAAAGTTCTTGCCGCAATCATGTGGCTTGAAATAGAAATACTCCCTTATCTTGTCCTTGCCCCATAGCTCCTTACTTTATTGATAGCAGCTCTATTCTCCTAATGAACAACACCATTCGTAATCTTTCCAAATTCATCTTTGATTTTGAGGTTGCTTTTGAGCAGAAGGTTAGCCTCCAGAAGAGCTTCTATTATGTCGGGAAAAATTTTCCATCAGGTCACCCTCCCCACCTTCTTGATCTCATGGGTTACAAAAATGGCTCCTTCCCGTTCACGTATCTTGGATGTCCCATCTTCACGGCAGGGCTAAGATTTCTTATTATTCCAATATTATCAACAAGGTTCAATCAAAACTTGCTAGTTGGAAAGCAAATCTTCTCTCTGCAGTCGCTAGAATGCTCCTAATTAAGCATGTTCTCAACTCTATTCCTATTCACATTATGGCTGTTATGGACGTTCTTCTGTCATCCGTAAATTGAACTCTATAATGGCTAATTTCTTCTGGGGTAATATGGTGAACGGCCCTCACCGCCATTGGATTCCTTGGAGCACTATTACCTCCCCTCATTGCTCTAGCGGTTTAGGTATTAAAAACCTGTCCCTTTTCATCAAGACCTTGAGAATGAAGAGGGTTTGGCAAATTATCCTTGATGACTCCATTTACTCAGGCTTGATACGTGATCTTTGGAAATCTGGAAACATCTCTCTACTCCCTGTGAGATTTCGCAATCTTTTTCAAGCCTATGAGGACATGAAACCTTTCATCAGATGGGAGATTCATGAGGGGTAGGTGGACTTTTGGTTTGATATTTGGGTTGGAAACTCTGCCCTCAAAGACTTCCTCCATGAGGATATCGCAGCTCCACGTGTTCCTGCCAAAGATATCATCTCCTCTTTCTCGTCTTATCCCCTCAGAGTGTTCATTCCCACTCATATTCAAGAACAAATTGGTGATATCTCGCTTGATGTTATGAAAGATAAGCCTATCTGGACTCCTCATTCCTTCAGCACCTTCTACATCTCTTCTGCATATCATCTGATTGTGGTACTAATTGTTGAAGACCATAGTTTCAAAAGTTTATGGAGTCTTAAGCTTCCTATTAGAATATCCCTTTGTGTCTGGAGCGTTCTCTCCCATAGACTCCCTACTGATGACAAAATCTCTAAACCGGGTATCGTGTTGGTCTCTAAATGCTCCTGCTGTTTCCATAATCTGTCCCTTGAGACTCTTATCTATGTTTTCTCTAATAGTGAACTAGTCCAGAAAATTTCTACCTGGGTTTTTATCAAAATCTACTTACCTCCCATAGATCCTGACTTCTTTTTCACCATTATGGTTGCTCGTTCTTCTCATAGGCAGGGTAAAACTATTAAGGCCATGATTTATTTTATTCTGCATTATGTTTGGTAGATCAGGAATAGAAACCATCATGGTAATTTCCACTGGAGTGGCTTGGAACATATCCTTGATTACGGTTGGCGTACTTCCAATTGGATCGGAAATCATAATCCTAAGAACTTGGTTCTCTCTTAGACCCCCCTTTCCTCTAGCTTCAAGATTAATGTGGCGGCTAATTCTGATAATCTTTCTTCTTCTCTGGGTTGGCTTATTAGAGATCATACTGGGAAGTTCATTTGTGGTGCCTCTTGCAAGACTTCGATTACCCCCCATGAAGTGCGTATTTTGAGAACCCTGATGCTTGCTCTTTCCCTCCCTCTAGTTAATTTTCCTTTGCAGGTGGAAGTGGATTCTACTTTATTATACTACTGGTGGAATGGCAAAGTCTAGGTTGCGTGGAGCACTTCTATAGATTTTAACTGCATTTTGAAGAAGAAAAATCAAATTGAATCTTTATCTTATGTTTATCATATAATTAATCTCTTGGCTTCCAAGATTCCAGATGCTGCTGAAGGCGATTGAAGGATTTATAAGGAGCTAATCGACCTTCTGCACCGTCTTAAGGGGATATAATGGCTTGACAGTATCCAATGCCCTTATGTTAATGCTTGACTCTTCCTGGCAGGCTTCGATGTTGGTTTCGTCCTCCCTTTTGCACACTGGCTTCTTGGTGCTTAGTCCTAGTGTGACTACCCGATTCCCAAATCCCTACGAGACACGAGAATCAGACCGACTCGATTAATCCCAAAACCTAGTCGTCCAACGAGAAAGTAACCAAAAGAGCAGTAAAATAAACCACATTCAGCATGAATATAACTAGCAGTAACAAAATACAGCAGTAAGAAAAGGAAATACTACAGTATACACCACCACAACAGCAGAGCATCAAATATGTACATAACATGAAGCTTACAATAAAGAAGCACAGGGGTAAACAAGAAAACTACTCACTACAGTGGAAGAAAAGTACAGAAGGTACTACAGGTAACTCTACTGGACCCTACTAGGCCCAGCGTCCTCTGTAGCCGCTGACCCTGGCTGCTCAACACCTGGTCTCAAAAAGTAACGAGGGTAACACGTCAGCGAAACGTCGAGTAGAGTGGCAACTAAAAGCTAAGGAAGTAGTAGAGTGTACAGTAGCTGTTATATTTTTACTTTCTTTATTTACGTCTTTCTATTATTTCACGATTGATTTATTTCTCAGATCCTTCACTTGATCTCGAATGTTCCTCTTAGGAACGATCTTGATTACAGTCTTTTCCGAAAAGTAGAAGTGACACGTGGTGCTCTCCTGGCCGGGAGAGTCCCCCGTGGTGGTCCTACCCTCAGTCAACCACCCCAAGGTCGCTGACAGACGTAACGGTGATTATGGCACGTTAGATAAGCGCACGGGTAGTTACCCCGCACTGGCACGCGGTCAGTCGTTTCCGTTAACGGGTGCGCTCAAAACACAACACGGAACCAGTATAGGGTAGAGCCCTCTCAGTAACAGGGGTCCAACCCCTCCACAGTCCGCGCACCCTTGCTTGACTACCCTGGTTTGCCCAGTGGGCCTAACAAGTCGGTGTAGGAGGCTAGCAGAACCCCGGGGCCCGTGGGGTAGCTAGTGCTCTCCCTACACTAGTAGCTCTCCTCGATACTGCGTACGTGAGGGCCAGCAAGTCGGTGTACAGTGGCCAAACCCACCCCGGTCTCAACCCGAGGGCGGCAAGCTCCCCTCTACACTAAGAGGTAAGGTGTGCTCTCTTTGGTACCACGTACCCAAGAGACAGCACACTTCCCTGTTTCACTTTATCAGTTCCATTCTATTCTCTTTCCAGGAGTTCTACTCCTAATTCCTCGTAGGGTTCATGTTCTTTTCGTTTGGCCATTTAGGTTTCACCGTTCCAATTTTACATTCATATAACCCATGTTCTCGATCATATTTATTCATTCATAACAGGCAGCTGTTAATCAATTTACAGGCAGCTATTATTTCCTTTCTACTTTCCAAGACTGCAATATTTATATATTTCACTAGTTTTCCAGTCCTAGAATTCATGCCGTATCCTAGGATCTATCATTCAATCTAGTTTTCCAGTCCTAGGATTCACGTAATACCCTAGGATCTATCATTCAATCTAGTTTCTCAGTCCTAGGGTTCATGCAATGCCCTAGACTCTATTAATTATTCCACAATTGTAACAAATTTTGTTAAATAAATTAAAAGCCACTTTACCAGCGAAATCGGGAGTACTGGGGGCGTGGTCAGCAATCTCGCGCGCCTCCGCAACCCCCAAGACTGCAACGGAACGGGGTCCTAACACAAGAATCAATCACAAGGAGTTTCTTAGAATGGTATACAATTACAGCAAATGGGTAGAGGAATTTATTCTGGACAGAATGCAACTCGAAACGCGAAAAACGGGCTCCGAACGGGCCCTCAACGGGTCAAAAACGACGAAACTGTCCAAAATCAGACGTCTGGAACCTCTTCCAGACGTCTTAAAAGGTTGATCATGTCGTACCTCAATTCTGCGCAATCCTTCAGACGTCCAGAAGCTCGCTGGAACGTCTAGCCTTGGTTTCCAGACGTCCGATTGTCACTCCGGACGTCTGGAGGTTCTCTCCGTCGTCTGGCACTGCGGCCAGATGTCTGATTCACGTGGGATGGCGACCCTCGCGCCCTCCCGAGCAAGACCTGCGCACACAAACACCGACTTTCATCACGACGAAACGCAGAAGAAGTCGCAGTGGACAGCTGCATGGCCGTACACGCGCAGAAAGGAGAAGATATGAAATATCTTACCTATCAGACGTCTGGATAGTCCTCCAGACGTCTCCGACGTCGTCTGGACATAAGTCCAAACGTCTGATTCTGGAAAATTTTCTAGAACCAGAGCCCGATTCGCTCTCCGCCCGCGACGCACGGCCGCGCCGCGTCCCGTCCGCCTGCTGTCCGAGCTGCAGCAGCCCCTCCGCGACACCCCATGCCTGCCGCTCCCCCGCCGGCCGGCTCTAGCTACCTCAGCAAGCTCGCACCTCCGCGGTCGAGCTTCTTCTTCCTCTCGCAACACTCCCTCCCACACGCCCACTGCTGCGCCCTCGCTCGCTCGCCCGCTCGCAGGGAGAAGGAGAAGGGAAGATGGTGGAGTGGGGGTGAGGGAGAGGGGGAGTGTTCTTATAGGGCAGCCGCGGGAAGAGAGAGAAGGAAAGCGGCGCCTGCAGGGAGAGAAAATGAAGGTTGCGGGTTCAATCTACGCCCGCAGACGTGCAGACGCGAACCCGTACGCCGAAAAAATTTATTATCAGACATCTGGGAAGGGTTCCAGACGTCTGACCAGATTTCTGGGATACTTCCTAGATGTCTTAAACTGCTTTTGACGCCCATGATCGTAACACCTACTGTGCTCTTGTTATTTTTGAAGTGCCCTTGGTTTATGTATTAGGCCACGAGTTATGATCCTTCTTTTCTTGTAAGGGACAAGGTTTGGTCTAATCCCCTTGCCTCTCCTCTTTGGCCTCCAGGTACCTGGGGATGAATAAAATTTGGTCCTGACTTTTTAAAAAAGAAAAAAAAGAAGCTCTATTCTCCTATAATATTTTATATTTACGTGGTTGTTTATTGGATGAACAAAAACCTTTACTGTATTAAATAAGTTTATTGCTTGCTCTCTCGGTTACATTGAGTTTCACTAAAATAATATCATATAGAGGTCCAAATTTCATGAGTAGTCCCTACTTTATCTGGTTCGTTTTATACAATAAGTTTCTGACTCTAAATAACCTTCAAAATGGAGTTGGTCCTTAGTGATTTACTTGAACATAAGCAAATGTGATCACAATTAGTTGAGCTTGTCTCTTTGCAATGTCCTTTTACCATTCAACTACTATTTCTTTCTCCCTTACCCTTAATTACTCAAGAGTAACTCTTCCTTGAGGGCCTTCCAATTTACCAAAACCTCTTACTCTTCTATCGTTAAAATTCACTCCATTTTGTTATTGAGTATGGCCCGTGATTTCAATAATTATAGATTATTTAATAAGTTTACGTTCTTGACAAAAATCAGTCTCTCCAAGAAGATTGGTGACTTTAATTTCTCCTAATGTTCTATGCTTGAAGATCACAAACATATCTCAACATGCATTTTGTTTTGCATCTTGACACCGCTACTTGGTTTCATTTTTATATGTTTTTCTCTCTTTTTAAGTGGAAATTCCACCTTTTATGTGCTTTTGTCTTGATACAATAATTATTTTTGATGAAATGAAATCACCTTGAATCTGCCGGGGTTGTTTGTACAAAAGAAGAAAGTCTTCACTAGGAGAATCAAGAATGGATATAAGATCATATTTAAGTTTTGATCTATAATTCTTAATGAAATTCGAAGAAAATTAACTAGGATCTTTCTATGTGGTGATAATGAAAGGATAAAAAAATTTCCTCCACTTTTGGAGGCTCAAGTAAATAAAAGAGCAATAATAAAAAAAGAAAACTAAATAAAAACAAGAAAAGAAGAAAGAAAGAAAGAAAGAAAGGACATACTTTCTGGTTAAATAAGCATTATAACATCATTGAAACAAAGGAGGGTATTTCCTACTTGGAGAGAATTATAATCATATATTTTGTAAGGGGATGTCTACCAAACCTGTAGTGACAATTGCTTTGGAGAGACATTTCATTTTTCCATAACTTTTAAGGCAAATGCACCTAATTTGCTGACAATTGCTATTGAGAGAAGTTGCATTTTGCCATAACTTTCAAGGCAAATGCAGCAGGTTGTTGCATATCACATTTTGTAAAGCACTACCCCCTTTCTTGCAAGAGTGCATGAGAGGGAGCTTCCAAAATATGTTTGCACGGGTATATATTAATGCCAGAAACCACATTCCTCGACTTCTCAAGTATTCAAACGCTGCATTATATGTAGCCAAACAAGCCCTACGTAAAACAAAACCTTATTAGTTTTGTGATAAAGCAACTATGCGCATTAGGTATGTTATTAATTTGCAATAAATCACTACTCTATAAAATGCATGGTAGTAAGAAGTTAGGATGTTAAGCTGGAGATTCACAACTTTGTCACGTCTTTGGTGGCCGGAGATGTAGTCTTCAAATTATGGTGTTGAGAGAAAGAGGAAAGAGTAAGGTCAGGAACATCTTGTGGGTATCTATATTTGAGTGAGACCAACAATTGTAGGATCATCAAGGAGAGATCGTTAGGGAGGAAGTGAGAGGAGAATGACAATTGATGAAAAGATAAATGCTCAACAAAATTATAAGTACCATTTCCAGCAAGGCCATTCTTTTGTCAAAATACATTAAAACAATAGATTTTTATATAGGGCAAAGCTTGTATCTATGGTGTAAATGGTAAAATGTTAAGCTATGAATACCCATATAAGTTTGGGAAAATGGGAGTGTTAATCTAACAGCAAAACTATTTTTGAAATTGGTTAATATCAAATTTTTAATCAAAGGCCTCATATTTATAAAGAGAACATTAAAAAAGTCCACACTCGTGCACCCTTATAAGCACCTACCTTCTAGGATTAGTTTACTTGAGGGATTAGGAAGTAGTGTTAAAAAATGTGAAATTATTGTTAACCCGTAATTATGTTTACTTGTAATGTGGTGTTAATATCAGTTTGTGTTTACTTAAATTAGTGTTAAGTTGTGGTGTTAACCTTTATAGTGTTTACTTGGTAGTAGTGTTAGGTATATAAAATATGAAAAATGTCAGAGACATAAGTGGTGTAAAATTTTAGCACGTGTTTGGCTAACACTAGTTGAAACTGGTGTTAGACAAATCCATGTTAAAATTGCTAAACCCAGGTTAGCAAATGAAAGGTTAAATAGTCAAGTAAATGGAGGTTAAACCGTGTTACTTAAAGGAGTTAACCTTCCAAGTAAACTAGGCCCTAAAGAATGAAGAGCACTAAAAGCTTTGTGAGAATCTGAAGAGGATAGTATAGGTCTACCCTCTGGGAAGTGCTTGCTTTAGTATAGGAAGTGACAGTATATTCACAACATGTTTGTTAACAAGGGAATTGGAGAGAATATGGAATCCAATTCTCTCTTTCATTTCTTTTCTTTGTTTGGAGAATACCATAAAGTTGGAATGAGGATTCAAAGAGGGAATGCAATTCCCTCCTCTCAAGGAAATGAATTCTTTTAAGGGGGCCAAGGAATTCCATTAACTAAAGCATCCTTCTATTTATCAACAATAGTATTATGTTAAAAACATTATAATCAACTTTAATATATGATATTTTAATTTGATAAATTTAAAAGGATAATATCACTTATCAATATGTATTGCTATATTTTTATAATTAAACATGATAGTTCATCACAACACATGATAAAAAAATCTATACCTACAAAATAATTAGTTTAATTGTCTATGTAGTCATATTCATAAATATATATTTAGTCATAACTGTAAGTATCATAAATTGCATGTATGTCTCAAAATATTTATAAATATACCATACATGTAAGGCTAATTATGGAAACTCAGCTTCATGATTTCACCTCCATTATTCATACCATTTTAGAGTTAAACAAAACAAAGGGAATGGAATGGAATCCATTCCCACCTCATTTCCTATCTATAGCCTTGATTCCATTCCAATGTACGTTTGGGAGGAGAAGAATTAAATTAAGGAAGGCGTTGGATTTCTTGAACCTTCTTCCATGTCATAAGATGAAACATAGGAATAAGATTAAAGGGTTGTAGCACATAGAAACTACTATATTGATGTCATAAAACTGGTCTTACGGCAATTATGCCGTAGAACTGATAATGTAAAATCATTCCTAGATGCTATAGCATGCAATTGGTATTAGTGCAAGTGACATAGCACCAGTGCTACATATCATCAATTTAGAAAGAATTTTCGTTGAAAGCAAAAACTCATTCCAAAGGAGAGGACAAGGTACATGAAACTACATTTGAGCCTCATAGCCCTGTTAAGGCCAAAACTGTCTAACAACGCCAGAACAACACAACAAAAAAACAAAAACAAAAACAAAGCTAGAAACAAGGAAAATGGGACTTTGTAGTTCCACGTAAAAATTACAATATTCCCATACCATAATTTAGTAGTGCATGGGACATAACTTGTTGAGCACTCCTCCTAAGATAGGGGGTTGGAATTCTGGGCTCATTGGTATTCTTAGTGAATAGCTTTTTGGAATGACCAATGAACAATTGCTCCTAGCAGGTTCATGGACAATATTTCCTTCTCACTACTAAATATCTTTGAAGGATACAACCTCTTTATCCTAGGTGAAACAAGTTTCTAGGGATCTCGTCTTAAGTGTAATAGTTTTCTAAGGACCTCAACTAGATTGCATACTTCTGATGAAAATCTTATAGATTGGTCACATCACGAGAATCTGATGAGAGCCCAAATAATATCTCCATCATGTGAAGCACAGACTCTAACATAGACCCAAAGTGGTACGTCTTGAAACCTAAAAAAAGAAAAAGAAATGTAAGGTGTTTGCAGTTGATTTTCTCCTAAAGAAGCTCCAACCGACGCACACCTCAGGCCATGGGATCAAGCTTTCCACTAATGATCAAGACCCCCTAGCTTTGGTAAGCTTCTTTTTCGAAGGTGCATCAACATCATGCATGCAACACATCTAGGTCAGGGAAATCATTTGCAAGATTGTATACCAGGCTAAGAGCTATGTTTGATTGTTTGTTGAGCCCAGACCTAGAAAGTGGTTGTAGGTAGACTTGTGTGTAAGGTGCATTGAGAATGCACGAGTGTTAGACAAAGACCTTGAGTAGGTGGGTTAAAGAGTGAGATGTACCTAGCAAAAACTAATCGTTGAAAGATGAATATATATTACAAAGTAGGCTAAGGACAGCACTGACAGCTACATTCAGACCTAGAGAGTGACAATAGGCAAAACTGGGTTTAATGACATATACGATCAAAGGGCCTTTTGATGAATTGTTGCAGCGACACATTGGGAAAAAGGAATCCAAGGAATGACGAATTTTCATGACCCAAAATCTGATCTCGAGCCCAATTCTAGATTAAACACATTGGGTTTAGGCCACTCACGTGGCTTTACTTTTTCGGTTCGTGTAATGGGATACAAAAAAAAGATGAATGGATCATATTGAGTGTTGTAGATGCTACAACATTATTGATATATATAGATTTGACGCTAAGAAATTGATGCTATAGACCGATGCTACAAGCTATAACATTCAACTAGTTTGTGTTATGTTATACCATGCTATAGCACCAACGTATGTCTTTTACGCACGATGTGTTTGAGTCGATGCTAATTCTGATGTTGGCACTGTGGGAAAATAGGATTTGCATATCTACGTACATTTAGAAAAACGTTTAAGACATAGCGTTTCCGCTATCACCGGACCATGCACGTTTGTCTGGTGATGGCTCAGCCTCGTCTGGCGGTGGGAAGTGATTATATGAGATATTGTGTGAAATTTGAAGTATGTGAAACAACACTCATACATTTACGAGAAAGTTCTTCTCGTTTTTTTGTTATTTAGAATGTCTTTTGTTATATTCGTCAAAATTGTGGACCTCCACTGCCCATCCACTTCCATCTTTATTGTTGAGATTATCGTAAGATGCTTGGTGGATTTGTTTCGGTAGATTGTTACAATTCTTTTTGCCCTCATGTCATTTTGTAGGGGATTTTTTCATTTTGGGTGTGTTGGCCTTTGAGTAATAAAATTTATCATTTATTCAAAAACAAAAACAAAAGGGAAATCCTTGTTAGGAATAAAATCCATTGCTAATGTTTGACCTCTTTCGTATTCCAAAACCACAAACATGGAAATTGAAAAATAAAACGTTCGTAGTTGCCCGAAATTTTGAATCAATTTAATACTACAGGAATATGGGACAAACAGAGACTAGAAAGAACTTTAATCGACGCGTCTTTATATTATTTCCATAGTCACTTGTTTCCTTTTCAGAGCATTGCCAACATGGGATTTACCAACATAATATTCATCTGTCACTAGTTGTTCTACTCTCAGACAGTACCAAAACTTAGATCAAAAACACTTCAATAATCTATGAGTTAAACCGTCGTGTTCCCACAGTAATCAAGGAAACGAAATTAACATACAAATCACAGAGATCTGCCTATGGAAGGCAATCCTCCCCCACCCCCTCCTCAAATTAAACTCTTCCATATCAGCAATCACAGATTTATGGCAACCGCCTCTGTCCACGAATCATCTAACCCGAAATTTAGGTGCGTCGATAAGGATTTGCCCGTGACCTTAATTTATAGACCAAATGGGACGGAAACGCACGACATGGCAATGCTCATAACTCTTGGAGGATCCTCACGTCATCCTGTAAAAATTAATTAGTCCCACTTTCCCTATAAATTAAACCCTTTCCTTGATGCGTGGAGCCCATCCTCTACATAAGGACTTTCAAGTAGTTTAGAAGGGGTCCTCAAGGATACCCTCTGGTGCTGTTGCTGTTGCTGTTGCTCTCCACTTCTTATCATCTCTCCTTCTGCTTGCCACTTCCTTCACCAAATAGGAGGTAATGTTGCTTTTACATTAATCTTCTTAGCGGGTTTGAAGTTCTTTTTTTTTTTTAAGAATATTCTGTTCTATTTGCTGATCTATGTAATATTTGGACATGATAAATGTTTTAAGTCAGTTGTTGGGGGTTTTTTTTTTTTTAACTTTGCATTTGCATGGAACGTCTCCATGTTGCAAGAAGTATAAACCGTATCGACATTAACAAACGTTAAGCTTCAGCTAGATTAAATCAAGTATTAAATTAACATCCACCAGGCTGTTTGGTTAGACCCACCCAAATTCTAGGTCGTTGGTCGACGTCTCAACCTGTTGATTCTCGTTAACACGGATCATGCCGATCGTCGAGACCTTCTTTGATAGCGCTGTCATTATCCAATGACATGGAGCAATTCCTATTCGCTGTAGAATATGTTAATTTCCTCGACGCTTCTTTCCTCCTTTCTTTTGTCTTTGTTTCTTATTTTATTTCTTGATCTTTGCTTTGCCGCCACTCCTTTTTCGAGGGGGCACTACAATTCCTCCCTCCTAGAGGAGGTGTTGCCGTTGTCTGTTTATCTCTTTTCCTTTGAAGCTGTATCGGTATTCCGTTTTCCTTGATGGAAGATATATCTTATTTTCAACAAGAAGGAAAAAAAAAGTGTCCGAATTTAGGTGATTTGGAAATCTGTGTAAGATTAACATGAAAAATTTGAAGAGGATCTGTGTTTGATGATCTGTTGTTGCCGACATTCTTGTTTTTCCTTTGTTGTTTGATCCCATTACTTAACTTTTGACCTGCCATTGCCCTTGACAGAATACCAATAACTTTTCATCTGCCATTGCCCCACGACAGAATCCAAGTCATATAGTATATGCAGGAGGTTATTTCGTGTCATATCCATAAAATAAGTACAAAAGCAGTAGAATTTAAGTATAAATAATCTAATCAGCAATGAGAAAAATAGAAATCAAGTTTTACTCGAACAAAACGAAGCATACCTATACGGTTTATTTTTCTCCATAATTTTTGGCTGCCTTGACCATCTAAACTTATTGCTTCTTTTTCCTTTTCCTCCTTTCATGTTGGCCTTTTCCTTCCCATATAGATATTTGCCCCCAATAAGTACGAGTTTTATGGTCATGCATTTTCTTTTCTTTTCTTTTCTTTTTTTTTTTTTGCATTGTTGTTTTTGCTCAAGATCAGCCATATATGATTTGAATCAGTTATTAATAAAGGGTGTAATGGAGCCGACTTTTCAATTGAGGGGTCAAACGCAAACAATTTGTTTCAAGGTTTTGGCATTCTTTTAGTACTTGGAAAATAATTTGAATCGAGCTTCATGGTACCCTAGATTTAGAGTTATAGTAAATTTTTACTTTTTGCATGTTTTTTGGCATTGTGATTTTCCATGTTGATTTTTGGATCCAAATTACTTTCTTTACAAGCTTTGAAATGCTAATTTCTACCTTTATTTTGGTTTGATTAAGAATTCAATTTCAGAGCTTAAGTTTATCGATGTTAAAAAAACCTAAAGCATAATGTCAAAATTTTATTAATATCCCTCTCTTCTAAGTTATGAGATATGAATCCTTTGCATAGTATAGGTCAGATGCATTGAAAATGAAAATTTCCTCGTGTTAATTGAATGGAATGTAAAGTTAAAACACTAGGAAGTTATTCTTTTAATGGGGATGCAATGCACCGTGTGTGTTATATAAAGGATCTAAACTTCTAAGTAACAAATGTTATTGACATGATTGTTGATGTTGATGTGTTTGCCCATGTCATACTCATTCGACTCTATTTTTCTTTGGAATGCCTTACACATTACCAACGACAGCTTTTTATATTCCACCCAAACCTAAAAACGATTGGGCTTTCATCTATGTCAAGAACCCATATGCTTCAAGTTACCCATAATCAAGATTGTGATCTGGTATTTTATTTTGAAAATTATCCAAATATAACTTATGATTCAAACTTCATTTTGATATATCAAAAATTATTCAAAATAGTTATTTATTTCAATATCATGAGTCACCCCTTCCATTGATATGGATACGTCTAATACTAGCAAATGCTTTGGAGTTCTTCTATCTTTCCATCATTTTCTTTCTTTTTTTTGTTGCATATTTTATTCATATACATCTTTTCTATTGGAGTTTGCCCTTAGCGAGCCAATCTGAGTGGAAATCACATGATCAATTATTCAAATTTGAATGCTAGCTCGTTTGGACACACTAATATTGTTAATTGAATTTCTCGGTACAAGTAGGAGAATGTACTATAACCATGTTGGATATAACTAATGATAGATGTTGAAGATCCAAATAGTTTAAATCGAGAATTTCGATAAGTAATCAAAAACCATCATGATATATTCAACAGTACCTTCAGTCTAAGAAGAGATGTCAATTTTTTTGAGAGATTATTGCTTAACGGATGTCCTTGATGCACATCTTCTACATAAGAATGGAAACTCGGGACCGTCAAACAGGTTGAGTCAAATGGTTTACTAAACGAGACAAAGATGTAAGAAGTTCTTCTTGTATCACTGTCATGAAGAAAGCGTATCTATTAACCTGAAATACATATGTGCCTCTGTACTTGAATATACACATTTATTGGGCCAATGATCAATGCACCCACTATTGTGTTGAGACTGAAAAATTAGTATATATATAAGAGTATAAGAAACATATGATCTCCCGAAGGGATCACATGGATCACTATTGTAGGTGTACATAGTGGCTTGGAAGACATAGGCTCACTCTATATATATTGGGATGTATGAAATTCTATGCATGGTCGTAATCAAACCCATACATAAAAGAGAAGACATGCAATTCCTTTTTCAAAGAAGTTGATCTTCGCTCTTGTCTCAAAAAAACAAGGAGTACATAAATATATGTAACTCTTTGTAGGGAGGACAATGGATTTGTGAATTAATACTCGAAGTTACATATGTTTGTCAATGTAAAGAATTCATGGGTATTGGGAATACCTAAGGGAGATGTAATGTCATAAATCCTAAATCTTAAATGCTTCATTATTATTGTGATAGAATCAATAACGACTTTGGTGGGTTCTTAATTGTAGAGAAATCAAATATTATTTAAGGAGTTATATAGTATTTGTTTTGACAGTTTATTGGGCCAAAGAGGTTTGGTCATAATTCAAAAGGGTTTGGATAAAAATTAACTATATTTTTTGTACTAAAACTCAATTGGCTAAATGAATTAAATGGTCAATCATACAAATATCAATTAGGATTTAATTCCAACCATTGTATTTGGTCCAATGCTCCTACCATATTAGGATTACTAAGATTCCCTATAAATATCTCCCAAAAGTAAGGCCAAAAGACCTAATCAACTTCTTGATTCACGTAATAGAGATACCACCACCGCCAAATAAAGGAGGAGAAGAGTCGAAGATCCCCTTATCCCTTTCTCTTCTTGGTCGACCAACAAGAGGATTGGTCAACCAACTCTTTAGTTGTTAGAAAACCAATGCTCCATTCATTCGATCGACCAATGCTCATATCGATCAACTAATTCGTGTTGATATGCAAGTTGATGGCCCTGTTGGTGCACTCTAATCATGCACGTGAGGCTACGAGGTGAAGGTCGTCTTGGGTTTGCAAAAGGTTTGCGGTATATGTTGAGAGTTGGATGTTCTCAACATCGAGGATCTCATTATCTTGCTAAAAAGAAAGTCTTGTGGCTACGTCAAGATTTATTGTAGGAGGCATAATACATAAGGTATATTTTAATACTCATGAGGACCTCATATGTAAAAAAGATTAGTTCTTCTCATATAATTTCAATTTAATTGTTTAATTCTTTGGCTATTCAATTTTGAGCATCAAATCATTTTCAAATCAAAATTTTAAATGATGTTTTTTTTATGCTTCTACGATATCACACGAGAATCATTCTCCCTTCAGTTTCTTTGTTTCCCAAGCCTCTAGCAAATAATAGATAGAGTTAGAACTAATTAGGGAACTTCCTTATACTCTATAGGCTTAGTTAGAACTAATTAGGGAGCTTCCTTAGACTTTGTGATATCATTTGGTAAGAGGAATTATTAGGAGAAAAAAAATTAGAAGTAGAAGAAACGAAGAGATTAAGGGATTTTATTTTAGAAGTGTTTGGTTCGATTTGTTGTCTTATTAAAAGAATTAGAGAATTTTATTCCGCTTGAAGTGTTTGTTTAGTTGAATAAATTAGTAGTATAATGAGAAAATTAGTTGAAAAGTAGTAGACGAAATTAAAAGGTGAAATTAAATAATTTTACCATGGGAGGAATTGGTCAAACAACTCCTATAGGCTTAGTTAGAATTAATTAAGGAGATTCCTTAGACACTATATGCTTAGTTAGAAGTTAGAACTAATTATTAAGGAGTTTCCTTAGACTCACTAGGCTTAACTAACAATGAAGGTAGAGGATCGACACAACGAAAAGTATCCATGAGGAAAAGATCGGTGTGCCCTACTAGTGCTCCCGAAAAAGAAATTCATATGGGATAAAAATGCTCAATAATAGTAAAACCTCCACGTGATAATCCACAGGTTCCAAATGAAAAATCTTGATCATAGATCTATCTGTAAATTAATAAAGCAAAAGACATTCTTGTCGTGAAGTAATACTAAGAGAAATGCCTAAGAGAAATGCCTTCCAAGAGAAATCTTGAGAATCTTTCATATATATATATATATATATACACAAAATCCAACCTAACGAATTGGAAGAGTACCATTCCGACAAGGAGTCTTTGACAAGCAAATCCATTTTGTGGAGTTTATTATTTTAAATGACTTTTGATTTATCCTTCCATAGTCATTTTACTTAAAAAGTTGTGCCATATTCATCGGATTTACATTTTTTTCTTTTTTGTAAATACCTTATCTCAACGATGATATTTAAATATGTATGGTTGAATTTCAAGAATACATCATGGTTAAAAAGTTTCTCATCTTCTCACAAAAGTTAATTTCTCCACAGTGATGTCTAAGGAAGGGGAAAAGATATCAACACCACCACGATATAAGAATGAGAACAAAGAAATGACAGCTCCAAGCGAATGCAAGAACAATAATGAAGAGAGGCTTTTCCCATGCCAATTTTGTACGAAGAAATTCAAGAGTTCCCAAGCCCTAGGAGGTCACCAGAATGGTCACAAGAAGGAGCGTGCCACTGCTCGCAACATTCACATAGAATCTAATGGCTATGCTAACACACAATTCCCCTTTTGCCATGGCCTTCACTTGCTTCCTTCTCTTCAACACCAATTCTACTATCACCTTAACCCCACCTTTCGATATCGCATGCCACCTTGGACAAACACTAGCCACAACAATAGTCATATCCCTTGTCCACAACCATCAACATCATCATCATCCAAATTCCAATTATGTGGCACAACTACACCAATGGCCACTTATCACAACAACTACCATTTCTCTACCCTCACTACCTCTACCGCTACCAACACCTTAGCTGATGCTTCCAGTTCTCAACCATACCTTTATGGTTGGAACGAGGAGGATGAGGAGGCAATGGAGGAAAGAAGCAATCAAGAAATCGCATTTCTTCCAATGATGCAAGAGAATGTTGTGGATGGTGGAAGAGAAGAGCATGTTGATGGAAGTGAGAGCGAGATTGACTTGTCACTCCATCTTTAAACCCAACTTTTCTTCTTTTACCGCATGTCGTATTGCTTCGCAATAGGTTTTCCCTTTGAAACTTAAGTGATTATTCATTTGTTTTGATTCATACCTAAATGTTATTTTTTATGTGAACTATTAGATGTTGTTGAAGCAATGGTTTCATTTATTATAAATTCAACTCAATTGTCAAATCACTATTTATTTTGCTTGGTTATGTAATTAGTGTGTGTGCAAGATAAACCTCTACCTCTGATTGAGCAAATTTCATTGATGGAGTACTTGGTGGATATGTGATACAAAAAAAATCATACATATCCATAATAATATAACTCAGCTGATGGCAATCATTAACTACAACAAAGAAAATCTGAGTTTGAATTTCAACCCTTCATTGTAGAACTATCAATTTCCTTATTTTACCTGCCAGAGGCTCTGAATCATACCAAAAAATGCAAATAAAATAAAATAAAAAGGAACGGGACATAAGTAAGAAAGGAGAAGCAACTTTCCGTTATTTAGAAGCAATCTGTACGTCATTGCGAAACTTGATGTTTTGTAATAAATGGTGTTGAAATGAGTGCTGAATCGCGTGCACAGAAGTGAAATTTAACGTTTTTATCCCACCATGCGGAAATTAATGTAAAAATGGAAGAGAAATGATCAACCATTGCCAGAGACCATATTCCTTTTAGCAACTGTGTCATTACACGGCATAGAGAATTACTTTTTATCCTCCTGTCTTGGGAGTGCAAAATTTAAAAATTAAAATATATAATGATATATTTTAAGTTTTCAAAGATCAATTGAAAATTTAAATTTATCGCATGTTGTAAAATTAATTATTTAAATAAAAAAATTTTAATTTTAATTTGAAAAATCAAAATACATCGATCAAAAATTAAAATATATCACTTGTTGTAAAATGCATAGTAATGAACACACTAATCTAAACACACCATGCATTCCAAAATGCATTGCCACATTATCTAAAGAAATTTTCAAATCATAATTTGAAAAGTCAGAATACATCGATCGAAAATCAAAATGCACCTCAATTGTCAAATGCATTGTGTAATGAATACATTGGTGTACTTTAATTTTCGACCGATAAAAAATTAAAAACATCGATTGGAAATCAAAATACATTGCATATTACAAAATACATTGCATGGTGTATTTTGATTTTTAATTGGTAGAAAATAAAAAACAATGATTAGAAATTAATATACATCGCACATTACAAAAATGTATTAAGCTGGTGTCAAGTAAGAAATCACTTGGCATTCTTATTTGCTCCTGTGCCTCTCTTGGGTTTCAGAGCACTCCCCTCTCTTTCTCTGCTTCCCCTTCCTCCTCCCCCTCCCCCTCCCCCTCCTCTGATCTCTGAAATTGCACTAGAGGGGGGGTGAATAGTGAAATTATAGAATATTGTAATACAAAAAATTCAATCACAGAAGGTGATACCAAATTTTTAGGTGGAAACCCAAGATAAGTGAAAACCACCACCTAAGCCAATCTCTTGACTTAGGATTTTCGATCACAAGGTAATCAATCCACTAACCACACTACTTAAATGAGGATAGTGCACCTCAATTATAAATCCCACCTCTAATCCCTAAACGGAGGTTTCTCCCTTCAAAATGAAGAGATGGGAACCCGACAGGCCGGATACCCAAAGTACAAAAAATAAGAAGTAAAACAACACCTATAGAGCACCCCAATACTTTAATTACTTTCTTATCTACTAAGCATGAAAAGAACTCCCTGAGGATTTGCAGAACGGAGTGAGCCGGGAGTATGCATTTGCCCTTTGATCAGAGTGTTGGCACAGCACAAGGGCAAGATGGAGCTTAGAGTAGTGAGCAAGTGATTTTTTCTAATGGAATTGTATCTCAAAAGGTGTGTCTTGCCTAAGAGGAGTTGTAGTCTATTTATAGGCAAGTTTGGAACCTTCAAGAATACTTAGGAGAGCTCTTCTAGCCGTTGGAGACAAATCCCAAAAGATTAGGACGAAATCCACCACAAATCAGGGTAATGATGAGTTTGACAGCAATATCAGACGTCTAATTTTAGGATCAGACGTCTGATTATACTTCTGGTCGTCTAATAGTGTAGGCCATCCTAAACTGACTCCATTGGATCAAAAGAAGGACGTCTGATTTTTTTACATAAGACTTCTGATTAGGTTATTAGACGTCTAATAAAGGGTGGATTCATTCATGTTTCCATCAAATCCAAATAGGGTTCTAGGTTTAAAGTATCAGACGTCGTTATGGACGTCTGAGGAAATCACCAGACGTCTGAAAACCAAAAACACTCCCCCAACGGTTCAAAGGTAGACGTCTGGAAGTGTGTCAAGATGTCTGGAAATTCATTTTTGCCTACGCTTAGTCTTACGGTTAGTCTAAGGACGTCTAGGTAAAGAATCAGACGTCTGTGTAAGGTTATCATCGTCTGATAGTGAAGTGTTTCGACTGATGTTTATGAGGAGACAAACTGAAGGTAGAACTCTTGGAAATTAGATGTCTGAGACACTTGTCGGACGTCTTAAAGTGGAAAATCAGACGTCTGACCATTGTTCTAGACGTCTGATAAGAGTATAAGTGTTGGGTTTTTGTTTCTAATTTATCCTAAGTGTGGAGAGACTAAGTTAGTTATTTATAGGTTATGTTTGGGGGCTCTTTACACCATTTCTAGACTCAAATAAAATGAAAATTATAACCTTTGAAAGTTTACATTAAAAAGCCTAAGACCTAATACTTATGCTACTTGTCTTCACGCTTTTAATCTCCCGTCTTGGAAAACTTTATGAAATCCTGCAAATATGTTATTACAGAGAGAAACAATATGCTACGCTTTATTTTTTATTTCATTTTCTTCATTTTATAAAATCATCAAAATATTATATATGAGTGGTTGAACTAACAATCTCCCCCTTTTTGATGATTTTCAAAATATAGCTGTAGGTTCCTATTTTCTCCCCCTAAAGGTTGTACTTAGTAGTCTATATCTATTTGAGAAGTTTGTTTTTATATTATTCCCTAAGTTCTTACCTACATTCTTCTCCCCCTTTTTGAATATCATCATGAAGGGTTGTTAAAGGAAGTTGAAATCCAAACTACAAGAGTGATATCTACAAAGTGGAGTGCATGAATAAAATTGCATGTTTAAAAGATGACAAGGCATTAAAGAAAATTGATTAGGAATAGAAATATTTAAGCACGGACTAGCTATTTGTTTCCAAAAATATTAAGTACGGGGTCAAGGCCCCTTAATACAAACTTGGAATAAAAGAAAGAAAAATAGAAGCCCTAAACTATTCTTCTTGATCTTGGCAACGGCGGCGACGAGCGGGTCCGTGTCCCATCTGCAAGTTTTGAATGTCTGATCTAAGTTCGTCGATGTCGCAGCGCATGCTTCTCATGTAAGTGTACATCTCGCCGGTTTGACGCAACAGGAGGAAGATGCTAGAGGAGAGGGAATCTGTGGCTGGATCCCATGCTTCATCAAAGCTCGAGCGAGGAGCTTCTATTTAAAGGGGTCGCGGTTCATGGAAGTCTATAAAGGGTGGAAGGGGCTCTTCTTCAATGGGCTCATCGGCAGGCTCAAGATGCTCCCTAAGTATATGCATCTTGGCGACTATGACCTGGTTGTAAGGTTTAATCTTCTTGTCAACAGCCTGGTCAGTTATGGAAATCCGATGGGTTGAAAAGATTTTGGATAGAATAGACCCAAACAGAAGTGGTGCCCCATGGTCTTCATTCATGACGCGAACAATGAGGCGGCAATAATTGAAAGGAATATGACGGACGGCCGCAAAAAGGAGTGCCTCGTGTTGGCGCGAGATGTAATCAAAACCTCCCGATTTGTTTAGGAGGTCCCACCCAAAAATGCGAGAGAGTAAACGTGGAAGGGGTTTGAGATTTTTGCACGGTAGGGTGCCAAGATTTTCAACATATTTTTCAGGGAGGACTAACTCTTGATTGATGACTTCTGGGTTGTATTGCCTCAGAGTGTCATTGAAGTCATTTCCCTCATTAGGGATGACTAGAAGGTCGGAAATAGTTTCGGATGTGATGTGGATTTCACGACCAAATAGGCGGGTATGGAGTTCAAGTTCATCGTTGCTATAGTCCTCAATGATGTTGGCATAAAAGAGACGGCAAAGATCATGGAACACGCCAAGAGTTCCAATGCTAGAGTGGAATTGACGGTCAAAATATTGGAAGAGATGGAGAGTTTGGAAGTGTTCCCGAAGGTTTAAATGGGCAAAATCATTCCAAACAATAAAACGAGGGCATTTAACTTTGGCATTCGCGAAGCGACGAAATCGCTGCCTAGCGAGGTCGCCCTGCAGCTGATCTGCCAAATTGGTGAAAGAGGAAGTGGAAGAACCCTCAGCTTGCTTCCTACGGGGAGGCATATTTGGTGGAATGGGTGGTTAGGTTTTGGAAGAAATGGGTGGTGTTTTGAGGATAGAATACCTGCAAAAAACATCCATACAAAAACATTCAACCAACCAAACAACATTCACCCAAAAGATTTCAACAACACAGATTCAAACAATGTAATCATCATTGATAAAAAATATGTGGCAGTATGCTTTGAGGCAATACAACCTGCCACGTAGTTGTGGCAATATACCTTTGGATTCAAGCCACTAAAATGTCGGCTTGAATCTCGTGAGGTAATACCCTTGCCATGGAAGATGCAGCTAGGGCTAACAAGGTTGGTTTGACCAAGGGTTAAGGTTCTAGGGCTGATAATGTCATGAAATGCGCAAGTAGGCCGAGTGAATCAAGAAGGAGAACAAGATGCTACTAGGGCTAACAAGGTCGTGGGTAAAAGAGCATGGAGATGCCCTAAGAGTTGAGAGGGTATACCCACGGGAGGAGGGAGGTCTCCAAATGCGCAGTCGAGAGGCAGGGAGGACACACGGAGAGGAGCAGCAGCTCCGCCAACCGTCGAGTAGGCGCGACGGTCGACTGGCGGCGAGCAGAACTTCGCCAACTGTAGTTGTGGGCCGTAGGGTGTCAGGGAGAGCGGTAGGGATTTGAGAGAGGAGAGTGGGACCTTGCGAAGGGGATGTTATATCCCAAGGTCACGGAGCAAGTCTCCCCCTGAAGTTGGGGAGATATGCATTTCAAACCATCCAGAGAACAGATGCGATTCGCAGATTTTTCCCCAATCAGACGTCTGGAGATGATGTCAGACGTCGGGATTGGACTTTAGGGATTTTAGCCCTTTTGATGGCGACGTCTGTTTTAACCATCAGACGATACATCAGACGACTAATTTGAAAATTAGACGTCTGATTTCTGCAGACATCCCTCCCTAAAAAATGATTTATTCTCCAGGTTGTCGTCTGATTTTTGTCTCAGACGACATAGCAGACATCTAAATCTAAAATTAGACGTCCGATTTCTGCAGATAGACCTTCCTGGATTTTAGCCTAAAGTTACAAGGTCATCCGATTTTCCTGTCAGACGACCTATGCGACGTCTAACCACATAATCAGACGTCCGACTGATAGTATATGTACTGACACATAGATAGACGTCAGTCAACACATCTGGACGACGCCCCAGACGTCTGTGAAGGATGACAGACGTTTGAGATAGCTCTTTTGTCAGCATTTTTGTTAGATAAAATCGTCGTCTATCCCAGATCTTTAGACGACGAATTTTTATGTATAAAACGTCTGGTAGTTTAATCAGACGTCTGATATTGCACAGAATGTGCATTTTGATATTTGAACTGAGAATGAAGGCTTTTAACTTAGTAAAGACAAGGCTCCATCTATGCTCATGACAAAGGAAGTTCCATTAAATCACTAAATTCTTCAAATATTACTTAGCTTACATATGCCTAGTTTCCTACGTATATAATTAAAGCGATCATAATTCAAAGGTTTAGTGAAAATATCAACTAATTGCAGTTCAGAACAAATAAATTCAACCACGATTTCTCCCTTAAGTACATTATCTCTCAAAAAGTGATGTCGAACATCAATATGTTTTGTGC
This sequence comes from Thalassia testudinum, assembly GCA_037157565.1. NCBI lineage: Eukaryota > Viridiplantae > Streptophyta > Magnoliopsida > Alismatales > Hydrocharitaceae > Thalassia > Thalassia testudinum. Next base: position 50,149,567 of record JAZHRO010000031.1, on the reverse strand, counting down.
GAGAGTGATGTACGGGATTTTTCGAGAGGTTGATAGCACTAGTATTGTCACATAATATTTTTATCTTATTAAATATCAAGTTAAAACCTTCAAAGTATTTTTCGTCCAAAGCACTTGAGAACATGCTAGTGCGGCGGCTATGTATTCAGCTTTCGTAGTTGATAGGGCTACACTAGATTATTTCTTTGAGAACCAAGAGACTAGTGATTCGCCCAAGAATTGGCATGTCCCACTAGTACTCTTCCTATTAGTGCGGTTACCTGCGTAGTCTGCATCGCTATATGTAACTAAGTTGAATTGTGGACTCTTAGGGTAGAGTAAGCCATAATCAGATGTGTCAACTAGATATCTAAATATTCGTTTTACAGCATTTACGTGTGATTGTTTAGGGTTTGATTGAAACCTAGTGCATAAGCAGGTACTAAACAAAATATCAGGTCTACTAGAAGTTAAATACAGTAAAGATCCAAACATGCTACGATAGAGCTTTTGATCTATGGGCGTACCTGATTCGTCCAAGTCTAGGGAAGTTGTGACACTCATAGGAGTGTTCTTCCCTTTACTTTTGGTCATTTCAAATTTCTTCAACATCTCCTTTGTATATTTTGACTGACACACAAAGGTTCCAATTTCGAGCTGAGTGATTTGTAAGCCCAAGAAAAACTTAAGTTCACCCATCAAACTCATTTCGAATTCTTCCTGCATAATTTTTAAAAACTTTCTACACATAGATTCATTAGTAGCACCAAATATAATATCATCTACATATATTTGAACTAATAAAATGGCTTTTCCTTTTCTTTTAATGAATAATGTGGAATCAGCTTCCCCTATAAAGAATTTTGCATTTAACAAGTAGTCTTTGAGGCTTTCATACCAAGCTCTAGGAGCTTACTTTAGACCATATAGTGCCTTGTTTAATTTGTAGACAAAATGAAGCTTATCATGAGACTCAAAACCAGGAGGTCGTTTTACAAAAACTTCCTCCTTAATGAATCCGTTAAGAAATGCACTCTTAACATCCATTTGAAAGAGTTTAAAGCCAAGAAAGGCAGCATAAGCAAGAAGCATGCGAATTGATTCGAGTCGAGCTACAGGAGCGTAGGTCTCATCAAAATCAATTCCTTCTTCTTGGTTGTACCCTTATGCTACAAACCGAACCTTGTTTCGAATAACCATACCGGATTCATTCAACTTGTTCCAGAATACCCATTTGGTACCTATTACCATTTGCCCTTCAGGCTTAGGTACTAGTCGCAAATTTCATTCCTTTGGAATTGGTTGAGTTCCTCCTGCATGGCCATCATCCAAGGTTCTTCGGAGCACGCTTCCTCGACACTCTTGGGTTCAACTTGAGATACAAAGGCGGAGAGACCAAAGGAGCAACTAAAACGAGATCGGGTTTTAACGCCATTAGAAACACTTCTAATGACTTGACTTTCGGGACGATCCCTTTGATATATCCAATCTTTTGGAAGATTATGGATATTGGAGTTTGGAATGTTAGACACATCCATAGTAGAATCATCTTCATCATCCATATTGACTCGGTCAATGGAGGAGTGAGGAGATTCATCGAAGGAAACATGGAGGGTTTCCTCCACTATTAATGTGGTCATGTTAAAAACCCGATATGCCTTGCTACGTGAAGAATAACCAGTAAAGATGGCTTCTTCACCTTTGGCAGCAAATTTATCTAAATTAGAGCGGGTATTCAAGACAAAACATCGACATCCAAAAACTTTAAAATAACTAATTTTGGGTATTTTCCCAAAGTATAGTTCAAAACAAGTTTTTCGCAATCCGGATCGAATTAAGATGCGATTTAACACGTAACAAGCCGTGTTAACCGCTTCAGCCCAAAAGTACTTTGGTAACCCTGATTCTATGAGCAATGTTCGAGCACACTCTTGAAGAGTACGGCTCTCTCTCTCAACCACCCCATTTTGTTGAGGTATTCGAGGAAAAGAAAACTCATGAGCAATACCATGCTCTTGACAAAAATCATCAAACAAGGAATTTTCAAACTCGCCCCCATGATCACTACGGATACGAGTGATTTGGTAGCCTTTTTCAGTTTGAACTTTCCTACAAAAAATAGAAAAGACGAAAAATACTCCTTTGGATCTCAAGAAGGAGACCCATGAAAACCTCGAAAAATCATCTATAATTACAAGGTAATATTTACATCCACTGAGGCTCTCATATTTTGTAGGTCCAAACATATTTAGGTGAAGTAATTCTAAAGGTCTTGATGTGGATATAACTTCTTTGCTTTTAAAACTAGATTTTATAATCTTACCTAATTTACATGAATCACATATATGCTCATTTAAAAATCTTTCTTTAGGAAGACCTCAGACTAGTTCATGTTTAGCTAGTTTTTGAACCAGCTTCATATGAACATGTCCTAGTCTTCTATGCCATTTACTTAACTCATCATTTGTTATAAGACATTCATAAGTACCATTTTTATCAAATTCTACGACATAAATGTCTTTAAATCTAGTTCTCTTAAGAAGGGTTTCATTGGTTAATGCTTGCATAATTTCAAACATTTTAGAAGTAAACACTACTTTAAAGCCCTTATCACATATTTGACTTACACTTAAAAGATTATGTTTTAGTCCTTTAACTAGAGAAACATTTGAGGTGGGAGAGAGAGGGTTACCTATTTTACCAAGGTCAATAATATAGCCCTTGTGGTAGTTGCCAAATGTAACTGTTCCTCCATCCGTAGGTTGGAGGTTCAAAAATAAGCGCTTGTCTCCCGTCATATGTTTGGAGCATCCGGAGTCCATCACCCATCGGCCTCCTTGGTGGCGGTGGTCTCCTTGTCTTCTTCCTTGTAGACCTTCTTCCTCCTACAAAAGATCTTCGATGGTGACTTGATGTTTCTACAGGTCTTTCTAATTTGAGTCGTCCATCCTTCATTTTGTATATCCAATTTTTGACATTATGATGTCCTTTCATCCCTACAAAACAAAGTGAGAGTTGTCTTTTCGGTATCCATTGTAATGTGGATCCGTATTTGTTAGTGGTCTAATTTAGAGGAGTGTCCTTTTTCGGCTCACTTTGACTAGGTTCATAAAAGCCTAATCAAAATTTACTTGAGGAAGGTTTTTGATAGGCAATGAGTTTGTCCAAGTTATCTTTCCCCTTTGTAAATTTGGCTAGGTCCTCAAGAAGTCGATTTGACTTTTCTTTGAGGTGATTTATCTCTATTTTCATTATGTTTAGTTTATCTTCTAATGCCCTAGTCTCTACTCTAAGTAAGTTATTTTCATCCTTTTTAAAAGAGTTTGATTTTTCAAGCACATGGATTTTGTCGAGTAATTCTTCTCTATCTAGAAATTTTTGTTCACTCATTGCCGTATATAAATCATTTGTTAATGACTCATTCTCAATCATTAGATTTCTTATTTGCATATTTAAAGCAGTGGTTTCTTTTGTAAGAATTAGATTCTTTTCTTCAAGATCATTGATTAATCTCTTATTTTCTAAGTTTTCTTCTTTTAAAGCCTTGCTTTGGGTTTTTGTTTTCTTAAGATCTACATATAGTGAATCAAAGGCATCTTGTAATTCATCTAAAGAGTAGGAGTTTACCTTAGGTTCCTCAGATTCAAACTCAGAACCATCATTTGTTGCCATTAATCCCAAGCATGTTGTTTCTTCATTTGTTTCCTCCTCCTCTTCTTCTTAGGAGGTGGAGTCATCCCACGTTACTTGAAACGCCTTCTTCTTGAATCCTTTCGGCTTGGAGATCTTCTTGTAGTTGGAAGGCTTCTTGGGTTTCTTCTCATCATCCCTTTTGAGTAAGGGACAATCTTTCCTTATGTGACCTCTCTTTTTGCAATTATAGCAAATTAGAGGTTCTTCCTCTCTTTTCCTTCCCTTGATCTTTTTTCTATTTCTGAGAAACTTTTTAAACTTTTTAGCTAATAAAATAAATTCATCGTCATCGGTACTTACCTCATCATCCGAAGTAGCTTTGAAGGCTGAGGTCTTCTTCTTTGGCTCCGATGAGATTGATATCTTCTTTTGCTCCATTTTTGATTTGTAAGCCATGAGATTCCCAAGTAGATTTTCCATGTCTAGATCCTCTACTTGATTAGCTTCTTCTATTGCCGTTACCTTTTGCTCCCACTCAGGTCCAAGGGAGCGAAGGAGCTTCCCTTGAAGCTCCCCCTTTATAAATGACTTTCCTAAAGACTTGAGGTTATTCACGGTTAATGTGAATCAGGTGTACATGTCCCCAAGTCTTTCATTCTCCTTCATAGAGAAAGCTTCAAATTCCTGCGCTAACAAGTTTATCTTTGAGGATTTAACTTTAGATGTACCTTCGTGAGTTACCTCCAAGGTTCTCCAGATCTCGTGGGCGATTTTGCATTGGCTGATGCGGTTGAATTCCTCTGAGCTGAGTGCGCAATAGAGTGAGTTCATTGCCTTGGCATTCAGTCCAAGGTGATGAATTTTCTCCACTGTGTATCCTGTTTCTGGTTTCTCGGGAATGATGTATGCGGATTCACATTTCTCCCAAATGGAGAAATCGTTGGCTTGAAGATACATCTTCATTCTCAGCTTCCAGTAAGTGTAGTTTGTTCCTTCGAAGAGTGGTGGTCGAGTGGTGGATTGCCCCTCCAATCTACCTGTGGAAATGACCTTCCCCTCCATGTGATTTTTCTGCGGATGTTACTCCTGTAGGCGGAAAACCTGCTCTGATACCAAATGAAATTGCACTAGAGGGGGGTGAATAGTGAAATTATAGAATATTGTAATACAAAAAATTCAATCACAAAAGGCGACACAAGATTTTTAGATGGAAACTCAAGATGGGTGAAAACCACCACCTAAGCCAATCTCTTGACTTAGGATTTTCGATCACAAGTTGATCAATCCACTAACCACACTACTTAAACGAGGGTAGTGTACCTCAATTACAAATCCCACCTCCGATCCCTAAACGGAGGTTTCTCCCTTTAAAATGAAGAGACGGGGACCCAACAAGCCGGATATCCAAAGTACAAAAAATAAGAAGTAAAAAAATACCTATAGAGCACCCCAATAGTTTAATTACTTTCTTAGCTACTAAGCATGAAAAGAACTCCCTGAGGGAGTATGGATTTGCCCTTTGATCAGAGTGTTAGCACAGCACAAGGGCAAGATAGAGCTTAGAGTAATGAGTAAGTGATTTTTTCTAACGGAATTGTATCTCAAGAGGTGTGTCTTACCTAAGAGGAGTTGTAGTCTATTTATAGGCAAGTTTGGAACCTTCAGGAACACTTAGGAGAGCTCTTCTAGCCGTTGGAGACAAATCCCAAGAGATTAGGACGAAATCCACCACAAATCAGGGTAATGATGAGTCTAACAGCAATATTAGACGTCTAATTTTAGGATCAGACATTTTATAGGACGTCTGATTATACTTCTGGTCGTCTAATACTGTAGGCCATCCTAAACTGACTCCATTGGATCAAAAGAATGACGTCTGATATTTTCACATAAGACATCTAATTAGGTTATTGGACGTCTAATAAAGGGTAGATTCGTTCCTGTTTTCATCATATCCAAACAGAGTTCTAGGTTTAAAGTATCAGACGTCGTTATGGACATCTGAGGAAATCACCAAATGTCTGAAAACCAAAAAACACTCCCCTACTTCTGCCAAAAGATTTTATGGCCATAATGAGATACGCACAGAAAATCATGACCAACAGTTCAAAGGTAGACGTCTGGAAGTGTGTCCAGATGTCTGGAAATTCATTTTTGCCTACGCTTAGTCTAACCGTTAGTCTGAGGACGTCTAGGTAAAGAATCAGACGTTTGTGTAAGGTTATTGACGTCTGATAGTGAAGTGCTTCGACTGATGTTTATGAGGAGACAAACTGAAGGCAGAACTCTTGGAAATTAGACGTCTGAGACACTTGTCGGACGTCTTAAAGTGGAAAATCAGATGTCCGACCATTGTTCTAGATGTCTGATAAGAGTATAAGTGTTGGGTTCTTGTTTCTAATTTATCCTAAGTGTGGAGAGCCTAAGTTAGCTATTTATAGGTTATGTTTGGGGGCTCTTTACACCATTTCTAGACTTAAATAAAATGAAAATTACAGCCTTTGAAAGTTTACATTAAAAAGACTAAGACCTAATACTTATGCTACTTGTCTTCACGCTTTTAATCTCCCGTCTTGGAAAACTTTATGAAATCCTGCAAATATGTTATTACAGAGAGAGACAATATGTTACGCTTTATTTTGTATTTCATTTTCTTCATTTTGTAAAATCATCAAAATATTATATATGAGTGGTTGAACTAACAGTCTCCCCTCTCGACCCCCTTGCCTAGCCCTCTAGTGCAGCCGATGCCTTCCCTCCCTCTGGGGGGAGGGGCTCTGCTCCCTCTCCTATGGCATTGTCCAGCCAGACTTCATGGAGTGAGGGCTGAGGTGTGGTGACCTAGTTGGTTTTTTCTTCTTTTTTGTTTGATCTATGCTTGCATGTCGCTCAATTCACGTTCCTTTCGTTGATCGATGGCTTTTGCTTGCTTGCTTGCTTTTGGTTCCTTTTGGTTTGTTGGTTTTTTGCCTATTTTGGTGCTTCGGCTTTGCTGGGGTGGTGGTTTCCTCTGGCGATGTCTTCTCCCGGGCCTACCTCTTCCTTTCCATCTCCTAATGCGCGGACATCCCCACAAAAGAAGTCATTTGCTTCTGTGGTGGCTGGCTTCAGCTCGTCTGAGCCCTCATTTGTGGAGCTGGACTTTAGGGTCCATTTTCCTGAGATGCGGGATGGCATTAGGGGTACACCTTTCTCCCGCAATGAGGTTGCCGATCTTTCACGTGCGTTTTCATCCTTTGTTGTGGTGCGTGCTTGGGGTCCTAAGCCCTCAGTGAGCAAGCTTAAGGATGTTCTTGCTAAACGCCATGCCTCTCCACTAGGTTTAACCTGACTCCCTTACATTTTCATCATTGGATTATTAGATATGATACTTATTGGGATTTCTGCAAGATCTATTCATTGGGTTCCGTGGTTGTTGATGGGATTCGGTTGCAGTTCATTCGTTGGCTCCCTCCTTTCGTACAGACTCCGTTGTGGTTACGGTTCCTATTTGGGTGGGGTTTCCAGGCCTTAACTTGCATATATTGCATCCTAATGCTTTATTGTCCTTGGCTTACCAACTGGGGAATCCCATTTGCGTGGATCAAAGAACGATCCAAGGGCTGAAGCCTAGATACCCCAAAGTCTACGTTGAAGTGGATCTTTCCAAACTGTGCCCTAATTCTATTGTGATTTTCAACAGTGATTGCAGTATTTTCCGGCAGGTGGTTTTTGAGAAGATTCCTCCTTTTTGTCCTAAATGCTTGAAGCTCGGTCGCACTTTGCTTGGTTGCCCAAATCTTGATCCTTTTGCAGGAACCGAGGGTCTTGGAAATGGGGAGCGATCTGCTGTTGAGCGAGCAGGTGCTCAGGAGTTGGTGAATGAGCCATCGAAGAAGTCCGAAGGCTCGGTGAAAGGTTGTGAGTGCCAATCCATTCAAGGGGATATCCCCCTTGTGGTGGCGAATGAGGTCCCGATTCCTTGGGGAAGGGATGATATTTGTATTGATCCAGCATGTATAACCTCTCTTCCTTCTCATTCTAGGGGGGTTTCTTCTTCTCCTCCCACCTCTATTTTCCCCTAGGACGGGAAGAAGAAGCACCGCTTGAAGCTCCAGTGTAGGGTGAAGTGGATCGCCACTCGATAAAAGGGGAAGGAGGTTGAGGATGTTGTGCCTCGATCTGGCCCTTACCCCAAGGTGATATCTCCTAAAAACTCTACACCCTTGGTTTCGGATGAAGCTATGAATGCTCAAGATTTTCATCTTCGATGATGCCTCCGGATATGGATTCCTCTGACTTGCTTCAAAACAACATTTTTCCGGATCCGTTTGATATTCATACAAAGGACGTTTTCATATCTAATCGCCCTAATTGTTTGGCTAAGTCGTGTTTTCTAATGTTAACTCAAATTTTCATTCGAATGCGGAGTGTTAAGAACGTGGGCATCAGACGGATTTTTAAGACGTCTGGGAAGTGGCCCAGACATCTGGTAATAAATTTTTTCGGAGTAACTGGTAGCATCTGCACACGTGCGCGCGCAAACTGCACCTGCCGCCTTCGTCTTCTTTTCCTCTCTCTTCCTGCAAACGCACCGTCCCTCTTCTCTCTCTCCCGCGCTGCTTGATAAACCCTCGCCCTCTCCCTCACCCTCAACTCCTCCGCCTTTCTCTTCTCCTTCTCCCTGCCAGCGAGAGCGCGAGCGAGCGAGTGAGCGGCGGCGGCAGCAGCGGCCGCGGCGAGCGTGCTGGGAGGAGGGTTGCGAGTGGAAGGAAGAAGCTCGACCGCGAGGGTGCGAGCTTGTCGGGGCAGCTAGAGCCGACCAGCGGGGGAGCGGCGGGTGTGGGGTGTCGCGAAGGGGCTGCTGCAGCTCGGGCAGCAGGCGGACAGGGCGCGACGTGGCCGTGCGTCGCGGGCGGAGAGCGGATTGGGCTCTGGTTCTGGAAAATTTTCCAGAATCAGACGTCTGGACTTACGTCCAGACGACGCTGAAGACGTCTGCAGGACGGTCCAGACGTCTGACAAGTAAGATAATTCTTACCTTCTCTTTCTTTCGCGTGTACGGCCATGCAGCCATCCGCTGCGATTTCTTCTACGTTTCGTCGTACTGAGAGCAGGAGTGTGTGCGCAGGTTCCGCTCGGGAGGGTGCGAGGGCTCGCCATCCCACGAGAATCAGACATCTGGCCGCAGTGCCAGACGACGGAGAAAACCTCCAGACGTCCAGGGTGACAATCGGACGTCTGGAAACCAAGGCCAGACGTTCCAGCGGGCTTCTGGACGTCTGAAGGACTGCGCAGAACTGAGGTACGACCTGACCCACCTTTTAAGACGTCTGGAAGATGTTCCAGACGTCTGATTTTGGACACATTCGTCGTTTTTGACCCGTTTAGGGCCCGTTCGGAGTCCGTTTTCCGCGTTTTGAGTTGCGTTTTTTCCAGAATAAATTCCTCTATCTGTTTACAGTAATTGTACACCATTCTGAGAAACTCCTTGTGATTGATCCTTGTGTTAGGACCCCATTCCGCTGTAGTCTTGGAGGTTGCGGAGGCGCACGGGATTGCTGACCACACCCCCAGTACTCCCGGTTTCGCTGGTAGAGTAGCTTTTTAATTTATTTAACAAAATTTGTTACTATTCTGAAACAATTAATAGAGTCTAGGGCATTGCATGAACCCTATGACTGAGAAATTAGATTGAATGATAGATCGTAGGGTATTGCATGAATCCTAGGATTGAAAAACTAGATTGAATGATAGATCCTAGGTTACAGCATGAATCCTAGGACTGGAAAACTAGTTGAATATATAGACATTGCAGTCTTGGAAAGTAGAAAGGAAATAATAGCTGCCTGTTATGAAGGAATAACTATGATTGAGAATATGGGTTGTATGAACGTAAAACTGGAAAGGTGAAACCTAAAATAGCCAAACGAAAAGAACATGGACCCTACGGGGAATTAGGAGTAGAACTCCTGGAAAGAGAATAGAATGGAACTGAGAAAGTGAAATATGGAAGTGTGTTGTCTCTTGGGTACGTGGTACCAAAGAGAGCATACATTACCTCTTAGTGTAGATGGGAGCTTGCCGCCCTCGGGTTGAGATCGGGGTGGGTTTGGCCACTGTACACCGACTTGTTGCCCCTCGCGTACACAGTACCGAGGAGAGCTCCTAGTGTAGGGAGAGCACTAGCTACCCCACGGGCCCCGGGGTTCTGCTAGCCCTCCTACACCGACTTGTTAGGCCCACTGGGCAAACCAGGGTAGTCAGGCGAGGGTGCGCGGACTGTGGAGGGGTTGGACCCCTGTTACTGAGAGGGCTCTGCCCTATACTGGTTCCATACTGTGCTTTAGGTGCACAAATTAACGGAAATGATTGACCGCGTGCCAATGCGGGGTAGCTACCCGTGCACTTATCACGCGTGCCGTAGTCACCGTTACGTCTGTCAGCGACCTTGGGGTGGTTGACTGAGGGTAGGACCACCACGGGGGACTCTCTCGACCAGGAGAGCACCACGTGTCACTTCTACTTTTCGGAAAAAAAACTGCAATCAAGATCGTTCCCACGAGGAACATTCGAGATCAATAGAAGGATCTCAGAAATAAATCAATAGTGAAATAACAGAGAGACGGAATTAAAGAAAGTAAAAATATAATAGTTACTGTACACTCTACTGCTTCTTTAGCTTTTAGTTGCCACTCTACTCAGTGTTTCGCTGACGTGTTACCCTCGTTACTTTTCAGGACCAGGTGTTGAGCAGCCAAGGTCAGCGGCTGCAGAGGACACTGGGCCCAGTAGGGTCCAGTAGGGTTACCTGTAGTACTTTCTGTACTTTTCTTCCACTTTAGTGAGTAGTTTTCTTTGTTACTCCCTGTACTTTCTTTATCGAAAACTTTATGTTATGTACATGTTTATTTCCCTTCTGTTGTGGTGGTGTATACTGTAGTATTTCCTTTTCTTACTGCTGTATTTTGTTACTGCTAGTTATATTCATGGTGAATGTGGTTTATTTTACTACTCTTTTGGTTACTTCCTCGTTGGACGACTAGATCTTGGGATTAGTCGAGTCGGTCCGATTCTCGTGTCTCGTAGGGATTTGGAAATCGGGTCGTTACAAGATGGTATCAAAGCAAGGTCGTCACGAGAAGTGAACCAACTGCCTGGAAAATAACCAATTCACATGTCTGTGACTAGGGTAGCCACCACAACATTTCTTCTGACTTGAGCTCTTAGACTTTTTTTCGTTAGATATCCTTCCATATTGACGTGTTTCCGTTCTATTTTGTGTCTCCTTACAGGAGATGCCTCGTCGCGGAACTAGTGAGGCAGGCTGCGGGCGCGGCCGAGGACGAGGTCGGCGAGATGGGCGTACTGCGGTCGACGCCTTAGTGGACCAGCCACTGCTCCCGAGCATTCAGGCCTAGGACCTCGCCCAGCTGATACGGGATATTGTGCGAGAGGAGCTCCACCCACCGCCCCGAGCGACTCTCCCTGGGGCTGCGGAGGGGGAGTCCTCTGTAGGACCACACGACGGACGCGACGCTAGACACGGGGGAGGGGATGGGCCGCCACCGCCCCCACCTTCCTCCGATACTTCTGTGCACGAGGCTCCTTTACCTGGAGGTGCACCAGCATCTCCACTACAGCGCCACTTCGAGCTTTTCGGGCAGTTCCGGAAGCAGAAGCCCCCCTCCTTCAAGGGGGATGAGGACCCAACCGAAGCAGAGGACTGGCTCGAGCAGCTCGAGAAGGTTTTCGACACCCTTCGCCCCCCGGTGGAATGCCGCGTGGCCTTTGCCACGTACCAGCTGGAGAGTGCGACACATAGGTGGTGGAGGGCGGTCACGGGACAGGAGAGGGACGAGCCGACCTGGGACCGGTTCGTCACCCTCTTCTGCGAGCAGTACTTTCCCCAGACGTGGTAGGACCAGAGGAGGTGGGAGTTCCACACTCTCCGCCAAGGGACGATGACCGTGAGCACGTACCGCACGCGTTTTCTGGAGCTGTCCTACTTCGCAGCGACAACGGTAGCCACTGAGGAGGAGCGCCTTTGGAGGTTCACCGAGGGGCTCCGGCCTGCGATTCGGGGGTATGTCAAACCCCTGAAGCTGCCTACGTTTTCGAGGGTGGTGGAGGCAGCTATGATCTACGAGGAGACCAACCCGTCCGCACGAGACACTGACGACGGGCGGAAGAGGCCCTTCCAGCCAGACTTTTCACTGGGCCGACGAGAGAGGAGACACGTGGCGTCCGCAGGAGAGCCGTCACGTTTTGCAGGGACATCAGTGGCCTTTGGGGGCCCTCGACAGGGGCCAGTTGCCGGCACCGGACCCCCGCCCAGCTGACAGTAGGGACCCACTAAGGGCGGGAGTCGGGTTCCCCTCTGCTACCAGTGTGGCCAGCCGGGCCACATCAGGTGGGACTACCCGTCTAGGGCAGGAGGTCAGTAGATACTTCCTGCGCCGAGCACTGGAGGGTG